>CAHIKZ030005169.1:2440000-2857500 GCA_903632075.3 Acanthosepion pharaonis | reverse complement strand
AAAATGGTATCATAGAACTTACAGTTACATCTAACCATTTCAACTATAAAATGATGAGAGCTCTCTGCCAATCTAGTAGTTAGCTTAAATTCATAAAACGGAAAGTAATATTTATTTTTGTAAAATACAAAAAAAAATGTGCCACAAAATGAAGGCTGGTCTTCAATCTGTCTTATAATTAATCTTAGCTAGCCACAATCACTGACACAAACATACCACAGTATTCTTTACAGCAAAACAACACATTCTTACTTACCATTCTTATTACATCCACTATAATACCTCAGAATCTTATACATATGGAGACTAGTTAGGACTTCATAAAGTCCTAACTAGTCCCCATATGTACAATTTGTCTGGGAGGGGGAATATAAATAACAATTTAAAACTTAAATAGGAAAGTTCATCGGAACAATTACCATGAAAGTATTTATAGAAAAGACATTTCAAGTTTTTGAGAAAAATACTTTATCTTCAAAATGAAGAATTGAAATTTTATGCATTGTTGAAAAAGTCTCAAGGAAAAAGCACATTTTAATTGAAAAATGGCGGATATTCAAATATCTTGGCTATTCTGGATGAATTGGAATTATGCAGTGGCAGTACAAAATAATAAAGTCAAGGCAGTATTTTTACTTTTTCAATAAGATTATTAAATAAATTTTAGGCTATAAATAAGCAAATATCCTACATTTATATTCTTGAGTCAGTGTTCTTTGTCTTTAATGCAGGAACCAAGATATTTTCTCTCCACTTATTGTCAAAAAATGGCTGCAGTTAAAAAAATAAAACACACACAAACACACATTGGAAACTTAGATTTCAATTCCTATTGTGTCTCAAAAAGATCTGATACAGACATTCAAGATTTGAAAATCCTCTTTCTATAAATACTTCTTCTATGTCCCTTTAGGACATGGGCAATCATGGCTCTCCACAACTTCCTTTCCCCTTGTAGCTCTCAGTATTGTTTATCTTTTTACCATCCCTCTCAACTCAGTTCCATCATCCATTCACAGAAGCTGCCTCCACCTGTCCCTTTTGCCTTCAATATGTCCTGTGAGTGTTGAATTCTCCAAGTCCCCATTTTGTGTTCTAGAAATTTCAGCTTTCTCTTTCCAATTCTGAGTATAACTTTGACAAAAATTGATTTCTTTTTTTTTTGTTGCTATATGACATATAAAGCATTTAGTACTAAATTAAAATGCTTTTGATTTCATTGCAATAGAAAATTCTGTCAAAATTGGCATATTTTTGTTTGATGCTAACATTGAAGATGGAAAATAAGCAATTTTGAAGGATTATGTCTATTTTAAGAAAAGTTAAAATACAATTCAAAAATAAAAAAAGGTTTTCCATGTTATGGAGAAGGTAATGTGAATGAATATATGTGTCAAAAGTAGTTTGCCAAGCCTTGTACTAGAGATTGCTCATCAAACAATACTCCACAGTTAAGTAGACCAGTTGAAGTTGATAGCAATCAAATAAAGTCATCACATGAGAATAAATGTTACAAAATATAGGAGACAGCTAAAATAACTAAAAATAAAAAAAAACCTCAAATTAAGCATTAAAAATCATTTACAGCAGCTTCGTTATATTAGTTTCTTTGATATGCGGCTAACACATAAGAAAAAAAAAAAAGCACCATATTTAAATTTTCTCTTTTTTAAAAAAATTGTGACAGACAATGAAATGTGAATACTTTACAATATAAAACAAGATTGTGGAACAAAATCATACTTATGTGTACATTGTGAGATGGTTACAGATCCTTGAAAATGACCCACAAAAAGCTAAATACTTAATCCAATAGGATACTCCAGAACATTACCATTCAGAAATGTTAATTTGGTTCATTTGCATCTTATAGTCATTTTTTTTCTTACAGGTAAATAGGAATGTAACTGCATGAATATATATCTAAGTTGAAAGTGATTTAATTGTACATAGTTGGGATATTAAAGAAGGTAATATATTTCCACATCCTGTATTTGGGCAGGGTATATGGCATCCAAACAGAAAGGTTCACATCTCTAAATCTTTACAATTTTTTTTTTTATTTAAGCATTTCACCACAAGCAAGGCGGAAAGCCACCAAGATGCAAGGGGTTACAGAAGATTTGGAGCAAGAGCAGATAGGAGTGATAGATGAAAGGATGAGGAGAAGGATAGTGGATAGATCAAGGCAACTGGAGATGTTGATTGACATTACATTTGAATAGTTGGAGATTATAGCTCTCAGGGAAACAGGAATAGGAAAGGGAGTTCCACAGGTGGGAGGTGCGAGATATGAAGATATTGAAGTAGAAGAGACGGCTAAATTTAATAGTTTCAACAGTGAAAGGGTGAGAGTGGGATGCCAGCCTCGTAGGGTGCTTGAATTCATGAAGTCTGGGAACCAGCGAATGCAGCTCCTTGAAGCAATTACCATGAAAGTATTTGTAAAAAAGACAGAGAGAGGCAATGGCGCGACTGTAGATGAGATGCCAGATCAGGGCCAATTATATTGCATATCCACCTCTGGATCTTATCAAGAACCCCGAGGCAAACAGAAGGGGCTCCAGACCATATATGGCAGCAATACTCCATGCAAGGGCGAATTATTGATTTGTAGATCTGAAGGATCGATTCCGGGGAGAAAAATTTCCTGGCACGGCACAGGGACTGTCCAGAAATAAAATGACACTGAAAGAGTCACTTTTCATGACAAACAATTTAAAAGGAAGCAAAACACAACTTTGTTGAAATTTAAAATTGAATTCTAGTCAAGAACCTAGTGGATTAAAGCATTGGTTCATGAATTTGGTAACACAGTAATTGTGAGTTCAATCCCTGGACTAGGCAGTGTATACATGGACTCAGTGGAAATGGGACGAGCAATAACCAAGCAGCACTAAATAAAAAACAAGATGAGATATCTTTGAACATGGTCAGTGGAATGAGAATAATTTACCCTTATAAATTAAGTAAAGGGTTCAGTTCAAATTTCCCTGTTGGTTACTTGGTCTGACATGCAACTGAAGGTCAAACAGCCAAAATGTGATAACAACAACAAAGATGAGGACAATAATCTACATATAAATAATGATAACTCCTCATCCCAGAAATTCATACAGAAAAATAAACAATATCACAGAATTCTTTTCAATCTTCTTGATAAGAAAATCAAGTTTTTCAACTACCCTATTTACCCATGTATAAGGCTAATTTATGTATTTTGTGTAAAAAGACTGTGTTTTTTTTTTTGTTTTTTTTTTACTTAGCCTGTGTATATGACCCCAGCTTCTGAGCAGTACAAAGCCTACTGTAGTCAAATATTGCAGTTCTGGCATCATCTTGGATATATTTTATAGCAAATAAATGGCCATAATTCTTTTTTGAACAAAGTTATCCCAAAATTGTAAGCAAAACCATTTACTGTAAAATATCTGATTTTGATACTGCACTTTTGTTTTCATTCATGCCTGATTATAGTAACTCTTTTAATCTGGGCATCCCTCCTACATAGCCTAAATTTCTTCCCTTTTATCACTGCATGAACAGCAAAACCTCACCCAATACGTATGCCACTTCAAATCAACAAATAACTTATATAAATAAAGAATTGATATATTTTTTCTATCTCAAATTTGCATTCATCTTCATTTCACAAGTGTTTACATTGCGAAGGTATTGCCTTTCCAATGACAACCTTTTCGTCAGGGTTACCAGTACATTATTTCAGTACCAATACATAATACTGAAGGAGCTTACCTGTACTGTTAAGGTTAGCCAAAGGTACTGTAAGAATGTAGGCCCAGCAAGTAGTTTACAGTCACTAAAAATGCATGAATTTTAACCGATCCAATAAAAATTTATCTGTGTATAGTACAACCGGTCACTGAAAATGCATGAGTTTTAAATGCTTCAAAAAAATTACCTGTGTATAATGCAACCCCATATTTTTTGCATAAAAAACTTATCATAAAAACTTGCATTATACTGAAGTATATACAGTAGTATGCAGACCTGGTTGTTGAAATTCACTGTCTCTTATGTTAGATATCACTGAAAAATGGAGAAATTATTTTATGTGAGACTTAAATTCTGCAAATAACATTAATTAAAAAGAGAGACAAATAATTTAAGTACATATTTGCACTTGAAACATTTCATTTTTGAATTGTTCCCAAGGCAATTTTTTTTTAATAAATTGTCTTAAATCCTGATCTCCTTCCCTACCAGACCAAGAAAATCAAGAACTTGCAGAAATACTGAAGTTCATCAAAAGTCTATATGTAACATTTCTTCATGGATGCCATGATTTTTAAATGTCAGAGTGTCGTTTGCTTAGCATTTTCTAAATCCCATTTACCAAGATCAAGCATAAATATCACCAGCAAGAGTTTGTTAGCAAGGTGGGAAAATTAAATTGCAGTATTTTCGATACAGTACAAATAGTTATAAGACTTAAGATAGCATAACAAGAGGTCATCAGTACATGATGATGTAACATCAATGTATCTTGTCAGCTGTTTTCAAGTGGCTAAAATATACAGACTGAAACTGTAGACAAAAGATAGAATATAAAATTGCAAGAAAACAGGTTAAAGCATCTCTGCATATACTTGAGATATTTAATAAGTTTTCCTGGGGAATGAAAAGAAGATGGTAATATAGATAAAAAAATCATGTGTGTGTGTGTGTATATATATATATATATATATACACACAATACTAAAAAGAAAAATAGTAGGTAAGACTAGAGTAGGGCAATGGCTATATATATATATATATATATATATATAGGATTTAAAATAGAAATATCATCTAACCTGAAAATAGTAAATTTTCTAGACGTAACATTTGATCTCGAAAATAACACTTATAAACCATTCCAAAAGGAGAACCAATCGCCCATATACATTAATATCGACTCAAACCACCCTATAGCAATTATAAAACAGATCCCTAACACTGTAAATACTAGAATAAATAAACTATCCTCTAGTGAAAATATCTTTCATCAAAATAAATCAACATACAATCAGGCCCTATTAAAAAGCAGATTCAAACAAACATTCACTTATACAGATAAATCTATTAACAACACAAATTATATGGTTCAACCCACCCTTCTGTAAGCTTTCGAACTTAAAATAGGAAAATACTTTCTTAAACTAATAGATAAACATTTTAAAAAAGATAAACTATTAAAAAATATGTTCAATAAAATGAATTTAAAAATCAGTTATTCCTGCATGAACAACATAGAAAAAATTATTAGCTCCCACAATAGCAGAATTTTAAATGAATTTCATAATCAACTACAAAAAGATCCTAATACGAGCCAAAAGACCAAATCGACCTGTAACTGCAGGGAAGGATCCGTTTGTCCAGTACAGGGAGTATGTTTGTCCGAAAACGTGATATACGAGGCTACGATTTTCCCCAAGGAAGATATTAGACAGAAGAAGATCTACATAGGGATATCGGCGGGAAATTGGAAACAACGGTTTTATAACCATCGCCAATCCTTCACTAATAAATCAAAGAAACATCAAACTGCACTTTCTAAACATTATTGGGAGTTATTGGAAAGCAAATTAACCCCACAAGTAAAATGGAGAATCATCTCGAGAGCTAGAACTCCGATAAACTTCAGAGACCGATGCAATTTGTGCATTATGGAAAAAATCTTAATAATAAAGCATAAGGATCCGGACATATTATTGAACAAACATAACGAGTTGATTTGTAAATGTAGACACAAAAACCACCTCAATTTAACGAAATATGTTTAGATACAACTACATAAAAAGAGAAAATATTAATTTTGTTTTTTGAAATGAATGTATGAATACATGGATACTATACTTGTTAATATGTGCGTGGATGAACTTAGACATTTATATGTGAATTTATATATATATATATATATATATATATATATATATATATATATATATATATATATATGTATGAACATTATGGATAAGCTTATATGGATATATGTACTTTTTTAATTGTGGGCACATGTGTATGGAGGTATGTGTGTATATATATATATATATATATATATATATATATGTGTGAGTATAAATATATAAGTATGGGGTATGTTTAGGTACTAACGTTATTTTTTGTGCTAGGTATCATTATATATATATATATATATATGTGTGTGTGTGTGTGTGTGTGTATTTTACATATGTGTGGATGTATGTGTATAGATATGTTTTTGTGCATGTGTGTAGATGTATGTGTATATGTATATTGTATGTATATGTACCGATATATATATATATGTCTACATGTATTTATATATGTGTAGTATTTTGAATATTAAATTACTTGTAATCTGTATATGTATATAGATGTATATACCTTAGAATTAATATTTGTAATATATGTGTGAATAGGTGTATAACATTGTAATATAAATACATAGGCATGTGTGGATAGTTATGGGTAGAACTCTTTTCATATGCTTTTTTATGTATATAATCGTGTGTGTATATGTAGGTATATGTTTTTTATGCATGTATGTGTGTGTATGTGTATATATATGGTTGTATATGTATATAAAGGTGTGTATGTGTATATGAGTATACCTATATGTATATGTGTATATATAGATGTAGAGATAGATAGATTGATAAATATATATGTATATATACATATATATGTATGTATGTGTGTATACGTGTATGGAATAGTTTTAAATGGAAGTACTTGGGTCATTCTAATGGTATTTTAAAATTACTCCTTTTAATATCACTTTCTCTTTTAATGTTCTATAATTAGAATTTTGAGAGTGTATTTTTATCTTCTGAAGGGAGTTTCATTTTAAAATTGATAATTTAAATTTAAATATACCACTCTTTAACTATTAATAGTAATAATAATATTAACAAAATTCCTTTAATAATGAGGCACTTCAGAAGTCACCTAAAGTTAAACTTTAACTATAGAATCAAACTAAAATCTAAATAAATTTGAAATATTAAAATATAGGTAATGATTGAGAAATGTATATATATATAATTTATGTATGAAGATGGATGAACATTTGTGTATATTGTTACACGTGTGTCTATGTGTGTGTTTGCGCATATTAATAAACGTATGTATATATGGATTTGCATGAATATGTTTGTGAGATACATATAAGAAGAAAACAAAATCTTTAATATTACCCTCAAATATTATTAAATAATGAAACCTAAACCTTAATTAAGTTTACCCATATAATAATAAATAAAAATTGCATTCATAAATTAGATTAAAAGTAAAAATAATATAGATGTTATTGTTACCGTAATTTTCTTACTATATTATGGAAATACAATTGGTCGGGTAAATAAACTATTATAATTTTAAATATTTCTTTAATATGTTCTCAATAGATATGCTAATAATAATAGCAGTTAACTTATATTAAGTCCCTAAACTATTTACTTATAAAATTAAATATTTAAATTGATAACATTCATCATTTTTTACACATCTAAATTTTTATCAAGCATTGAAATCTATCTTTCACATAATTTTGTTAAAACAAAACTACAGCCTCTTTCGATTCACTTCCCTCTCCCCCTCTCTCTTTGCCGTAACACTCATTTGGATATATCGGTATTACTGTCGTCTGTCTCCTCTCTTTTTTCCTTTTCTCCCCTCCCATTCCTACAGATCATTTCCGTTAAGTTAACCATCTAAATAGGTCAAGGTTCGGTCACTCCTCCTACCCCAATATAAAGCATGCTTAAGAGAAATATGAAATTAACCCCTCCCTATACTCTACCTTGTCTCTTTACCTACCACTCTCACCCCCCCCCTTGTTAAATTACAAAAATTACACTTCCCATCAATTTCTAATCCCATTTTTCCTTTCATTCCGTTGTTGGAATTGTTACCTGATGATCCGGAGTCCTTTAAAAAGGATTTTGGTGAAATAAATTATTGTAATAGTACCTTAAAGTGGTCTGTTTTTCATTATATATATATATATATATATATATATATATATATATATATATATATACACACACACACATACATACATACACACACACAACAGTTCAAAAGTTTGAAGCCACCCCCAGAATTAACGTGTGATAAACTTGACAGAAGAGTAAAAAAAATATGAAAAAGTACTCTCAGAGTCATTGAAAAAAGAATGAAATCAATTATCAAATTTATCCTTTTACAATGAATGTCAAATATTTGTGCTGCAGTAATCAAGACTAAAGGAGGATATTTTCACTAGAGCAAAATTTAATCATAAAATCCTTTTTCTTTTTGTCAAAATAAAATTTCTAATAAAAAATCATGTCTTGCTTTTTTTTTTTAATCATGTATAATAATTTTCTCTTATTTAAAGTACTTAAAAACAACTACTTTTGGGGCCAATTTAAAAAATTAGCAGGGGTTTCCTCAAACATTTGAGCTGTAGTGTATATATGAGAGAGAGTAAACAGATGAGGTTGATCAAAAAGTATCAGGATTGTTGCTATGGTAATGGAGATACACTGCTTGGCACGGATTGTTCCTTGAACTTTCACTCATGCACATAAAGTTATAATATTGTTGCTCACTTCTGCTGTCTATAGCAGTGCTTAGAAGGAAAGTGTGTAGAGTATGGTTATCTCAGCAGACTGCAAAAGTTCCATCAGTGACCATGACTTGTGCAGAACAAGCACAAAATTCCCCAGGTCTGACAACTACCATTTCCCCAGGCCTTACCCTTCACAACTTTTTTCTCTTCAAAAATCAAATCCCACTTGAAAGGAACAAGACTTCAAGATGTCAAGGAAATTCAAGAAAATGCAACAAGGTAGTTGCTTGCTATCCCAAAAAAGAAGTTCCATGAATTTTTCCATCAGTGGAAACTTTCATTGGTTATTTTTCTTTTGCAGCATATCAACCACTTTGGGTTATTTAATACCAAAATCTACATATTTTGTATGAAAATTTTATTTTATTTTTGGAAATAATAATGGTTTAGTTATACAAGTCTTACTAATTAACCTATAGCTGGGGAGAGAAGAGGTAGATTCATACATTTCCAAGGATATGTGCGCATAAGTGGAATTGAAACTTGGCTATCTGGTTAACAATTCCAAGCCATTATCTATTACACTACCTGCAAATCCAAGTTTACAGTCCCTGGTATTCCCAAGCAGTCACTCATCTAGTTACTGACTAGGCTCAATGGTGCTTAACTTCAGTGGTTGTACAAGAACTGATGTTTCAATGTGATGTGGTTATAAGCCCTATCAATGAAAACAACACTGGATAAAGCATGTGGCTTCAAAGGAGATTAAATGCCAAATTGATAAATGTCATAGTTTTCTTTTTGATACTATTTGATCAGAACTTGTATAAATCAATTTGTACAATTTCTAGTTTAACTTCTTTTGCTAATGAATCAGGCATTATCAGAAAAGGAATTTCATTTTAAAAGAACAAAATCTATATTAGCAAGACAAAAACATGACCTGTGTTAAGTGGCTGGACGCTTGATTCTTCTTAATTTAGTACTATTTATTATAGAAATTGGATTTTAACTATTAGGTTGGCTAGAAAGTACTGACTCATTTAAAAAGCAGAAAGATAACAACAAAATTTTATCAAGAAACACCAACATTTATTCTTCAAAATAAAGTCAATCATTCTTGATGGGTGTCCTGGGTATGACGATAAACTACATCCAACAGCAAAGCCTCTGATCAGGAGGTTATGAGGAGCATGGAACCATGTCTTAATTGCTGGTGTTCCCAGGTCCACCCTGACCTGGGATGGTAGCACTTGTTAGGGTCCCAACTATGGGCAAATAGTTAACCCCAAGACTGAGGTAAAAAGCATTATGAAAGTGTAAAAATAGGTTTTAATACCAGAAATACTTTGTAAAAAATTATTACCAGAAATACATTTTTGAAGAAAAAAACTATTACGAGTAATACATTTTTGAAAAAAAAATATTACCAGCAATATATTTTTTTTAAAATACTACCAGAAATAGATTTTTGACAAAACAAAATATTACCAGGAAAAAAAAAAAAGTTGTCAGCATTAAATAACCCACTGAGGTTTATATGCTATAAAACAAAACAAACTATGCTAAAATCCATTCCAAAACAGTGTCAGAATTAAATGACCCCCTGAAGTTGATATGCCATAAAACAAAATAACCAATCAACCAAATCTTGATGATATTCTGCCAGCGATCAGCCAGCATCTGAATCTGTCCCAGATATTAGTCCATTGGCTTTGAATTATAAAACTGTAAACCAGCTTCCTTCACTTCATCAAAAGTACTGAATCCCTGGTCATGGAGGAAGGGTGACATTGAGTGGAATAGGCCATAGTCACTCGGATCAGCATCGGGACTGAATGATGGATGTGGAAGAATCTCAACATAGTCCATCTGTTTGAACTTCTCAGTCAACCTGGAAGTGTGGGACCTCACATTGTGTTGCTGAAATAAAACCCAACCTCAAGTAACCAAAGCAAGGTACTCTTTCTTTAGTTTGTCATACATGTGGTCTAGCTGCTGAAAATACAGTTTACTGATGGTATGACCATGTGGAACAAGCTCAAAATTCAGTACACCTTGGAAATTCCATCAAACATTTCAAACCAAGATTTGTTGTTTTCTTTCTGTTTCCTAAGTGAGTCAGGACTTTCAGGCCAACCTAATAATTTCAATACAGTTTTTTATTTTTGATATTCATTTATTCTTTTATTCTTTCTATATTGTTTTAGTATGTAATAAGAACAGGTGAAGTTGGATCTTAATCATATCCACTTAAAACATGGGTTGAGACCCAACAGGACATGGGTTCTCCCTGAAGGAATATCCATTCATCATGATTAGTGATAAGGCCCAATCAGATATTCACAAATGATTGGAGTATCCTTTTAAGCAGATCATTTATGTCAAATAAAAAGAGGGTGGTCCGAGAAGCAACCACTGGGGGACACCTGTGTTTATTGCTAAGGGCCTGGAGGATTGGCCATTAACAACTACCTTCTGGGACCTATGTGTTAGGAAGGACTTTATAGTTGAATGAGATATGCAAATGTAAAAATGGACACTGAGGTCAACACCAAGTGATGACAGTGTTTCATGCTTGAACACAATCTTCAAGCTATGTATTTTGACCTTATTACCTATAGTCAAGCCAAAACAAAACACACATGGCCTGAAGATTGTGTTCAAGCATGAAACAAATTGTCGCCATTTGGTGTTGACGTCAGTCTCAATTTATATTTATTTATATATATATATATATATATATATATATATATATATATATATATGTATGTATATGTATATTAGAGAGATCCACATATACACAAAAATGCTACCTGAAAGTTTAGAGAATTTGAATACTGTTTAATCTGTTAACTTTCCATTAGTATTTCCAATGTTTCAGATTCCATGCATTTCTCAAAATCACTTTAAGAAATAAACATCCTGTTCTTATCCCCCATACGACAGTATATCATTTGATCCCCCAGGTAACACCACAGGAGATATGCATAATAAGGTTATGACCAAAGTGAAAGTTTGGATAGCACCATGCTTGCACATTGTCCTGCTGCAAGTAAATGATACCTAACAGTCTAATAATCATATTTCAGGGGTGGGGTTGCATTTACTCTGTTCTATGCTGTGGACACCATTTAGTCTGCCACTGCTGGTCTTAAATTGCATTAACCTTGGTATACATGGCTATCCAGAACCTGATCCACAGGTGTAGAAATACTCAATTGGCCATTGTTGCTTGCATTGTAGCGCCACCCCCATGCCATCCAAAATTCATGGCAATCCTTTGCAATGACCATCCACCCTCTAAAAGGCCCATAATCTACACCCCAACATCTCAAACAGCTCTAATGGAATAAAAGAAGCACTTGTATATCTACATGACATGATGCATGCTGACACTGGACACTTTCATCATAATGAATCTTAATGCAGGATATATCCATTTAAATCTCAGATACTGGACATGAGTTATTACACAAGATGGCTGAAGACTGAAAATTTTATTAGAGTATCTACTACATAATATACCCAAAATTAGTACTGTCTTTCAGAGTGGGGATATTTTATTTTTCATGTGTGTGTGTGTGTGTGCATGGCGGAGGGTAATCACGTAGTCGTGTAAGGTTAGAAGACCTCCAAGGTAACGTAGAAAGGCTTCAGTTTTTCAGGATAGAACCATGGAAATGCATACAAAGGCTTGATTGCATTTAATGATCACTGAAATTAAAAATGGAAATGATCCTTCAATCTTGTTTTTATATTTTCCTCTCTGTTTCTTTCATTCCCAGTAACCCCTTGCATACTAGTAGATTTTATTGCCTTGCTTCAAGCGAAATGATTAAAAAAGAGTTGTGGAAAAATTAGATGTTTTGAAGGGTTCTTAAGGAATAAAACTTGAATATCACCTGGGTAAGTTAGTATAACTGGGTACAGCCATGTAACCCCAAATTACACTCAGAAAATTGGATGAAGGTGATGACAAGTAATAACTTGTTTCTTCAACCAAAATAAAAAATAAATCTCTAAAAAGTATTAAAATTAAGTTGTTTACATAAAGACCTATCTATCGGATTGGTTGGATTTCTTAGACAGAATGATTTCTGAGAAAGATCTTTCTGAAAAATTCATCCAAAGCCATCCATGTGGTTTGTTTACATAATGACATTGTTTACATATTTGCCAGTGATCTTATAGAAATACTTATTTTCAGGAAGTAGGTTATCAGAACTCTGTCAAGTGTTAAGTAGTTAGCAGTATGCTTTCCAGAATATAGACTCTGTGAATGTAAATTAATTGTTAAATCTTATCAAAATATCATTGGTGAAAAGCCAGCAGGCTGAATTGTGTTTGTGTGTGTATACACAAGTGCAGGATGCACTTTAGAGAATCCTGCCAGGGTCAGCAGAAGGAAAAGACATAGGAAGAACAGACTGCTAGATTATCAACCCAACCTTTGAAAATTAGGACAAGCAGACATGTACAACTAATCTATTATCATATCTTTGAACAGTGATTTGAAGTTCAGACAACAGCATATAACTGTCAAGCATTATATTTTGCAATAGAAAGGCTGAAGTTTGAAATACCTATCTATATAATCAATAACTACAATAAACTGTTTTGCTAGAATATATTGGTATTCCAGTCTTTTGCATTAATATTCCATGTATTCCATCTTGGGAATCAATCATCTTTTGATCTCAAGTTGTGTGCAACACATGACTGAATTGGAAGAGTCTTCTGCACAAAACATTATCCAAAGATACTGGCCACAGTGATACATCTAAAAAGCAAAGATGAAAAAACACCAAAGTAGACAAGACATCAAACTATGACATTTGCCACTCCTCAGTGTTACAAATGGTACTATGATGAAGGGCTCTTGACTCAAAGGCTACTGTAGAAAGATACACAGTGTGTTATGCTAGGAACAAGGAGTTCATTCTTGTCATAGTATGTATGTGTGTGTGTGATATGAGAGAGTGTGGTATCATGTGTGGCCAATATAAGAATTTAAGGTCTGCTTTTTTTAAATTCTATAATCATGTGTGGTACAATTGACACTATTGAAATCCATATACTATCAGTTGACATTGTTGAAATCCATATTTCATCAGAAGGATTTGCTTTTGCCATTATATGAACAGTAATTAACCAATTTCCTTTAATTATATAGCATGAATTTTGTTTTTTTCATTAAATTAAAACAACTGTGTTTAGTGTTTAACACTATTTTAAGAAAGAAAATATTCAAGAACAGAAACGTAATTCCCTATCTCTATTTTCATGTTTTTTCAAAAACCGGATTCAACTTACCATATTTTCTTATACATTAAACAAGAAAATGTAGAAGCAGAATTAAAGACAAAAATGGTTGGGTTATATTATACACAAGTACAAGTTTTCAGAAATTTTTACTCAGCTTTAAAAATCTCTTATTTGAAACAGCAAGATTTCAAATACACTCAGTTTTGCTCACAAGATAAAGTTTATTTATATTTTGATTTTCTTATAAAGTTTTATTTTAAGAAAGAAAGTATTCAATGAAAGACAATATTCTTTTTATTTTCATAGTTTATTAATATATAGAAATATAATGAAATCATATGAAACAGAAAATTATGATAGATTAATTAACACCTTAAAATATATATTACCAGGTATGTCTAGTTAGCACCACTCACTGGAAATAAGCTTTGAAACTAAAATTAGAAGAAAGATGAAATAGCTAAACATATGGTTCATTTCTATTCTTTAATATAATGAGAAATGAAATATTTTTGTTAAGTATGTGTACAAGCTTGAGATTTTAATAGATAATATAGTACAACTTTTAAAAATAAATTTACATAGTGATGGTTGTATCATGGGATTGTATTATACTCAAGGATGTAATTCATTCCCTGTTTTTAAATTCAGAAACACGGGGCCATATTATACTTGTACATTTATTTTCTCTATACAATCTCATTCTCAATGCTTAACTCTCTCCAAAGTCAGTAGATATCTGTATATACAGATGGGTTAGGCAATGTGTGCATATGAGTAGATCTGGATTTATTTCAATGTGTAAGCATGTACACAAATAAATGACTGGAATAGCCTTTCTATCTGTACCTATGTCTTCGTCATACACACGTGTGAAAGTGAGAAAATAAATCAATGTTCTCAAATAAAACTGAGGGATAAATGCTGTTTCCCCACCAAGTGACACTCAGCAGAACTTATCGTTTCATGCCCTTTGAACTGTTCACACGTCCATCAAACATTAAACAGTTGCATCAACAGAAATGCTCTATCTGACCAGCCAGTCAGCAAACTTTCTCTGTTTTTGTTTAATCATAAACAGCTATAGCATGGACTGAATCAAGAATATTCACAAGGCAAACTCAATTACACCGTTATGCATACTGTTGTTCTTTCTTCTTGTTTTCTTTTTTGATTTCACCCCAAGCAAGGCAATAAAGTCACTAAGACATAAGGGGTTAGTGAGTGTGAAATAATATAAGAAAAAAATTAAGAAAGAGAACTATAAAAAAATAGGAATTAAGAAGACAGTAAATAACGATTGACATTGCATTTAAACTTTTGAAGATCACATTTGACTGGAATACAAGAAGCCAGAAGAAAGTTCCACATGCAAGATATGTGTGAAAAGAAACTGTTAGTATAGAAGTTATAGTTACATTGAACCATTTCAACTGTAAAATGAGACCCTGCTGCCAATCTAGTACTGCACTTAAATAAAGTTTAGGTACCATAGAGGAAAGTTCACCAGAACAATTGCCATGAAAGTATTTATAGAAAAAAAGCACAGGGAAGCTATGTTATATTGGTGGGAAAGTGACTGAAATGAGATCAGATTCAGATCAGAGATAATAACATTGTAGATTTTTGGGGATTTTATCAGGAATCTCTAAATATATAGCAGGAGCACCAGACAATATGTGACAGCAATATTCAAAGTATGGATGAATGGCAGATCTATCCTCATCACAACATTATTCCCATTAACTGGACAACTAGCAAGGTTTCATGGTAATGCCCTAATCAAAAGGGATTTCAATATTATTTGGATTTTAACAGTGAAAAAATACTGAAAAAAAGATAATCTACACAATATTAGAGAAAAGAGAGCCTTATTTTTAATCTGCTATTTTTTGTTTACTCTTTCCCACAGGCACAACATTGCAAGCCTAACACTACAAATGTTCAGATGAGCTTCATTTTTTATTTCCACCAGTTCAGACCTTTACTGCTAAGACATGCCATGCTAGTTCCATACAGTTGAATAAGCCTCATTTCCTTAGTGATTCAACAGTAAGAAGAAAGTTTCACTCAGACAGCTTTTTCCCCAAGAAATGTCACTTTGTAGAGCAATTTCCCACGTGTTTTCCTGAACACTACACTTTTAACCTTTTCAAATCAAGGGTCAATCATTATCTATCCTCCTTATCTTCACTTCTTATTACTTCTTTCATTCATATCATATAAATCATTTATTATTACCATTTTAATAGTAACCCTCTATCTTGAATGGCTGTCAAGCCTTGCACTGAGTGAATTTTGGTATTTAAAGAATGCAAATTATTAGGGGTGTGACTTTTGCACAATTCAATGTGTTCTTTTAATGTTGAGCAATATTAAATCTGAATTTCAAGTAATAAATAAAACAAGGGCAAGATTGAAATTAAATAATGCTTTGAATGAGCATCAAGTCTTTCTAGGAAAATATTTGATTCAATTAATCAACCCTCCAACCTCATAATTTATAAAATCAGTATTTAAAAAAAACATTATTTAATAATACCATGATTTGAAGAAAAACACTAAATGATACCAACATTTTAAAAACACTTAATGTTATAAGGATTTTAAAAAAAAACACTTAATGATACCAAAATTTAAAGAAAAACACCGAATAATACCAAAATTTAATGAAAAACACTGAATAATACCAAAATTTAATGAAAAACACCGAATAATACCAACATTTAAAGAAAAACACCTAATGATACCAGAATTTTAAGAAAAACACTTAAGTACAAGACTTGTCAGAGAATCTTGCAAAAAGTCTTCTATTAATAAAAATACAAAAGCCAAATATTTTATTGCAAAATTCTTAAAGGCAAAAATGTTACAAAATCAAAATAATCCTCACTAATTTATACTTTTTTTTTTGTGGAAAGACCAAATCTAAAGGAAAATGTTTCCTAAAATATTAGTTAAAGAAAAAAAGAAAAAAGTGATAGGTTGTTTATAGATTTTTTTTTTTTAAACATTTCACAAAATGTTTCTACAATTCAGTATAGAAATTTTTTTGGCAATATGCCCAGTCTATATCTTACTGTGTAAGTTAGAAAATTTAGATGTCCAAAATGAATGAGATCCGGACATAGACAGGAGATAGAGAAAAAAAAAAAATGTGATCAAAAAGGAAACTACTACCCGAGAAGACGACACAGTAATTTATGGTAATTTTACAACCCAAAGAGTTGCTGCATGCAAACAGCGTGTAACCAAGACAAGATTTTCATATCATTGATTTGTGAGGTGCTCAGTTTTTGTCAGTCAATTCAAGACATCACATGCTGATGAACAACAATTACCAAATTTTCAAGTGAGTTGTTCTATAACTGATCAACTAGTACCATTATGCTTGCCTGGTTGAATGACCACAGACAGTGCCAATGGGCAAAGCAAACAACGAAAATTGGTTTATAGGGAATAGACATTGTGTTATTTTACATCCCAAATCAAAACCTACTCATCTAATAAATCATGCTGACAAGTAATGAAAACCAATCTTTTCTTATAACAGAACTTGCTGGACACAATTATGAATTAAATATTTGATACTTATAAATAAAATATTCGCATTAATATTCTAGTAGCTTACTTCAAACTAAAATTCATACATGTTGATCAGTTAGAGACTTTGTATATACAAAGTTTGTCTGAAAAGTATCCGGCTATATAATATTAACAAAAAAGAAAAAAAAAATAGCCTTCCTAGAACAATGAGACTTTAGTCCTCCTTTTTTTTTTTTGTAACTTGCACACTTTTTAAAACAGTTTTCAAAGATCTCTTTCCTCATTACATTTACAGTTTGAAAACTAATTTTCAACAGAGATTTTAGTTTTGAAAGAAGCTAGAAGTTGCAGGGAATCAGATCCAGTCTGACAGAACTAGGGAGATGCAACATGTTGCCAAAAACTATGCACAAGACATTAAGAATAGTCAGGCATATGATGAATGTGGTTGTCACACAGTACACAAGTTCACCCAATAATATCACTGCCAACAGAGAAGAGTGCTCATGTCATGAGGTTTTCTCTGATCTGTGGCTAAGGTGAATCCAGGTAACACAAGTTACACAACCAGCTCTCGACCAAGTTACACAACCAGCTCTCAATATATTGAAAATGGCTGGATAATTTCTTGACATATCCATTAAACAGATTTAAGTTGAGACATAATGGAAATAGAGCAGCAGTTTTGCCTAATTGCATAGCTGACTGATTATGCAAAGCAACCTCAAAACAATTTAATATGTGTATACAATTAATTGTGTCTAGTAAGAGATACAAAACCTTTTTTTTTTCATTTAAAACAAAACTTCACTAACTTTTTAAACAAAATAAAATAATTTTTTATTTTATAGATTTCTTAACATACAGAACAAGTATGACAAATGAAATGCTCAGTGATAATGGAAAAATTTATCTCACATAATCCAACTGTAGATTTCTGCACTTAATTATTTCTGCCAATCCACATTAATTTATATTCAAGGGCAATTTTAGTTTTCTTTTTAGTACCCCAGTTATTTTAGCATCTGGGTTATTTTATTTTCTTTTACTTTTTAACACCTCAGTTATTTTCTTTTTTTGAGTAACAGTTATTTTCTTTTTCAAGTACCTCATTTATTTTCTTTTTTTGAGTACCCCAGTTATTTTCTTTTTTGCGTACCCCAGTTATTTTCTTTTTTAGAGTACCCCAATTATTTTCTTTTTCTTTTAACCCACTACTCCTATTCAAAAGAAAAGGGAGGAGTGTGAACCAGACAATAGGCAGACATATCTACTCCTATTAAGAAAGAAAAAAAATAGTGAATAAAATTTCAGAGTTTAAGTGGAGATGTTAGAAGCATAGAGTTGAAGTAAACCTTAGGATGAACCAGAAAGCCAATCCTAAACAGGAAACAAGTGAATCCTGTTCAAAGACTGGGGAGGAATGTGAACTGGGCTATATGTGAACCTATCTAACACATTAAAAAAAAAAAAATTTTAAATTCTTTGTGACAACAGATTAATTGCAGCCACAACTTTCTTCAGTATGTCTGATCAATTCTTCTCCAACTATAGGTCATGACTCGATCAGATGCTGGCAATCTTGCACAGCCTGTCCATCCATCTGAAGAGGTTACAGACATGACAACTTATCCGTAAGCCCAAGCAAACTTTCTTATAGCATATTCCCATATCATACAATGTCATTTTCTGTTTGCAAAGAATGGTGCTAGTATGGATTGTATGTAGTATGTAATTCTATGCAAGACCAGTTTTACCCACATGTACAGGAATGGTCCAAAGGACATACTGTTAAAAACAGACAGCCTTAACAAATTGAAATGGGCAATATAAAAGATTTCAATCTGACCCCATTCATATCTATCAATACTTGATTTGGTTTGTTTAAAAGCTTTTCAACTTCTTATGGGTTATTTTCTGTTGAAACACAATGTACTTGTAAATGCTTGGTTATGATCATAACTATTCATATTTTCAACGTTCTACTGCAATCATTCTCTTTTAATCGCACATTGTTAGATGTTCAGATGTGTCAGCATTCATATGCAATTGCACTTAGTGTGCTTATCAATGTTCAGGTGCAATTAACTGCTCATATCAGAGACTGTGAACCCAATACTTGGGTTGTTATTGTTGGGGAAGAGGGAGTCATGTACAGCAGCTGGATCCAGAAACAAAAGGCTGGCTTGACTTGACTGCAGAAAAAAATGCCTTCAAGAAACAATGGTCAACTTTGTTGTACAGCTCAGACCAATCTAAATAGATCCATGCAGATTGTTGACTTCCTCAAGGAATGATCTCCATTGATTCACAACACAGTGAAAAACATCACCTTCTTATCACAATCCAATAAAAGGCCCAAGAGCCATGCAAGGTAGAGGGTTACTAAATGAGCTTATTGTAAGTATGTAAGAGGAAGAAAGAAGTGCATATTATGATGATATGTAGGATATATAACATGTTGACCCTAGACTTGAATATGTTAAGATTATAGTGATTGGGAAGCATCCTCTCAGGGGTTTGTGCCCCAAAGTAGTGGTTCTTGGGAGGAAGCTATCTGAGTGGAATTTTCTACTTACCAATGAAATACAAAGGGAATGAGAACAAGTTGATGGCTTATGGCCACATCACATTGAAATCCTAGTTCCTGTACAATCACCAAAGTTCAGCAATATAGAGTCAGGTCAATACTTAGATAGGTGACTGCTTGGGAATACCAGTTGCTGTAAGTTGGGATTTGTTGGTGGTGAAATGGATAATGGCTCAGAATTGTTAATCAGAGAGCCAAGTTGCAATTCCAGTTGGCTTCATTATATTCACTTACATGCAAATACCCTTGGGAAAGGTATAAATCCACCTCTTCTCCCCCATCTATTGGTTAATTAGTAAGACTTGTATCATTGCATAAGTCATAAGTCAGTATTATCTAAAAAAAAAAAAATAAAATAATTCTTACAATCTTAAAAAATGTTCTGGCTTTAAATAACCTGCAATGGGTTGATAAGCTGTAATAAATGAATGAATCAAAAATTTGACCCAGTGTAAATGGCATGGCAGGTTTTAACTGTGAATATCTAAACTGAAGGAACTAAGGAAGATAACTTATCTGAACATTTGCCACAGAAATAGCAATAATGTAGCAAGTGACTAGCAATTTTTTGTCTGTTGGAAAAGTGACTTTAAGGTGAAAAATAATTCATCACCCACTCAACTCTGTTCCTATGTTGCAAATGTTGCCATCTGCATATTCTCTATCTATGTTTTTAGTAAATGTTGTACAAATTAAATGATACCTGTTTAATAAATCCAACCCGATATCATGGCTCACAACTATTGAATTTTAGAATAGAAAACTTATTAACCATACAGAACTGTCAAAGACTGCCAATTCTTGTTATTCTAACATAAGTAGTGTAAAACTGGCAAAATTTCAAAGACTAGGAAAATTTATTTTTTAGACTTTGATATTTTCTAATCTCTTTATGGTTCCAGCCATTTTCACAATCAGAAAACATTTTTCATTCAAACTGCCAACAAGGAAAAAAAATATCATTTTTTGACAAAATCAGCTGAAAGAAAAAACAAAATGTTCAAATTTCTTAAAAAAAAAAAAAATCAATTCTTTGCTTTTCAATCTAATCATCTTACAATAAGCAGCCAAGAGTTTTGAAACACTTTCTCCACCATCTCCACAATAAAATCTGTCAAAATAATTTTCGCATTTCTTATTAGAATGATTTTATTAAAAACTATTTTAAAAATATGTTTGACATACAAACTTGCATTTTAGAACTCATGGCTACATATAAATGTGTGTGTGTGTGTGTGTGTGTGTGTGTGTGTATTGATGTTTTTGGGGTTTTTTTTTCTTATTCCTCTAAAAGTAATGTTTAGAGGATATACATGTTTGAGCATACATCCATTTCTTAAACTGCATAATCAATATCTACCAGCCTGGGCAATTGAAAGTCTTAATATTGATCCTCCTGACAATGACTGGATCTTTGTACCTCTTGCATTGGGGAATTTTTGACCCTTTAACATTCAACACACTCAAACCTGCCTTGTAAGTATCAGCAGTCAAAGTTTCACCATTTGTGTAACTTCCTGTGTTATTTGCAATGATGTTGTCATATATTATGGCAAAGTATACATGGTCTGAGCAATGGTAGTGGATTGAACACTGAGAGCCAATATTTATGGTGCAGGTTTGGGAAGGATGAATGCTAAAGAGTTATGGTAGTTGTGCTTTTTGACTACTCAGCTATGAAAGAACTTCATATGATATAAAAAAAATATATTTATATATCAGACAATGGGAAAAACAATATAGAAAAAACACTTTATAAGTGATGCATTTTATTCTAAAAATTTTATTTTTATTCTTTATTTTAATTTAAAATAATTATATGTGTGTGTGTGTGTGTGTGTGTGTGTGTGTGCACATTTTTAAATGAACTGCTCCACTATCTTAAAATTAATATTTAAACTTTACAATGGTCAGTTTTCAAGCAGTACCTGAAGATTGCTGCTTGCATGATACTGAAAGTTGTACCAAATGGTGAGGGAAAAAATGCATATTTATTATATATAATTTCTAAGATACCCAGTAAATATATTTTTAATACAATTTATATACATCTTATGTATATTTTCAATATATTACACATATCAACAAATAAATTATTACAAATTTTAGCACTGTTATTTTATATCACCCACTGTTTTAATACTACCAGCACTCACTGTGCACTATTATATATATATATATATATATATATATATATATAAGCAAATATATGGATATAGATCCGACAGTATGAAGGAAAATATACTGAAAAAACAAACAAAAATCTTAATATGCAATTATGCTATTTTAATGTTTAATGTCAACGTCGGACGTTTCAGTCTAATAGACCATCTTCAGGACATATTCATAAAACATAATTAACATAGACCATATACAATTCAACATGAAAAAGACGGAACGTTGATCTTCTAAAAGATTTCAGTTATCTGTTTGGATTGGTATTGCTTTTATGTCCATCGTCTTTTTCATGTTGAATTGTATATGGTCTATATTAATTATGTTTTATGAATATGTCCTGAAGATGGTCTATTAGACCGAAACGTCCGACGTTGACATTAAACATTAAAACAGCATAATCGCATATTAGGATTTTTGTTTGTTTTTTCAGTATATTTTCCTTCATATATATATATATATATATATATATATAACAGACACACCTTGAAATTTTACACAGAAAAAAACAATCTTTGGCAAACTTTCTACCATTGGCTAGTATTCATGTGCCAACAGCATTAGTAACAAGTAGAGTTAGAAAATTTAAATATTTGCTAGTTTTCATTTTTATATAAAAAAAAATAAACGATGTCGACATCATCATATTTAACAAATCAGCTTTAAGATGTCCCACTTTTGTTTAAAAAAAAAGAAAGAAAAATAAAAGGAAATGTTTGGAACCTTGCACAGACTAAACATCAAAGTTAAATCTTTGTTGTTTAATTTTCTACAAAGAAATTGCAACAAGGCTGGGCAGTTTCCCATGAAATACTCACTGTCTCTTTACCAAGAAGAAAAAAAAAAAACAAAAAAAAGCAGTCAACCAATAAGTTGCAGCTAAAAAGTTTTTTCTTAAAAAATGTCTCATATCCCTTCCATATCCCTAATAAAATGACCAAGCTTGGCAGTTTTCCTATTGAGATAGAAGCATATCTAGACTTGCTTCTTCTATCTTTTTACTTATCAAATATCAAAAGGTAAACCAGAATTTCCTTTTTGCAATCATGATCCACAGCACCATGGTTGTAGAGTGTGATAGCAACAAAAATTGTACAAACTCTGGCTTCATCATAAAAACATGCTAGTAGATTACTATTACAATCAACACACACCTGGGACAAAAAGTAATCTCTCCTCTTTATCTCCATGGACACATGGGGATGGAAGCAAATACAGACAATATGATAGAGCCAGTTTTTAGCTCCAAAAATACTATTTTTTCACAAAATGTACTTTCATCAGCATTAAACAAGAACCTGCATGCTTGTCACACACATGGCCATCACCACTGCTTAAACATTACCCACTGCCTAGCAGTGCTCAAATCCATTGTTTGTTCTATACAAATGTCTCAAGTATCTATACACTATTTCATATGTACATTCAAATTAAACTCCATTTTATGAAATGCTATCTGTAACAAGATGAAAAAACAATAAAGAAAACATTATTTGTTACTGACAACAAATCCCCCAACATCTACCTCATCTAACATCTTAAAACAGAGTAACCCATAGAACAGTAATGGTAATATTAGCTGTTTCTTTATAAAGAAACATTTGACATTCATTAACAAAGCAGACAGTACTATTGTGGCTGAAATTTATAAAATCTTTCTCTTAAAACAATTTTTCAGGAAAATAGATTTCTCAACTCTAGTAACTATTACCATTCTTTTCAATATGGATGGCGGGATTTCCTTCCTAACCTTTTGTTTGAAGGAGTGTAGGACATTAACCTCTCGATTATGCTATTATTTTCTCTTTGAGTTACAAGTGCTATCTTAGTTGTTGCCTCTGTGTGGTCCTATGCTAGTCACGACAATAGGTGTGGTCTTAGTTCCATGACTACCACATGCGTTTCTGACTAGTTGTTCTATCAACTCCTTCGATAAACATGTTGTGTTTGAAAGACCACAGAATGGAGATGACACAGTCAGGATAGTCAGCAACTTAAAGAATCAAGCAACTTTCCATTGACAAATAACAAAAATATTTATTGTAACATGATTGTGAAACAATACAGTTCCTTTCATTAGACGTTAATATTGCCAAGTGGGAAAGAAAAAAAAACATGATGAAAAGTTTTATCAGTGCTATGGACTTATGCTAATCAACATGTGATTATCACAATTTGAGTTGCTGATTCAGAGTCTGGGTTTTTCTTCACTGAGCCAGGTCTTCTCAATATCTACTTACTGGCTGGAGAGAATATGGTGTGTCAGAAGGGAATATATGTATCTTGACTTTTTGTATCTGGTCTACTTGTAGAACTCATTGCTTCATCTTTTATCGATGATATTTTCAGACCAAAAAGTGATCCAATTACAGATTATTTTTTATCATATTCTCATTGGTCAATCAACCATAGTTCAGCTTATAATTTACAGAAATGGGAGGAAAACACCTTCTAAACACCTGATTTGGCACTGCTTTTATTTATTACATTCTTATTGGCTGACGTGATCTAAATCATTATTTAGATTTGAGGAGGATGAACCAAAAACATAGCTTATTTAATTGCACCTGGCACTGACCTTTAAGTCTGATGGCTGCCAAATAGGTCAAATGCAACTTATGCTGTGAATTCTGACAGTCTTTGAACTCATTACTTCAGTGACCTTTCAATATGGAGACTGACTACGGAAGCAAAAAATAAACAACAGGTGTCTTGAATTTTGACAGACTTAAACTTATTAAACCCAGTGACCTTTAAAATAATCAAATCGTAGAAAAATGCTTTGTTTTCAACAAAATCCTATTTTTGATAGAATTTTGTTAAAAAAAGAAAAGGTTATCTTAATTTTTACGTAGCAATTAACAATGACATTGTGCCACATCTGCTAAAAGTTCTCAAATGATGTGGTTTCTGTTATTTGGTACAGCTTTTTGTGATGATTCTGTAGTGCCAGTCCACACGGTTTGAAAAAGTGTGGTCTTCACCAAGATCCACAGGCTTCACTTGCTTAAAGCCATTTTTAACTATTGATTTCAGAAAGCAGTGGTATATATCTGACAGTTTAGATATTTCTGATCAGGTCTGGTGCCATGTATGACATCCACATGAAAATCTCAATCTCATAAGGTTATTTAAGAACATGACTTGAGGTTTTAGGTTAATGTTTTGGTTTTCTGGCAATTGGCAGTGTTTGACAAAACTACCTCTAGTGAAGCATAATTTATGTTTAATTTCCCTCTCTCCTATACTAAATTTGTTAAAATTGATCCATACACTGAGGTATTTGAAATGTTTAGTATTTACTAATTCTACATCCTGAATTTTTATGATGGATTCAGGGTATGTGTCATCACTGCTTTTATTCCAATTTCAGATCATAATTTCTATTTTGAAAAGGTTTATCTTGAGTTCTATTTTTTGGAATACTTAGTAGAGGTTGTTGACTTTCTGTTCAAGATCATTTTTATCCCAACTTTGGATACCTATATCATAAGCATAGCCCCCATCCCTCAGCATCAGTACATTGTTCTCAGGAGGGAAAGCAGGATCACTGTCTTCTAAAGGTCTATCTGGAAATGTACCCACCCATTGTCACTATATTGAGAAATGACTGCAATGTTGATGTAACTTAGCAACCAATCATGAGACTCATGTCTGTGTAATGACTTAGTCTGCAGGGAGACACCATTGAGCTGTGAGACTTAATTCTTCATGTTGTGGACAAGTTATTAAAAAAAACAAAAAACAAAACATTAGATCATATCACCCAAGTTAAAAAAAAACTCCACTCGATTAAATTTAACTTTCTGAAACTTTTGGTTTTTCCCAAAGCTAAAAATCACTACTGACACACGGCAGATGAGATTGAGAAGAACAAAAGAACTTTGAAGACTTCAAAAAATGGAAGGAATGCTCAAATAAGTGCAAGGTTCCAATGTTAGCACTTTGAAGAGGACTAAGGCACTTAATTTTATTCAGAAAGAGTGAGTTGAAGAAGAATCAGAATGCATTATTGTGAAAAGTATGAGGTATGTATTGGGGACATTCAAATTAAGCATGTACAGAAATTGAACTGTCTTGGTAGTCTAGTAACAGATGTTGGGAAATATGAGGTGCATAGCAATAGAGAAAGATGCCTTTCAGAAACTAAGCAAAGTATGAAAAGATGAAATGTCCAAAAAAAAAAAAAAACAATATATATATATATATATATATATATATACATATATATATACACACACACACAAAGGGTGCCCACAAAGTTTTTAGACAATTTCAAAAAGTCATTACAAATAATGTTTTGAAATTGTCTAAAGATTTTGTGGACACCCTGTATATATATATATATATGTGTGTGTGTGTATAAAATTAAGATATAACTAAAATATATATATATTAAAAATTAAGATATAATTAAAAATATATCTGTAAAAGGACACTAGTAATAAAGACAAAAGGAAAATGCATTTTGTCCTCTGATGAACTTTATCAAGGTAATGGTAAGGATTTTATTTTGCAACAGGTATTTATAAACAAGATGAAAAATGTTAAAAATGCAGTTAACCTGATGAATATTTATGAGCATTTCTTAGGTTTAAAAATTTTGAAAAACTAATAACATTTTTACTTTTGTTTATAAATACTTGTTACAAAATAAAATCCTTACAATTGCCTTGATAAAATCCATCAGAGGACAAAACACATCACCTAAGATAAGTTTTTGTTTTGTCTTTATTCACACACACACACACAGACACACACACATTACTAAGAGTTACAAAGGACAGGAAGTTGTAGAAAGCAATGAATGCGCACAACATGAAAGGACATGGCATATAGAAGATATGACAACAGTTGGACATATTAAACCTAAGTTAGTACTGTGGGGCATTGTTACAGCATTAGTACTGTAGGGTTTTCAAACAACCTATTTAAAATATAGATATAGCATTTAGTCATCTCCTCTCTTTCAGGTAACCATTAAATAGCAATGCAAAGATGGCTGTCTCAGGCAATGAACTAGAATGAAAACTCTACATTTAAACCTGATCCTTCACCTTTATAATCAAATTATATGTGAGGGTAGGTTAGTGGTTCATTTCTGAAAGTGACCTGTTAGCTCTCAGACATCGAAATTGAGTCCACCTATATATTTGAAAGTGTCTGTGGAGAAAGAGAGAGTGAAAAAGAGGATAATGACTAAACTTTTCTTTTTAAAATATTGGACAATATTTTTTTATGCAGTCTGATATTAAGAAATTTACTGTTTGATAATATATATTCAGGTGTCTCAAAAGCATTTTATTTTCTTAAACCTTTACTGTCAATGCTTATTTTAATAAAGAGACTATTGATATTTCTAGGGCACCCAATGAGGAAAGAGTACTTGGAGAATTTGACGCTCACAGGACAAACTGAAGGCAAGAGGGACAGAGGAAGCAGTGAATAACCTACCTAACAAGCTTGTTTAAATGTTTGGTAGAACAGGGATTACAAGAAATAGCAAAAAAACAATCCTGACTAAGAGCTACAAAGGACAGGAAGTTGTGTAGAACCATTATTGCTCACATTCTGAGCAGACATGACACATACAATAAATTAGAAGATAGAGCGTGCATGTGTAGGATGCTGAAAAGTTCTCTGCCAACTCAATACCTAAAATCTAACCAAACATCTGATATATATATATGTGCAATGGGTTGGCTTTTTGGTCAGCTGAGATCATTTTAGCACACACCTTGTATCTTGTATAAAGGACGGGGGTCAGAATGGAAGGTCTTGTTCACTAACTCTGCAGGGGTGGACCAAAAAGTAAGTTATGCTAAACACTGCAAGTTTTTGTTCTTGTTTAATAAGTTCCAAATTTAAAGTGTCATTTAAACTACTGTCCTATATTTACAGTCTTGAATGCTTGAGAAAAGAAGCAAAGCATCTTTAATATTAGCTAAATTAATCTGAATAAGAGTGTAATTCAGATATTTGACAGACTTCTCTATCTTTGTTCATTCTCTATAAATGGAAGTAATAACTACAACAATGTTGTCTTTTTAACATGGGCAAAGATTAAGTGCTAATATCCATATGAAAGATTCAAGAGCCTAAGTCATCCATTTGGAAAGCAACCATAAAGGATGGTTTCATGCCTTTACATATGTAAAGATTAATACAACAGACTAGGCCAGGCTATGAACTCAGCTCATCAATTCCTGTTTGTATAAGAATAACCATTACACTACCTACACAGCATTTTTATACAATAGTCACTAAATTTCATTTGCAACTCACTCATAGAGTTAAAAATAGAGAGGTAGAGAGAGACAGACAGAGGGAGAGAGAGAGAGCTCATACACTCCACTGAGGAGTAGAGGGCCACAGCTCTTAATAAACTAGGCATTGTTTCCATAACAAGTAGCCCAGTCAGTAGCCACAAAGGGTTGATAAGCCATTAAAAAAAATCAATTAAACAGTTTATAGCAAGTAAGTTTTTTACAGGATGGAGTTGCTAGATCCATGCTCAACCAGTCATAAATTTAGAGTTGTCCTCCTAGACTGGTTGCCAGCCAAGGCTGAAGATCCCAGTCTGCTTTACTATTTAGCCCATAACTGCTGACGTGCCTTTTGTCAAAAATGAATTCTTAATATATGAAACTTATCTCATTTGTTTAAAATATACATTTGATACAGCCAATTAGAACAGTTGAATGAATGGTCTGGTGCAAGATTCATGGAAGATCTGTAATGGAATTATAATCAGGCATCTCAGTAAATTGACCTTGTCCTAGAAATATTTTCATGGAAACTTTTCTGACAAACGGTGCTCCTTTGTGGCTACTAGATTGGCATCTAGGTTTTAAGTTGAACGTCAAATGCGTAAATGACGTTTATTTACTTGCATTTCCCACCATGGGATGCTCTTCCATTTACTTATTTCCCTGATAATTACAATCCTCAAAAATTTAAATGAATATTTTCTATGAAAATTTCTTCTCGGACATTCAGGCCTGATTTTGTGTAAATGTTATTTAATTGCCACTGTTTATTATCAACAGAGCATTTTTTTACTTCCATGGGGACTTGTATCTATATAAAAAAAAGAACGTTAAACATAAAAACCTGTCTTTAATAAATATATATATATATATATTAAATAAATAAGCTTTTTCTGTTATGAAATGTAAAGGGATATTCTGTTTATGCTTGGACAGAATTTTTTGGTCTCCTAATACCACTGCTGTATTTTATAGATGCTATATAATTCAAATTTGAAATAGTATGATTTCCAAAATCAAAAAAAATCTGGAAAACTGATGTGCAGCTGTTTTAAGTGATCTCATATAGTCTCAAGAATTTCAGATAAAAGATTGTCAACCTGTACTTACCTTTTTTCAGGTGGAGTCAGGTGAAAGTGTGGAATACACTGTAGATATATAGAATAATAATATATAATATATATATATATTGAGGACAAAGTTCAGATTGAGGAAGCAGCATAAGAATTCCATACAAGCTTTTCACCAAATATTGGCTGTTCTCTACATCGAGCAATTG
Source organism: Acanthosepion pharaonis (assembly GCA_903632075.3). NCBI lineage: Eukaryota > Metazoa > Mollusca > Cephalopoda > Sepiida > Sepiidae > Acanthosepion > Acanthosepion pharaonis. Next base: position 2,827,834 of record CAHIKZ030005169.1, on the reverse strand, counting down.
GAGACGCAAATCTGGAAGAAAAACAAGATTCTGTTAGCTGGATAAAAAAAAAAATTTTTTTTAATTTAATTTATTCGGATATTTTGTTTTACATTTTAAAAATGCCTAAGTAAATCAAATAAGCAAACAAATTTTGATATTCTATTAAACTCACATGTAAAATCTTATAAAAAAAAATAGGCAATGTGACTCAACAGCCATGAACATATGGATGCATCAATGTTTATGCTTCAAAACAATGCATGTAAATATGCCTGCATATGTACTGAAACAGTGAAGCCAATAGAAGGATAAATAGTTGTATATGCATACATATATGCATATATTAGCAAGATTCTGTTAGCTAAAAAAAAAAAAAATAGTGACATTTGTAAATCAAATAAGCAAACTGAAACATGAAACTCACAGTTCTTATAAAAAAAAAATAGTTGATTCAACAGCCATGAACATATGGATATCTAAATAAAACAATCTATCTTCAATACTGAAACAGTGAAGCCAATTTCCCCTATAAATATATCAAATTTTAAGCTATACATATATATATATATATATATATATATCTATATATATATATATATATATATATATATATATATAGATATATATATATATAATAATAATAAAAAAAAGATATATATATATATATAATTGTTCTTTTATTATTCTATCACACACACACACACAGTAACCCCTTACATCTTAAGAGATCTATTGGTTTGGTTTGTTTTACGGCATATCAACCTCAACAGTCAGCTTAATTTTTATTACCTTTTCCAGTAAAAACAGATTGATTTGGAAATTCTTGCAAAATTCAAATAATTGTCAGATTTTAATGAAACTTTCAGAACTTATTCAAAATTATTTAAAAAACTTTCTTTTTTTTTTTTAGAAAATTTTGGTAAAAATATATTTTTTTTTACATATATTACCCCCAACTTACTTAATTTCATGAAATTGCGAGAAATTAAATTTTAATTGCAAAATTTGTATTATTACTTAAAAGCAAAATTCCTTTGAGAATGTATATCATTGATGACTTTTTTTTCAAACAGCTACTCATTTCCAGAAAATCTGCTCCAAATCATAAAATAAAAAATTCAATAAAACTATGAGATTATTTAAACAGAAAAGCTTTAAATTGCTTTTGCAAATAAGATTTATTAAGGACACTATTGTCTTAAGAGAAAATTTTTTTTCTTTGAATAATGAATTTTTTAAAGAATTGTTTACACTTTTTTTTTTTAATTTTAATAATTTATATATAAATCTTAAAATTCTGCATTACTTAATGCATTACATTAGTTGCATTAGGTAATAATGTAATTGGGTGAAAACTATATTTACTAAAAAAAAATTGAAAAGTTTAATCAATATCATCATATAACAAGATTTTTAAAATAATTTTTATTTTTTTTTTTTTTTATGTATATAAAATATGTAACGTAGCCATTTTTGAAAGTATGGTCAACCATACATGACATTATCAGAAAATGATGAGTGATGACTATAGTAAATTTACTTTACTTAAAGTCAACATTCCAAAAATTAGATTATGGAGAATATTTTTAAAATTACTGAGTACTTAAAAATTATATAAAAAAGGTGCTCATGTCATTTTCTTAAATTATGTTTTACAGATAAAGTCTTTGTAGAACAACAATCAATGTCATCACTCGTCAATCACACAAAACATGGCTACTGTCAGTTAAAAATATGGCTACTGTTTGTTTTGAAAATATATTTCCTGTGTTATTTTAAACTTAAGTAAATATTTGTTTTAAATCTGATTAATTATACTTTAAATCAGCTAATATTCCTCAAATAAAGTTTCAGAAAAGTATATTTTATTTTTGGAAGATTTCTTAATTAAGAGTATTACACTGCAATGAAAGACAACTAAAAAATGGGTCCTAATCAGCTAATTTAGAAAGAAAAATTGATTAAATCAATATAATTTCTGTTTGAAATACACCAGAGCAGTTCGAAAACAGTAAATTTAATCCTTTAGCTTTCAATTAAAGTGAAAATGAAAGCTTTAAGAAATCTTTTTCATTTTTAAAAATTCATTTTAAACCTTAGGTATCATGAATTAGTGGCGGTCCCTAATTATTTTTTTTTTTTTACCCCTCACTAATTAGAAAAATTTAAGAATACTAGAAAAAACTAAATAAAAAATTCATCAAATTTTCCTTGTCTGTCATATTCAGGTTTTATTAAAAATGACCGACAAGATACAGTGATTAAGCTTTTTATTTAATGTTTCTTGTGTTTGTACAAGTATTTTCTTTTCTGGACACAGAGTGTGTAAACATTATCCAAAAGTTCTGCATATCTGAACAAAAACCTACCAAAAACCATTTGAAACATACTGATAGAAAATACAGATACAATAATCTCATACATATGTAAAACAAGATTAAAAATAGTGGAAGCCCTAATAATAAAAAAAAAAAAGCCAACACTCAATAACATTAACTACAAACACAGTCAAAATGTTTGGAAAATAAAACATTCCCATAACTTCAGGCACATACATAAAAACCTACACATTCAGTTAAAAATAAAAATTGCCTTTGGTAATGGCTAAAAGAATAGCCAAAAGCATTTGGATATGTAGAACTTTTGGAGACTTTGTGTCCAAAAAAGAAAACACTTGTATTTACGCAAGAAAAATTAAATAAAAATCTTAATCAAAGTACCTTGTCAGTCATCTTTAATGAAACCTGTATAAAAGAGGGATTGCTGCCCTCATACACATTATATATATATATATATATATATATAAAAATAAAGAGTGTTCCAATAACTTACACTGATTTTAAACTTAATTCACATTTAAAATTTATTTAAAAGTTATTGGAAAACACTTTACATTGAAGTCAACACTCATTGGACTGATGATTGCATCTAACATGAAACAGTCTGTCGACTCCTAGTGTTGACTTCAGTGTTCACTTTTATATTTACATACACTCTATCCTTGATATTGAGCACTTTATTCCATAAATACACCTTAAAACTATATATATATATATATATATATATATATATATATATATACATAGAGAGAGAGAGAAACACACAAAACAAATCAGTGCAAGTCATAAATTTCATCAGTAGCAAATATTCTTTATTGGCCACTCAATGAACATGAGATTAGGTGAAAGCCGAAGAGAGAATATGGAGAGGAGCCTAAAAGAAGAAAGAGTAATTAGGCAGTTAATATTTAAAAACAACTTTCTGTAAAATCTACCATTTAAAAAGGTGATTTTTTAATATAATTCATTTAAAAAAAATAAAAAATAAGTCATGTTGGTTCCAAAACCAGTGGATTGAATGTTAAAGCATCCCCCTCTCCAAATTTATAGATAAATCCTACAGATACATGATGGAATATCTTCCTAACCAATAAAAATGTACCACTTCTGTCATATTTTTATCCATTCTTGCCTTAAAATCAGAATACTACAGTCATTTGACTGTACCCCTTTTGAGTGTAAACACCATTATTACTTTGTGAACTTTTTGCCTTGTTGCTTTGCCTAGTTTTGACTTGCATGTATAGTGTTTGCTTAGTATTATTTTTCCTTGTTCTTTTCCTTCCTTTTCTTATTTATTAGAAACTCTGTCAAATCTTGTTCGTAGAGCATTTTTATCGATTACACTTAACCATCGCTAATTATTCCACAAGTCATCAATAAGAATTCCACATTTCTTTTAGACACATGCGTAATTTCTACACACTTAAATATCGTATTATATGCATGCATTCTTACATTATATCCAAGTGCACACATTTTTAACAAGCAACTGTGAGCTGAAGAATAGTCTGCCATAGATGCTAAAAATACACACGGGCTTATGGTGACAATACCTTACTCAGCTTGAATACTTAAAAATCAACATGGGAAAAAAAAAAAAAAAAAAAAAAAAAAAAAAAATCGAGAATGAAAGAATAATATATTGATATGAACAGACTAACATAAACAAACCAATGTGTGTGTGTGTGTGTGTGTGTGTGTGTGTGTGTGTGTGTGTGTGTGTGTGTGTGTGTGTGAGAGAGAGAGAGAGAGAGAGAGAGGTTTGCCTCAGGATTCATTTTAAAATCCATGTTGCTTCTTTTGTCCAATCTCAGTAAGCATCATCGTTTTTCACACAATTGAAAGAGCAGTGGGTGGCTCCAGAGATGGTGTTGTTTGAAATGGTTATGAAAAATTAAAATCAATAGCCAAGCTGAAAATTTCTCTTATCATTGAACACCAGAGGGAAATTATGACGCAATTTTGTAAAGGAAAGAAAAAGAAGACAATCAATTTGATGTTCGTGCATGCTTTTTCTCTAAGTTTCATTTTTGCTATTGCCGTCATCAAGAGATAAAAAGAAATAGAGTCTCACCTTGAATGTGTGTGCGTGTGTGTATGTGTGAAATAATTGGTTGTTTTTTTTATATTATTTGCCTTCAGATTTAATGGGTATTTCTTTCTAAATCACTTCCATCAAAATGGAAGAGAATAACTCAACAAGGCTATCTTACCTTGTTTTGTAGATAGTAAACAAAATAAAATTTTTTAAAAAATTTAGTGATAATTACAAGCCAAGAGGTTTTCAAACATTTCAGACCAAAGTAGGCAAAACTTCTCGCCACTCCCCTCCTCAACATTATTAACATTGAATGATTTTTTTTTTTAGATTTCTTGAAACTTTTGTGGGGTCAAAATAAATCTGATGACAATTTTTGGCATATCAACAGTAAAATGGGTCATGTATCACCGCAATTCAAGTTTTATAATTTTCAACAGGATTTTTGACTGAATTTTACAGACGATAAACAACATATTATACAGCACTTGTTCTGATTAACATGTTACTTAGAATGATTACTTTGCTACTTATGTAATCATAAAAACAGCCTTAGTTGAACAATAATATAAATGGCTATAAAAAGGTACTGCTGATTATTGATGGCTAATTTGTTTAAATAATGCACTATTGCTTGCAGCACATGGCAATAATTGTAAGCAAAATTAGGCACTAAAATAAGTAAACAAGTAATCATTTTAAATTCTTGGAATATCAGTGTTGAAAAAATTATGCAGTTATTTATCCATCATCATCTTGATTATTATTTTTACAACATCTGATCTGTTGTACTCTCCAGCCTTTTTCAGATGTGTACTATGGCTGGAGTAACGTTCTGGGAATTTTGAACCAGACCATAGGAATAGATTTTTCTCATTTCACTATCTAGTCTAGAGTTAATGTCCTAAAGTTAATTTGTTCTTTTTTTACACTGCTTGTTTCATTCTTCATCGATCCTTTTCTACAAATGATGTTATAGCACCCAAAATGGGCTAGGGTCAGTAAAGGTTGATGTTAAAGATAGGGTAACATGTGAGCAATGACAAAGTTCTAGAGAAAATGGAAACAAAAAGGATATTTATACTTAACTGTTACACCGGCCTCTAACACAAGGGAATTACACCGGTTCTCACTATATATATATATAGTGTCAGTAGTACCTACCCGTAGTAGCAGCGACAGTACTACTCTGCCTAACTGAGTAGTACCCGTTTCCTACCTTTGTATCTGTGATGTTAAATACACTTGTTCCTTAACCCAACTTCGACTTGATTTTCTTATTTTACTATTGTGCCACGACACAACAGATTGGCGACGTTGGAATCGAAACGATATCACTGCAGACAATCACCTAAAGTGATTGAAATACAAGGATTCGCAAGACTTTTACGGCAAAACACCTTCGTCATTTCAAACAGATATGTGAATACACAAGGATTAATAGCAAATTAATTACTACAATAGCAATTTGACGACGTAAAAAAAAAAAAAATAGAAACAACCAAAAATTTGCTACTAAAAGTCTACAGCGTGAGAACATGAATAATATTGTCAATTATTAAAATAGTTGAAAATACTGACACCTAGTGTTTCGGAAGAGAGAAAGAAAAAGGTTCACTGTTTTTTTTGTTTTTTTACAAGAAACCAGAGTTTGTTGTCACAGTAAGATTTTTTTTTTTCTCCTCTTCAAAGTTAAATGATTTGTCGAGTGAAAAATATATATTCGCGTAAGTCATTTGGGCTTAACAAAGATTTAAAAATTCAAGTCATATTTGTGCAAAGCCACAAAGAGGTTGGAAAAAAATTTTGTGACTTTCCCATTAGTCGACACTCCTTAAAGCGACGTTTTTTTTTTTTTTTTTAAATACATATTTCTTGTTTGTGTATTAGTTGAGCAAACTGATTTTATTAAGCAAGCCTTGGGAAAACTGATTTGTTTAATACAAGTGTAAACTGTATGGTGCGTAAATTGAATTCGTACCCTGGACGCAGAATTAAGAGAGTCTCTTCTTCAGTTGTTCAAATTTCAAACGGAACAAAGTCTCGCATTGCAAAAGCAACAACTTCAACGACAACTTGAAAGTGAGGAGAAATTTAAAAAAGAGTTGTTGGAACAACAGAAACGTGTCAAACAAATCTTTATGAAAACACAGGAGGAACAGAGAAAAATTCTGGAGGCAACACAGTTAACGAAAGCAAGCGAGAATCATAACGCATTTTCCCAGACGGCTGTGTGGAACGCTATTGAAATTTTCAATTATAATCCAGAAGACGATGTCATGTTTGCTCATTTCTATAGAAGATATGAGCATATTTTTATATCGGATTGCGGTACATGGACAGACGCTAAAAAAGTTAGGTTTCTGCTAAGAAAATTGGGAACTGCTGAGCATACAAAGTTCGTGAATTTTATCCTTCCAAAAAAGACCAGTGAGTTGAACTTTCAAGAGACAGTTACTCTACTAACAGAAGTGTTTTCTACAAAAACTTCTCTTTTTCACAGGAGATATAAGTGTATGAATGTCACTAGAAGAGAGGAAGATGATTACACTACTTATGCAAGTATTGTAAACAAGCTTTATGACGACTTTAAACTGGAGGAATTATCATCAGATAATTTTAAATGTTTAATTTTTGTGCAAGGGCTGGTTTTTAGGTAAAGACGCTGAGATCAGGCGTCGTGTTTTAAATAAACTCGAAAATGAGCCGAATTTAAAACTACAAAGCTTAGCGGAAGACTGTGAACGGTTTGTTGTGTTGAAACAGGACAGTCGTGACATAGAGGAAAGTGGGGTGTCGCATTTAAAAAGGTCCATCAGAAGAAAAATTTAACTTAAAAAAAAAAATAACCAGAGGAAAAAACAGGGAAAAGATCCACCGGGACCGTGTTGGAGGTGTGGAGATAAACATTGGTACAATGAGTGTCCCTACAAATTCAAACAATGTGACAACTGCTACCAGAAGGGGCATAAGGCATCACATTGTAGGAAAAAAATCTGGTAGAAAGAAGACATCCATTAAACTAACGAAAAAATTGAACCTGAGGAACGAAATATCCAGAAATTTGTACAGGTCAAAATGTTTAAAAAGAAAGTAAGACTACAGCTTGATAGTGGGTCTGATATTTCCATCATTAATATACAGACATGGAAGAAGCTTGGGAGACCCACTATGATTAAATCACATAAAACAGCGAGAAGCGTCAGTGGTGAAAAATCACCTTCAAGGAGAATTATTGACGAATATTTCTTTTCAGAATAAGACCGAAAAAAGCGAAAATTTTTGTCATGTGAAAATCAAATAACCTCTTTGGAACTGATCTGTTCGAAAAATTTAGACTATGGGATCTGCCTTTAAGCTCTTTTTTGTCAAAAAATTGAGGATTCGAATGTGGAGGCAGAAAAACTTAAGAGGGAGTTAAAAGAGAATTTTCCAGACGTATTTACAGGCAGTCTTGGAAGGTGTACAAAAGCGGTGGCAAAATTTGAAGTCAAAGAAAATGAACAGCCAGTGTTCAAAAAGAAAAGAAAGGTTCCATACGCCGCTATAGAACAAATAGACGGTGAATTAGAAAGACTCGAAAACATGGGTGTCCTTGAAAAAATTGATCACAGTGAGTGGGCTGCGCCAACAGTTTACATCAAAAAGAAGAGCAAGGAGATTAGGGTTTGTGCCGATTTCTCAACAGGTTTAAACAATGCATTAAAGGATCACCATTATCCCCTTCCGAGCCCTGAAGAAATATTCGCGAAACTGAGTGGAGGGAAATATTTTTCTAAAATCGACCTCAGTGACACGTATTTACAAATCCCAGTCGATCAGGAGTGTTCAAAGCTGCTATGCATCAATACCCATAAGGGATTATACAAGTTTAACAGACTTCCTTTTGAGGTCAAAGTTGCCCCTGCGATTTTTCAACAAACAATGGACATGATGTTAAGTGGGCTGGACTTCGCAGTAGGGTACCTGGACGATGTGTTAATGAACAGCGCTAGCAAAGAACAACACAAAGCTCATGTAAACCGAGTATTCAAAAGAATCCAGGATTATGGATTTAAACTGAAACAGGAAAATGTACCTTTTTTCATGGAAAAAATAAAATACTTGGGGCAAATTATCGATGAACATGGAAGAAGGCTGGATCCAGATAGATCGAGCGCAATAAGGGACATGCCTGCTCCAGAAAATATTGCGTCACTACAAAGTTTCTTAGGGTTGGCGAATTATTACAATGTATTCGTGCCAAATATGCATAAACTAAGATCACCCTTAAATGAATTGTTAAGGAAGGACCAAAAATGGGTCTGGATGCAAGAGTGCGAAGAAGCATTTCAGGAAATTAAAGATATATTAACGTCTGACTTGTTTCTGGCACATTATAATCCCAAGCATGATATTATAGTTGCAAGCGATGCCAGTGCCTATGGCATAGGAGCATGCATACTACACAAAATGGATGATGGAAAAGTAAAACCCATAGCCCATGCATCCCGTTCACTTTTACCAGCCGAAAAGAACTACTCGCAAGTCGAGAAAGAGGCGCTAAGCATTATATTCACAGTAAAGAAATTTCATCGTTTCTTGCACGGTAGACAATTTCTGTTACAAACAGATCACAAACCTTTACTAACGATTTTTGGATCGAAAAAGGGACTACCACAACATACGGCGAATAGACTCCAAAGATGGGGTACCATTCTTCTGAATTATAATTTTCAAATGGAGTATGTACCACCTAAAAAAACTTGGTCATGCAGATGGCTTATCAAGGTTAATACCTAAGCACACAGAACCATTGGAGGATATGGTAATAGCAGCCATTCAAGCGGAAGTTAAAGTAAAAAATACTTTATGTGACACGATAAGAGAACTTCCAGTAACGCTTGATGAGATTAAGAGTAAGGCAGAAGTGGACGAATTTATTATAAGCACGAAAGAAAAAATCAACAGTAACCAACTGGATGAGGAAATTTATTCAATTTGTGATAACGTCCTGTTATATAGCGACAGGGTCGTAATTCCTACGACATTACAGAAAAGAATGCTCAAGGAATTCCATGTAGGACATCCAGGCATATCAAGAATGAAAAGCCTTATGCGCTCTTTCGTTTTCTGGCTAAACATGGATAAGGATATAGAAGAAAAAGTCAAGGAGTGTAGAGGATGCGCATTAGCTATGAAAGCTCCTCCGACTCAATTCGGATCGTGGGCAAAACCGAACCGACCTTGGTCAAGAATTCACTTGGATTTTGCTGGACCGTTAGATGGTTTCTACTATCTCATTGTTATAGACAGTCTATCTAAGTGGCCGGAAGTACTGAAGTGCAAGAACCCCACATCCGAGGCAGCTATTAACTTCCTGTATGAACTATTCGCTAGGTTTGGAGTTGTAGACTGCATTGTCACAGACAATGGAACGCAATTCATGTCTACCGAATTTAAACATCTCTGCGAGGATTATCTAATCAAGCATATAACCATTCCGCCATACCACCCAAGAAGCAATGGGCAAGTGGAGAGATTCGTGGATACGTTCAAGAGAGCCCTGAGAAAGGCTAGTGGATCACCGACGGATAAGTCAATCCAAGAGTTCTTACAAGTTTACAGGGTCACTCCGAATGCAAACATCGAAACGTCAAAGACACCTGCTGAGGTCATGTTCGGACGCAAGGTTAGATCAATATTCCACAAGTTGTTACCAAACCAGGATAGGCCAAACCTCAAAAAACCAATAACAAAAAAACGGTATAAAGTTGGCGAAAGGAATTTTCTAAAAGATGCATAGAAATAATAGACCCTTTTGGGAGTCCGCACTATTGAGAAACAAATAGGCAACATGGTCTATATGATTAAGGGACCAGATTTCGTGCACAAACGTCACACTAACCAAATCCGGAAAAGATACTCGAACAGTGAGGTGACCAGATCGCCCGAGGAGGACATCATGGACACAGTGTTTGATACTTTTCAGGTTCCCATACCAGAGACAGCTCCTGAGAATAGGAGGTCAGAAAAAAAAAGGAAATCAACGGAGTTGATTAGGGTGAACCCAAAACAAAAACGTTATTAATTCCCAGACGGGATATTTTCAAAGGGGGGGTGTTACACCGCCTCTAACACAAGGGAATTACACGGTTCTCACTATATATATATATCAGTCAGTAGTACCTACCCGTAGTAGCAGCGACAGTACTACTCTGCCTAACTGAGTAGTACCCGTTTCCTACCTTTGTATCTGTGATGTTAAATACACTTGTTCCTTAATCCAACTTCGACTTGATTTTCTTATTTTACTATTGTGCCACGACACAACATTAACATTAGAAAGAGACAGCTGAAATTTCTAGGGCACATAATGAGGAAAGAAGGCTTTAAAATTTGATACTCACAGGACATAATTGGAGGCAAGAGGGACAGAGGAAAAATAGTGTATAACCTACTTAACAAGCTTGCATAAATGGATGACAGAAAAGGGTTTGGGAGAGATAATAAAAAGATAAAATTTACTAAGAGAAGAAATTGACAACATCCAGAAGGGTCACAGAACATAAAAGAATAAGACATAAATATTTTTTTCCCTGTTATGGTAGAGGTGGTATTAAATCATGCAAACAGATTAAGATAGTTTTCTTAATTTTTTTTTTTTTTTTTTTAAATATTGTCAGTTATAGCTACTCTCTGAACCATAGCTGATGAGTAAATTATTTCAGATCTGGACAATTTGTTACTGAAAAACCAAACTATTCAATCTGTTTCCTCCCCTAAGCAATCAAACAATACTTAACCTTTCAACTTTTAACTTCCTGTTGTACTTTGCTACTCAGCTAAGATTGACAACATAGACATAACATGTCTTGAATTTTCAAAATCTTATTGTACCAATGATTCTTGTGAAATGTAGTTTAACTTATCAGACAGATCTGTTCGCCAATGCACCAATGTGACAGTGGTTTTGATTAACCACTGTCACCTTTGTTTTGCAAACAAAAGAAAGAAAATATACCAACGCAAATGACTGACATATTAGTTCAAAACCCCCAACAGGTTACCACATATGGCAGACACCTGAAGGAACCCAGATAGCACAATGGCTTAAACATTGTGAAAAGAAAAACTAAGAACACTGGTCTAAGTAAAAGAGTTTACTGTTTTTTTTTATTAGTACACAAGTTAACTTTCCTAACTTTAAACAAAATCAGATTTTAACCCTTTCCCAGTATACATCCACAGGTGGATGTAGATACTTTATATTTTTTAAACTGATGCATTTAATTTTTAATATTTTACATTTGATTTGATTGTTTGTTTAACGGCATATCAACTCCCTATGGGTCATTTAATGTTTTGGGGAGCTTTGAAGTAATAAAAAAATGTTATGTCACAACTGAATACATAGTAGATGATACTCAGCTTTTGTGCATATAAATGTTTGTGTGGACATAATTACTAGAGGCAGTGATATGTGCATTTTATGTTGTAGTTTTGTTGAAGTTATATTTCGGAATACAGTTTGATTGAAGAAATTGTAGGATATTATATGGATTAATGTCATGAAAGTTCTTTTATGTTGGTTGGTTGATTTTGTTTAGTGGCATATCAACCTCTATGGGTTATTTAATGCTGAAATCTAAATATTTTGAACACTATTTTATGGCTTCAACTAAATATATTTTAAAGTTAATTGCATGCCTTCAACTACAGATAAAATGGATTGATTATTTTACTATAAAATGTATTGCTGGTAATTCTATGAAATTGTATTGCTGATCATTTTACTTTAAAAATGTATTTTTATGTTTTCATAGTTTTTGTTTGGGGTTTCACTGTTTTCCCATAGCTGAGACCCTTACAGGTGCTACCACTCTGGGTCAGGGTGGACCTTGGAACAACAGTAATTAAGAGGTGATTCCATGTTCCTCAAAACTTCCAATCTCACAATCAGAGGACTTGTTACTCTATGTAGTTTATCGTCATAGACAGGACTGTAATATTTTGAAGTTGATGTGTTTAAACACACTAATGCAAAGTGAATGATCATTAGATTTAAGACACTAACGGGTCAGAGAGAATGATATGATATCATTAAAACTTCCTCATTTCTGACACTGAACCTCTTTCTGCAAACAAGTAGAGAAACGTCTGCACAATCAAGTTAAAAAAAAACACCCAGATGTTTTTGCTTTAAACAATACCAACATTTCCTTGCCTTTTCTGAAAGTGGTGCATAAGATGGTTCTAGTTTTCTCAATACTGCAGTGTGATTCAAGTAAAAAAGGTAAAACAATGATAAACTTATAAAAATACCTCTGTCATAATTAAAACTGATGACCTTAGCATGAGATAAAAAAATTATACACAGATCTAGATAAATTGATAAAATCAATAGCCTAATGATGAAAAATAGCCTTCATTTTGCACAGAAATCTTTCTTGACAATGCACCTAATCCAATGCTTTCCCATAGATCACATATATAGGAAATATTATATGGTGAAAATTCCAGATCAAAAATTTAGCTAACAGCTGTGTTAGGTGATAGCCTTATTGATCTATTCCCAAATTCCCACACACACTAATCATGACAACTCAGCACCAATAAATTTTATCAAACAAATATACTAAATATATATTTCATAAGTAAACAAAAAAACTGTATGAATTAAAATGCAATGACAAGATGCCAGACTTTAAAAACAACTAACCTGACTGATATGTGTGAAAAGTCAATTTGAAAAAGGATGAAACTGATATAGCACAAATACAAAGAATCTTTAATAATGGCTGATGAAAGACAAAACTACTCAGATATTTGACCTTTTATATTTAAATATGTACCAGAAACTATAAAAATGGTCTGAAAGATATATAATAAAAAACAACAGCTTGTATAAATGAAGAATTGCTGCCAAGATAAACCCAGTGTATGTGCATTATATATATGTGACTTCTAATGGATTTTTTATTTAGCAATCCAACTGTATTCATCACACTATTTAAATTATTCTTTATATTTTGGCCATTGTATGCTTCAGCCTTCTTCAGGTGATTGGAATTTTGAACTGAACCCTTTATTTTGCCCACTGAAGTAGATTGTTCTAGTTCAATATGCCATGCCTCTTCCAGATATCACTGAATTCACAACTCTTTGGGTCAAGTCACTGGATTCAATCAATGCTTTTACCCATGGGCCATGTGTCCTCAAGTATAATGTAAATAGTGCAAATAATTGCAATACCTCATCTCAGTGGACAGAGTGATTGCTGGAAGTTCCATCTATGAAATTCTAAAGTAACATCAGTCAGCTAACTGACAAACTTTATATTTTTGCATTAATAATATATATATATATATATATATATATATATATATAATATATTTTCCTGTTTATATGTTATTTTTATAGAAAATATATTAAATAATTGTCTAAATTAATCCATTTCATTATATATATATATAAAGAATTAATGGATTTTATTTTTTAATCAACATATTAATTATATATATATATATATATATATATATGTATGTATGTATGGCTTCCCATACTTCATACCTCTCCAATTCACTCCCGTGTGGTCATGTGTGACGTCATGAGATGCGGTGCGATTTTCGCTTCTAGCGTCTTATATGCACATGTTTATCATTGCTTAGAAATCATCTATGTAAACAATGACAGACTATCATCACTGTCTTGTCCGTATATTGCTTAATATGTTGTAATTAACATCTTTGATAATGGCTTATGTAAGCCGAAAGCTTAGATTGTATTAAAAAAAATACGGATCAATATTGTGAATTTCTTTCTTCGTTCAACGATAATGTTATTAAACTTATCAAAAGTTATGAAAAAAAATTACATAAAATAAATAGACAACACTTGTCTATATTATTTAATGAAATGTGTATGAATATATATATATATATATATTTATTTAGGCAGCATATTTTCATTCAAACAGGTTTGGTTAAATAATTTAGACATTGTGTTGATTTATTTTGATTGTGATCCTTTCAAGTTCATGAGTTAATTTCTTGGTAACCTTAGAAAATTGATTAAAATACCAAAATTTTCATTCAAATAATTTTTATTTTCCCCTTTCAATCTCATCTGAGACCATCTTTAGGGGATTAAATTGTTTGTGAATGTGTATATGTATTTCTGTAAATTCAAAACATTTCAACTGTTTGTTTTACTGCGTGATGCAGCATTATAAAAAAATTCAAGTTTTTTTTTTTCACAGTATAAGGGAGGTAACTTATATATATATATATATATATATGTGTGTGTGTAGAGAGAGAGCATGCAAGAGCACTTTACTTATGGAAAAATTGAGATCAAAACTGAAATATTGCAATCCATCTCGAGTTGCTTTTGAAAGTCTACATATTTTAAATCTTATCCAGACCAATGCAGCTCGTTGGGAATTAGAGAAAAGTTTTTTTTTTTTGTTAACTTATACAACTTCAGATTCTCTACAACCAATTTGTCTTTATCCAAAACTTTCCATTGCTGTAATCTCTAGCCTTCCTCAACAGGGGGTCAAATTCACTGACTTTCAAAACAGAACCGTTTTTTTCTTTTATGGAGGTTTGTCTATGGAAATATGTTACTCTAATTCTTTTACTCTCATGTCCCAGGACCTGCCAAGGGAATTTCAAAACTGAAAACGCCTGAGATAAATATCAAGTGAAAGAATAAGAACCATAGATCTAGACATCAAATAAAGACTTTCATTCAATGTTCATGGAAGGGTAGCAAATGAAGAAAGAGGAAGGCCTAAGAGTACAGAGGCTGAAATATTGTGGGAAGGATAATAAAGAAACTGGTCCCAAAGAATCCTTATAAAATAATAAAACTTCATGTCAGAAATAAAGGTTGGAGGGTATAGTGACTTAAATGTAGCGATAAGAACAAAAAGAAGATGAGGAAAATTATTTAAATGAATCAGTATACAATAAATATATTGTCAGTTAAGAAATTCAGACAGACAACAAGGAATTTCTGTCAGTTCTGAAATATATTGTCAGTTAAGAAATTCAGACAGACAACAAGGAATTTCTGGAGGTAATGCTCATATATAATGAAGCCTTCATGTAATGATGTGAAAAAGATGACATCTGGTCAATTTGAAAGGAAATGTGCTTCATTTATTAAGACAATTTCTTTTAGAGAGTGCAGAATATTTTGTTTATTTTAGGAGTGGAAATGAAACGTTGGTCTGGGATTGGAATAGAGAAATCGGTGATTGTGTGGGTTGTCAGGATATAAGTAATTTTGCAAAAAGTTCTCGTCTTTGATGTATTCTCATATCAAGGATTATTTTGCAGGATATATTAACACATTACATACACTCACACATTATATATGGAAGTAAATAAATAGATTTGTTCAAAAAGCTGTGGCAACCAAATACTGTTGAATATTAGATATATGAGAGAGAGAGAGAGAGAGAAACACAAGATATCGAGCAATAGATATAAAAGTAACTAAAGGTATAAAGAATAACATCTTCTGGTGTCCTGAAAGAACAGTGAAGTTCATTACAAACTATCACATATCATAAAGTTTGACAAAAAGGAAATAGAGGTTTTTAAAAAAAATTATTCATTCATTCATCTTCTATGACCTATCAACCCTTTGCAGGTCATTTAAAGGTAGATAATATTTTTAGATTGTTAGAATTTTTTTGTGAGCTAATAATGATTTAGTGATACAAGGCTTACTAATTAACCCATAACTGGGGAAGAAGAAACAGATTCATTCCTTTCCCAAGGGTATTTGTGTGTAAATGAATATGACCGATCCAATGGGAATTGGAACTCCAATTAACAATTCTGAGTTATTATCCATTACACCACCTGCACACTTAAGCTTACAGCACCTGGTATTCCCAAATGGTCACCCACCTAGTTTCTGACCATGCTTGACCTTGCTTAACTATAGTAATTGTGCAGGAACATAGAAAAAAGAAAAGGAAGACGAGATGCAAGAAGATGAAAAGAGGCAATGGCTTCTGTTTCTCTAAGTCATAGATTTACAAAAACATTTACCTAAATTGATGCTGCTATTGTTACATAGACAGACCCTTCAACAATGCTACAATCACCACAATGGACCCTCACTTAACACATATCTTCCCCTGGTGTCAGTTTAAACCAACCCATTTTTTTTTTTTTTTTGTAATACATCTCAACTGTAAAGTATAATTTCAAAAAGTGAAAATTTAATTGAAATGCTAATTTCCATGCTCTCATTTGAAATCAAGGAAATACAAACTTTAAGCAAAACAGTCATAATATATAAAAAGGGTGTCAGTTTAAACTGACAACAACAGAATATGTATCAATAATGGTAATTGTTTTAAGAGAAAACATCATGAATCAAAATTATTGTTAAGCAATTAATTAAAACCTCTAGACTAAATGATAGAGCAGCATTGAAAATGTGTTTAACTAATGTTAAATTTGGAGGATATTTCAGATGTAACAGTTATCAACACAGACAAACCAAATTTGGATTATTTTTATCACTGTACATAATGCTTACTTCAGTGATATAAACAAACAAAAATGTATCAAAATATTAGACTTATATAATAATTTGACTTTTCCAATGTTGTCTTTTCGTTTTAATATAAAATTTCTTGCACTGGATACAAATACACGACATCCTTTTGGGTTTTGAAATTTCTCATGAAAATCTCATGAAATTTTTTTCCACTGGTTTTGAATCCATGTTGATAAAATGGTCAATGAAAATCTGAGGTGTTCTTGTCAAGTAAAATAGCAACAATTTCTGTTTTAATTTCTGGAATGAGGAGTTATCATTATTTACATTATTTATTTGCAGACTACTGTCCACATTTTTGTTGTTGCTATCATATTTCAAAATTTAGGTTAACTGGATTGACATACACCTGATGAAGGCCGGAGGACTCACCGGCTGAAACATTGTAATGACAACAACAATATTCTGTATGTAAACAAAATAGCAATAGTTCAGTAACTTCACTAAAATGAACTATTGTCCTCATCTTTATTGTTGTTATCAGAATGTTTTGAAATTCTCTGTAGATTACCCTGATCAACATGCACCTGATCCTGATGAAGGCTGGAGGGCACAACAGCCGCATGTAAATAACATAAATAAAATAGCAAAATCTTGGCAACTTAACTGGAATGCTTGGATGATAACTAATGAAACTTTTCATCATTAAATGCTCTTTGTCAATGTAAAGCCACTGATTATTGATTTGGTCAGAATCTGAACCAAACGAAAATGGTAATTTGTTTTTGCTGGCTTTTTTTCTTCTCTTTCTATTTCAACAAAGTCACATTCCTTTTCTCTGTTCAGAATTAGTTATCATCAAAAACAACTGTTTGGACACAGACTGCAAAATGACCTTTCAGATTATAAATATTAAATATTTTAATCGCAATATTACAAATACTGAAGTCAATTATAAAACCAGCTCATCCGTTTAACTCTGATATCATTTCACTAAAACTTGTGGAGGTCATGACTGTGTACAATTGCCAAACAAAAATATGGTGCTTGTCAACCAGCAAGGGTTAGCAATTCAGTCTTACAGGTTATTCACAAGGTGAGCATAGCCCCCTGCTGGGTTAAGATAAATTCAGACAATATCTGGATTTTCAATGCGCAATATAAGTGCAAAGTTCAGTGACTGAATCAAACTTTGCTTTTAAGTGCTAATATTATGATTAGTATTTGATTAGTCATTGAAAGATTTTATTTTAAAAGAAAAAAAATCAACTACAAAATAAAAAAAAAAATCACCAACAAGATGGCTGACCAAATCTAGGACAGTTACAAATTCTTTTGTGTGATTGTAAACATGGATATGCACAATGTATCATTTCTACTCTAAAGGTATAGCTCAAAAATTAATATTTTATATACCTTATATACACAAGTATAGTGCAAGTTTTTATGATCAATTTTTTTACACATGAGACACAGATTATTTTGTTTTGAAGAGGTTAAAAATCATGTCTTTCATTTTTTTGTGACTGGTTGCACTATTCACAGGTAATTTGGGGGGGGGGGGCTAAAATTAATTCAAAAACATTCAGGGTTTGCAATAGAGATGTGAAGTCGGCTTATACACAAATATATATGGAAAGTTTTCAAGCAGGAAATAGATAGGTATTAAATGAATTTAAATGTTTTCAATTAGAAATTTTTGCTCTACATGTTCATACAATATGTAATGGAAAGAATTTGCATTCAATTTCTATATATGCCTTTAGTATTTACTGTCATTAAATATGTAATCACAAGACGAGCAGTTCACATTTGTGATATTACAAGTCTCACAGTTCTCAAATAGTCAATTTTGAGTTCTTCAATCTAAAAATATGCAAACATTATTTTGCTTCCACAGTAAACCTTAAAATACACTTGCTTATACCAATCTATTCTATATCAACTGATATAAGTTTCATACAAATCAAACCTCATGGATTCAAACTTAAGCCATCTTAGCTTTGACATGAAAATAAATTAATCTATTTTTTTTTTTTTTGTATAATAAAGTATTCTGGTAAAGGTAATATTCAATTGTGTCTTAAGGTAAGCCCACTTCATTATGTGAGAAAAGAAAAAATAGACACATCTAAGTTTTCTGAAAGGGAGAGTTTTATTACAATCCGAACAAGTTAAAATTTCTACACCCAACAGTTTAATAGCTATAGATGACTTGCTAATCAGACTTTATTTTTAAGATGTGGATTTTATCTTGTTTATGCTAAAGTTTATCTAAACCATATTTTCTTTTTACCTTATTTTTTTTTTTTAAAACGTCTGTCAAAAGCATTAAGCTATTCCATTACTGCTTTCAACTTCACTCTTTCAACCATATTTATAGCAAAAGGCTCAGAGGAAAAAGAAAAATGGTTGTCGTCTGGTAAGAGAAAAAAAAAAAGAAAAGAAGGCAAATAAGTACCATAAATACCATGATTACATCATGGCTGCAACATGGTTATACAATTAGTGTTACTAAAAAGTCAAGAGTTGTTTCACATATTATAGTCAATATTCCAAGAATTATTCAGAGTAAAGGCAGCAGCAGATTTATGATTAGCAGCACAACAACTGGTATTGCTAAATGGTTCAAAGCTTCAGATGAAGATGCTTTTCTCTTAAAAAGGCATGAATCCACCTCTCCTTGCATCATTATATATATATATATATATATATATATATATATATATATAGTTAAAATTAGCAGACATAATGTCTGTCATTTATTCAATCAGACATGCCTAAAAGAGAATTTGCTGCCTAAATACACAAACGATATATATATATATATATATTATACACTGTTACATTAGAACATGTACATACCTACTATAAAACTGTACATCTTGTTTCAACTTTAAAAATTTATTTAACGTTTCATCAAGTAGGAAATCATGATACATGATGAAACGTTAAAAATTTTTTAACGTTGAAACAAGATCTACAGTTTTGTAGTGGGTATGTATATGTTCTAATGTAACAGTGTATAATAAATAAATATTTATTGCTCTACTTTTGTACTGAGACCCGTTTTAAATTAATGTTTTGAACACTGAAATCTTACTCTTCGTTCTTTTACATATATATACACACACACTAGAGAATACAGGTGTGGAGTAACAAAATGGTAATCCACATAGGAAATACGTTGAATTTTAGCTGAAGCTGCTTATGCTCGTTTTGGTTGAATATTGTTAAGAAAGGCATGAATCCACTTCTCCCTGTGCTCTGCACAATTACAAGATATCTTAACCAAAAAATGTGTTGCTACCAACATATCATGATAGTTGACAGAAGAGAAGGCAGTAGGAGGGGGTCAAGCACTCAGGCAAGCAACCTTCCAATAACCACCTTTACTGCCCAGACAGTAAAAAGCTGTTGGATTGATTGTCAAATTTGACAGGGATGAATCAGTAGAGACAAGTAATCAGAAGTCTGTTGCAACCTTTACATTTTGGCCAGTGCACTCTCCAGCCTTCCTCAGGCACCCGTTGCTCCTGATAATCTTCAACTAGCTTTCAAGAGAATCCCATAGATCGGTGCTATGCAAGGTGTGATCTGCATATCAGTACACCAAGCTGACAGTATACAGTTGCTGGCAAAGGAGGGAAGAAGATTTTCAAAACTCCAATATCATTTGGTTCTTTTTGAATGAAAATAGAAGCAATTTTTCTAACATTTCCTTCAAGAGAAACGCTTTCAGACAGGCCTCTACATGATAACTGAAGATAGAAATACAATATTCATTCTTAATACAATGAATGTCCATTTTTAATTGCATGTGACATTGTCACCTGATCTTCATTCAATTGAAAACAAAGTGGCAAACTTGGACATTCATGACCACAAATAAACAGAGTTAAAAGAATGTTTTTTCCATTGACATTGATATTATTTTAACTACCTTCATTCCTCGACAATGTTTTTGTTTTGAAAGGTAATGATTAGAATTGTAATAAAACCTAAACATGGTGAAAGTAAAGTTATACATTTTTTTTTTGTTTTTGAGAATTTACAACAAAAATATTAATCACTATTTATTTATTACAAAAATTTTATACAAAAAGTTTAATTAATATTTTACTGATCATGTAAAAATATAATTTGGCACTTTGCTACTGGTCCCAAACCTATTGGGTAAAAGTTTTGTCAGTACATGAGATCCAATAGTTTGAATACAACCGGTTTAGACATCATTTACATTATTCGGACTATTGTCCTCATCTTTGTCACCATATTTATCACAACGTTGTATGCTCCGGCCTTCTTCAGGTGGTTGGAATGTCGAACTGAACCCTTTATTTCACTCACTGGGGTAGACTGTTCTAGTTCCACCTGCCATGTTTGATGGATGTCAGCTATCAGTTATCTCCTGTTAATTTTCCCTCTGAAAGTTCTCCACTGCTTTAACCGGGTATTGAACTCACACTCTTTGGGTCCTGTCACTGGATCTAACCAACACCTTTATCCACTGTGCCATGTGTCCTTGAGGACGGTTTAGATTTAACAACTTCTGCCTTGTAACCATTTAGAATAAGTTGCAGATCCAAACAAGAAAGATTGCTAAAGAATCCCAAGTACTGCATGAACCTTTGTTGCTTAGATCTATGAATTTGAGTAGAAGCAAAAGTTGATTAAAAAATATGTAAAATACGAACTATAGCCAAAGTAAAGGATCTTTCAAAGTCAGTAGAAAACCTATACCTGAAGAAGTGATGGCTGAAACTGTGCAAAACAAAGATAGTTATATGCATTCAAATAATTTCTAATTCTTGTAACCTCACTATATAGTTTCAAAGATAAAGAGAAAATAATGTTTAGGATATTAAAAATAGTATTGCGTAAATAAGCAGTTGATTGACTGCATAATCACTCAGTGATGTTACATCTTGATGAGTAATGAGTACAGTATTAGTGCTGTCATTATAAAGTTTACATTTGATCCTGTTAACTTGTTTGGTTTGGTTTGTTTTATGGCATATCAACCTCAATGGGTTATTTAATGCCGACAAAATTTTTATTGCTGGTAATATTTTTTTTTCAAATGTATTGCTGGTAAAATTTTTTTTCCTTCAAAAATATATTTCTGGTAATATTTTTTGTTCAAAAATGTATCACTTGTAATAACTTTCTTTTTTTTTTTTACAAAGTATTTCAGGTATTAAAACCTATTTTTACACTTTAATAGTGTTTTGACCCCAGTTTGGGGGTTAACTATTTGCCCATAGCTGGGACCCTAACAGGTGCTACCACCCTGGGTCAGGGTAGACCTGGGAACACCAGCAATTAATAGATGGTTCCATGCTCCTCAAAACCTCCTGATCAGAGGCCTTGCTGTTGGACATAGTATATCATCATACCCAGGATGCGGATGTAGTTTATTGTCATACCCAGGACGCAGATGTAGTTTATCGTCATATCCAGGATGCAGATGTAGTTTATCGGCATACCCAGGACAACCTGTTAACTTGAGCTGAATTTCAAATATAATAATATCTGAAGCTTAGTAAAAGGTTTACACAGGAGATCATTTCATTGGTCACATTAGAAAGTATATATTGATTAGATTTTTTGTTAATATGTCATCAATATTCTTATTCTGTGTACAATCCCTTTGGAATCCTGGCAATCATGGCTCTTCACAATTTCCTGTCCTTTTTTAGTAAATTTTATCTTTTTGCTATCCTTCCTAATTGCTGTTCTGTCAACCATTTACACAAACATGTTAGGTAGGTCATGTGCTGCTTTCCTCTGTCCTTCTTGCTTTCAACATGTCCTGTGAGTGTCAAATTTTCTAAGCCCTCTTTCCTCATTATGTAACTTAGAAATTTCAACTCATCTTTGGATGTCAGTGTCACACTTTCCATCCTTTGTTAAAACACTTTTTTTTAAGGCAATTCACGCCAAGCAAGACAGGAGTGTCACTAGTATGCAAGTCTATACACCGATAGAGATAGAAGTGTTGTGGCCATGGAGGGTTTCTTGCATAATTCTCTCCAGAAACAGGTTGAAGAGTGTAGATATCCCTGTCTAATACCAAATCATTTACCAGTACATATCACTAAACAATTTTAATAAATATCTTATATTTATCATTTATTATAAAAAGTTTAAAATATAACCTAATCATTATCAGTAACTCATATGCTCAAAAATTCCCCTATGTAAAGACATTATAAATCCTAGTGGCCTTTGGGAGATTGCATCTCTAACACTAGTAATCAAAAAACAACATTTGTTACATTAGTCACACAACCACTACACTGTATTATAGGTTAACTTGCTACTTATCAAAACTTGTACATATTGATCATCACATTATAAACAATCAAACTATTAACATAAAATGAATACGAGTCGATAATGCTGATACATATCACTCACTGTAAAGAAAAACTCAAAATATTCAAAGCTACCAGTATACAAGAGAAACTGCCCACATTAAATGAAATATCTTTTAGAGCAGTGATTCTGTATCTTTTTCTTTGTTCACACCCCTTTCAAACCAACAACCAGCTTTTGCACCCTTTTCAAACCATTGACCAGTTCTCACACCAGAATTGATGTAAATAAAATCATTACTATAACTTACATCAACTGTCTTTAGTAGTTTATAAACTAACCCAGCAACAATTACTGTATACTTTCATATAATTCAAATTCCTTTCTGAAAATATTAATGAGGTGTTAAATACATCTATGTATATATATTTACACCATCCCAACTCATAAATAATTATATGTAAGCACAAACACAATTCAACAATATTTAAACATCACCTTTGCACAAACGCATCAACAGTGGTTCTTCTCTTTATCAAAACAAACTTCACACTGCTGTGTCTCCAATTTTACCAGTTTTACCACCAATTTCAGTTCATTTTTTCCCTAAGTATACATTTATATTTACACTATTATGATGGTAGCAATTGGTAAAATTTCTACAATGTGAACTTTTATGTCAGATCGTCAAACACTATACTAGAGTTTCCTTAATAAACAAACCCTAATGATTTAGTATTCTCGCACACACTAGGAACCATTATCACACCCTACTAGGGGTGCAAGCACCCCTGGTTAAGAACAACTGTTTTAGAGGAATAATATTTTAAAATGTGTATAAAATGTTTAATATCTTTGTCCTTTGGTGCTGTCAAACACTGTGAAAACATTCTACATGACATCATTTATATAATGCATTTATGTTTATATTTAAAATATAACATTACCAGAAATGGCAGGATGAAGTGAATAAAAATATTTCTCTATGACACTGACAGCATAAACATTCTTGATAATAAAAGAACTCAAACAAAAACAAACTTTGGGCAGTTTCTCCACAAATTTGATCTGGATGTATGACAACTTATTTGTAAATTTGAAAATCATTCAAAAAAAAAAAAAAAAAAAAATATTGAAAGTGACAGACATTGTTGGTTGAATTTAATCAAACTTGTTTAACTGAATTCATGCTGTCTGGAGATCCGAGCTTCACATTTTAATTTCTATAGCCCCATGAATACATTGTTACAATAACTTCAAACTACCTCTTGAATTTTAAATATGCATTTCCTGTTTTCACAAGGTTTAAGAAGCGCAAGCGTCACATGTCTTTTTAGGATAAATATAAATCATGCAAACATAATAGAAAGCTTTACAATCATTTCAGTTTGATAGGGGGAAAATCTCTCCTCATGGGTTGATAAAAGAATGTTTTGGAAGAACACCAATCCACATGATAAATTCCCATTATCGCCTTCTAGACATACATATTTATATACATATTAAAGGAATCTCTTTAAAAGAATTTATACTATGTCAAGGGAAGTCCAGTTTGGTTCATCTGCTATATATTTAAAGATTCTTGTTAAAATACAAAGAAGAATCTGCAATGTTATCAGTCCCAACCTAGAATCTTGGCTTCACTTCCTGTTCCCACTGCCAGAATGTAGCTTCCCTGTTCCTTTTCTATAAATATTTTCATCTTCTCTTCTTCTTGTAACGGCATTCACCCGAGGTGGGTTGAGCCGGCTCCAATATTTTCATGGTAATTGTTCTGATAAGCTTTCCTCTTTGGTACCTAGACTTTATGAATTTAAGCACAGTACTAGATTATTTTTAAGGTTTTCTCCCCTTAATAATTTTTTTTTTCACATATTCTCTAACATTCAGTACCCCTTGCATCTTTGTGGCTTTATTGCCTTGCTTGAGATGAAATGATTAAGAAGAAAGAATATATAATTTAGGCTACATAAACACTTCTGAACTCTATCAAGGTGGGAAAAGGAGTTCTGGGCAAATGAATTCTGCATAGTTATTGGTCCTGACCTGGCATCTTGGCTCCAGTCACTTCCCAACTGCTGTAATATAGATTCCCTATTTCTTTTCTATAAATATCTTCATGGCAATTGTCCTCATGAGATTTCCTCTTTGGTACCTAGACTTTATGAATTTAAATGCAGTAGTAGATTTGCAACAAGCTCTCATCATTTTAAAGTTGAATTGGCTAGATGTAACTGTAAGTTCTTTGCTAACAATTTTTGTACTTCTCACTTGAGTAATTCTCTTCCAGACTCTTGCTTTCCAGTCAAATTTGATATTCAAAAATTTGAATGCAATATCAATTGTTATCTTCTGTCCTCTTAAATTCTATTCTTTTATTGTTCTTGCTCCTTAATATTTTTCTGATATTTTTTCACACTCAGTAACCACCCGTGTGTCCTAGTGGATTTATTGCCTTGCTTCAGACAAAATGATTAAAAATTAATAAATAAATAAAAAGTACAAATGGTCATTATTTTTGTCTGGAATCTGTTTATTTTCTCCTTTGAGCTTCAAAAATGTAAATAATGTAATAATGTTTTCTTTTTTCATTGTTCTCTTAATGGCTTTAGTGCCTTGGTCAGGGTGAAATTATATAAAAAAAAAATATATATAAAAAGTTAACATGTTAAAACTCAAAAAACATTCTAATTTCTGCTTTAACAAATTCATTTTCAAAAATAAATTTCTGAACTTATAAAGTAAGTAATTTTATATCAACATTTCTCTTATCATAATAACAAACTGTAAGAGCAAAAAAAAAAAAAAGAATTTTCAGGAAATACAAGTCATTCATGAGGGGAAAGGTTAAATTGCAGCTTATAGGAAGAAAGGCTGTTTTCTTTTTTTTCTATTTAGTTTTATCAAGTACACTCTATAAATAAACAGCATTAACATTGTCAACATCATCTCCTTTTCTGTTAGCTTTCCCAAATGAAAAATCTTTAGACTTCTAGTTTTGCATCTGATTGCAGCCCACAAAATGTACCAGCAATTAATATCCACAGCACCAGACAGATATTTAAATATAAAGACTTCAATATAAAAAACTCATGCTTATGATACTGTGTCATAAACTTTCTTCTCTCTTTTTTTTTCATTATTTTTAAAGTAAAATAATCAGTTTTTGTTTTTTGTTTTCAATTCCACAAAATTTGATGTTATATGGAATAAATATTGGAGAAAACAATGTAAGAGCCGTATTTTTTTTTTTTTTGAAGAATTACATTTCTACATAACACTGTAGCTTTGATGTTATTAACTCAGCAATAAAAGTTAATCATCTTTATTACAATAATGAAGTCATATACTGGCAAAATGGTGCAAATCCTGCCTCAATAGCAGAGCAGTTACTAAGGAATTCTTAATATATATTTATATTTAAAAAGTTATGATAATTGCCAACTCCAGTATTGAACATAATGCAGTATTTTACAAATCACATTACAAAAGTATGTCAACCACTATTTAACAATTTATTATTCAGTATAGCATCTTCATTAACAGCGTGTAAATTATACTAGATTAACAAAATAATTTACAAGTATATTTAATGCTATTATCTACATAAATTTGTAAATGTTCTTTGACAAAAAATGCAACATCATGGCAAAGTTAAGTAGCTGCAGTAAAGAAATATAAGGAAGAAATGAAAGGGAGAAAGGAGAGAGAGAGAGAAAAAAGAAAGAGGAGGAGAAAATAGAGACAAAGAGAAAGAAGAGAAAAAAGAAAGAAAAGAGAAAGAGAAAAGAAGAGAAAAAAGAAAGAAAAGAGAAAGAGAAAAGAAGAGAAAAAAAAGAGATAAAAAAGAAAGAAAAGAAAAGAGAAAGAGAAAAAGAGAAAGAAGAGAAAAGAAGAGAAAGAAAAAGAGAAAAAGTGAAAGAAAAAGAGAAAGAAGAGAAAAAAGAAAGAAAAGAAAGAAAAGAAAGAGAAAAGAAGAGAAAAGAGAAAGAGAAAAAAGAAAGAAAAGAAAAAGAGAAAGAAAAAAGAAAGAAAAAGAGAAAGAAGAGATAAAAAGAAAGAAAAGAAGAGAAAAAGAGAAAAGAAAAGAAAAAGAGAAAAAGAGAAAGAAGAGAAAAAGAGAAAAGTGAAAAGAAGAGAAAAGTGTAAAGAAGAGAAAGAAAAGAGAAAAGAGAAAGAGAAAGAAGAGAAAAAAGAAAGAAGAGAAAAGAGAAAGAAGAGAAAAGAGAAAAAGAGAAAGAAGAGAAAGGAGAAAAAGAGAAAGAAGAGAAAGGAGAAAAAGAAGAGAAAGGAGAAAAAGAAGAGAAAAGAGAAAAAGAAGAGAAAAGAGAAAGAAGAGAAAAAGAGAAAGAAGAGAAAAAGAGAAAGAAGAGAAAAAGAGAAAGAAGAGAAAAAGAGAAAGAAGAGAAAAGTGAAAGAGAAAAAGAGAAAGAGAAAGAAAAGAAAAAGAGAAAAAGAGGAAAAATAGAAAGAGAAAAAGAGAAAGAAGAGGAGAAGAGAAAAAAAAAACAAAAAGAAACAAGAGAAAAAGAAGAGAACAAAATTATTATAATCCCAAGTTTTCTGGCATATTAATTATAATAACCTAATTCTATCAATTCTTACATTAATTCTGGAACATAAACAAACACTTTCTTTTGCATTTACAGTGCACAACACACAGACTGTATTTCAAAACTTCCTGAAAGAATTTTCAGATAAAAATTGCAAAATTCAACGTTTAATTATCAGATATTTTCACTCTTTGTATTCACGCTGCATAGAAATCCCTTGTGTTGTATTTGGGGGTTTAAAATCAGTAGGCAGTGATAAATCAACTCTTTACCTGCATATACAAGATTCGAATGTAGCCAGCCTTAAAATACAACCATGATTCTACAAGAATCTCTTACTGAAAATTTCTTGGCCCTACCCAC
Organism: Acanthosepion pharaonis; assembly: GCA_903632075.3. Lineage (NCBI taxonomy): Eukaryota > Metazoa > Mollusca > Cephalopoda > Sepiida > Sepiidae > Acanthosepion > Acanthosepion pharaonis. Next base: position 2,799,728 of record CAHIKZ030005169.1, on the reverse strand, counting down.
TTCCATGACATCTGACCAATCATTTTTTTAAGATCTAGCCGAGAACTTTTCAGCATCCCCTCACCTACCATCTGAAGTATGTAAGCATTAGAATGGATAAAAATTTGTATTTCTTTTCCATAAATCCTCCCTACAATGTCACAGGTTACATAAACAGCTCATCCACATCTCTATAGAATGAATGCATCTTGTGATGCAGAAATCATTATTCAATTGAGTACTTTAATAGTCAAGAGAATACAAAACAGATTTTTTTTATACTTTATAAGTATGATGAAAGTAAAAAACTTACATACTGCCATCATTTTTTGACAACATGAATAAACTAATGTTAAACAAATTTTCCAAATGCATTCTCCTATATAGGTTGGAAGACTATTTACATTAAAACTTTTTATTCACTATAATGTAAAGTGAAGTGTAAAAAACTTAGACAGCTATACAACATAAAGCTTGTTTCTTCACCTGAATAAGAATGGTTGCACAATGTGGCATGGAGACTCTGAGGTACTGGAGTAATGTGCTTCCAGTAATGTCTATAATAAGCTCTTGCTATTCATCTCAAGATTCTTGACAAAATCCAAACAAGGATCTGCAATCTAATAGATCCTGCCTTGGCATCTCAAGTTCAGTCACTTTCTCACCAATGTGACGTGGCTTCCCTCTGTCTTTTCTACAAAGATTTTCATGGCAATTGCTCTGAGGCCCCATCTACATGAATTTATATTGTGCTACTAGACTGGCATCTAGGTCCCACCCTTTTATTGTTGAAATAGTTAAATGTAACTGCCACTTCTACTCCAACAGTTTCTTTTCTCACACTTCCCAACAGTAGAACTTCTTCCTGTTTACTTGCTTCCCTGAAAACTACAATCTTCAAAAATTTAAAAACAATGTCAATTGCCATCTTCTGTCATTTTGAACCCTGTTCATCTTTTATCCTTTCCTCAACAACCTCCCCACTTTTCTCTCACTTTCACTCTCTGTAATCCCCTGTGTACTGGTACCATTCCCACCTTGCTTGGGGTGAAATGATAAAAAAAAATAAAAAATAAAAAAAAATCAAGTTTTGTTTAATGGATGTGGCGACAAAGAATTTAAAAAAATCTTCAATGTGTCTCATACATGTTCAATGGGGTTTAAGACAAGGGGCCAATGGCATACTTGGAAATCAACCAAGTATTCCTGGGATCAGTTTTGTGCCATCCAAATATGATGGAAGTTGCATTATGTGCCATCCAAATATGATGGAAGTTGCATTATTTGGAACAAATCCTCACCATAAGAAAACTTGGCAAATATAAAGGGGGTTCAAACAAGTTATCAACATTTTCCAATAGATACACCGCCGTTACAGAGGTACGACTGATTTGCATAACACTCAGCTGACAGGTTGGATTCATAAACTCATTCAGTCTCCTCCACATATTAACTCCCACTGTCTGCCTGAAAGAGCTAAAAAGTGGATTCACCAGACCTGGCAACACAATGCCCAGGTGATGATTGATTTGTTTTCTACAGCTTATCAACATTTTAAAGTTATTTAAAACTGAAATGTATTTTTGGATTGTAAGATATTTTTGGAGTTAGTGATTTACTGATAGAAGCCTTACTATTTAATCCATAGCTGGGAGGAGAAGAGATGGATTCATACCATTCCCAAGAGTATTTGCACATTAGTAAATATAATGAACCCAACTGGAATTGGAACTTGGCTCTCCAGTTTCTCATTCTGAGTTATTATCCATTACACCATCTGCACATCCGAGCTTACAGCACATGGTATTCCCAAGTGGTCACTCATCTAGATACCACCCAGGCTTGACATTGCTTAACTTTAGTGATCAGACAATAACCAATGCCTGAATATGATAAGGCCATAAGCCTCTAACCCAAGTGAGGTAGAATAGTTAATGCTGTTATATCCATAATGGTACTCCTTAGGATTTGATGTCATGTTACCCTTTGTTTTTTGATCATCCTTGTCACTTGCTGACAGTCCCATTCTTGAATCACTAGTCATTTTCACATGCCTATCCAGAATTCACATATTCCCAGTAGACCTTTGTTACTGTTGCCATCTCAGAAATAGAGACCCCCCCCCAATCTTTATGGTCCCAAAAATTAAATCCTACTCACAGACATGCTGTCACAGTTACACTACCAACATACACATTACATTGAGTCATCCATCTTGAGTCTATTTCTACAGATTGGTGGGAGGAGGAGTTTATCCTTTGTGCTTTTGACTAATTTTTAGGCACTTCAGTTTATTTGTTTAATAAATCCTTCCAGTGATAAGACAGGTTACATAAACAGTTGATGAATGTCAGTGCACAGACATGCACAGGTATTCTTCGGAGGCAGAAGCCACTTTGAAACAATGCTTCTTTCACATATTCACATCCCCAGACAGATGTCTCCCAAGGACTTGCATAGCTTGGTGGATGGCAGCCAAAAAGAAGAGGTGAGAGAAGAAAGAACACATACATTGTGTGTGTGTGTGTGTGTGTGTGTGTGTGTGTATATATATATATATATATGCATGCACATGCAGACAGACAAAAATAAATGGAGAAATAAATTCCCAAACAGATATCAGTTTCTATAGAGGAAGACATTTGAGGAATAACAGGTTCTCTCCATTTTATTACGACAGTTACAAAGACTTCAACCTGGAAGCAGGCTGGGGAGAAGCATTGAAGTTAATTTTAAATAGTTAAGATGCAACCTCTTAATGACATTGTTATGACTTAATTAAGAAATTAAGTTAATTTTAAATAGTTAAGATGCAACCTCTTAATGACATTGTTATGACTTAATTAAGAAATTAAGTTAATTTTAAATAGTTAAGATGCAACCTCTTAATGACATTGTTATGACTTAATTAAGAAATTAAGTTAATTTTAAATAGTTAAGATGCAACCTCTTAATGACATTGTTATGACTTAATTAAGAAATTAAGTTAATTTTAAATAGTTAAGATGCAAACTCTTAATGACATTGTTAAGACTTAATTAAGAAATTAAGTTAATTTTAAATAGTTAAGATGCAACCTCTTAATGACATTGTTATGACTTAATTAAGAAATTAAGTTAATTTTAAATAGTTAAGATGCAACCTCTTAATGACATTGTTATGACTTAATTAAGAAATTAAGTTAATTTTAAATAGTTAAGATGCAACCTCTTAATGACATTGTTATGACTTAATTAAGAAATTAAGAATGAAAAAAGAAAAGAAGCATTGAAGATTTCATCAGAAAATGTAATAAATATTTGACATCTAACAAAAAAGATTAATTTCTTCTCTTTACCTATTTTTGTCTGGTCATAAATTAGGTTGCTTGGAAAGTAAATGATTTATTTATGGACATCGAACAATGAGACATTTAAATATAAAAAATATTAAATTCATTGGTCAAAAACTTAATGATCTTTATTAGTAAAGATAAAAAGTCACATTAAAACTCTTACTGCTATTCTTTATTGAAATAATCAGTTTCTGGATAAAAAGAAAAACAACCTATAAACATTTAAACCATATAAAATAATGGTGAGCAGTCAGTAGATGGTCAACTTGTACAAAAAGCAAAATTTTAAGTCCTAAATATCCAGCTTTGGTCAACATAATTTCACCTCTTAATGAATTAGCTTGAATATAATTTCTTTTACATATTTTATTCTTTTCAGAGTATCATGAGTGATCATATTTATAAAATAACTTGGTTTGGGCATTCTGTTACATTTTATAGAAAGAATGACTATACTGAAATTCCTAGGCTTGGCAGTACCAACAACCAAGGTTAGATTTTTTTTTTTTTTTTACAAAATGGACCAGTGTATTTAAGCAGTGCCACAAAGCTAAGTCATAATGATATATGTAATCATGAATTTGAAAAAGGTTTTATTAAATAATAAATCCTATCTGCAATACCACTGGTTACATAAACAACTAGTTTTAATTAGAGTGTATCAAAAGTATTTTCATCTTTTGACCAAAGCTTAGTTCATGTACTAAAGACTATCTATAATGCTAGTATATTTTTTATTTATACATCATTAATATTTATTTGTACCTTTTATTTCAAATGTCATAACAAGAGATTCAAATATTGAGATTCCTAGTAAATTGGAAGCATTATTTTAAAATGGGCCTCAAAGCCACTGAGGCTATTCACAGAATTTGGAAAGTGGAAGGAAATTAAAAAAATTGCTAACAATAATACACCAAACTATTTTAAGGGTGGTAACTAATCCCTTGAAATTAACCCATGCATTATCACATAAATAATATGATTGCAATATAAGTAACATATCAGGAAAGAAATTGAGAAAAATCAAGTCAATCAAAAGATCTCTTAAAGAGACTTAAGTGGTCATCACTTGTACTCTGATAAGTTTACATCTTTAAAGTTGCACTTCAAAAAGAAGTGATTTGGCACTGGATTTAATATCTAAATAACCTTGGCTTGGGCTAGACAACTTCAGTTCACTTGGGTACATATTGGGAGGTGAAGTGGTGGCAAAAAAAAATCATGTTGAACAAACACTCAGAGTTCATGATTAGAAATTTTGTCAATGAAAACATGAAACATGGGGTTGGTTATATGACAAAAAATAAACACAAAATAGTTCAATCTCTTGACTAATAGAAAACATTAAATCATGTTCTGTGGATTTTTTTGTTAACATGGGAGCTTAAGTCTCACCATTTTTTTTAACACAGGAGCTTAAGACTCACTGTATTTTTGTTAACATGGGAGATTAAGACTCACCATATTTTTAACACAGAAGCTTAAGACTAACCATTTTTTAATACAGGAGCTTGAGACTCACTGTTTTTTAGCATGGGATCTTAAAACTCACTGTTTTTCAGTAAATCATTTAGATGTGAGGTGTGATGTAATGGATAATGGTTCCAAATAAGAAGCATAGAGTCAAGTTCCAGTTGGGTTCATTACATTCACTTACATGCAAATACCCTTAGGAAATGTATGAATCCATCTCTTGTCTCACCAACTATGGGTTGAATATTAGACTGGGTCCTATCAGCCTTGGTTGGCAACCAGTCTACCACAGAAAGAAATGGCAATATACTGTGAAAAAATCTTCTGCCTTGCCATTCATGAAACAAAAGAGACATGATCAGTCACATATAGCATTTGACTTTATAGTAATAACTGAGATCACCATATGAGCAACAAGGAAGGTTTAAAGAAAATAAAAATGGCAAGGTACCTGATAGTTACAATCAAAGAGTGAGATTGAAAAATGTCAAATGATATATAATGAAGAAAGAGGGCCTAGAGAATTTAACACTCCCAGGACATATTGAAGGCAAGAGAAGCAAAGAGAAACAGTAAGTGACCTCTTAATGAGTTTAAGTGAGTGGATAGCAAAACAAGGACCAAAAAAGGCATGGTAAACAGTCAAAAATTACTTAGAGCAACTAAAGACAGGAAGTTGTGAATGATATGATGCACAGATGAAAAATAATAATAACTTCATTTACCTTACACTAAAAATTGAACACTACACATTCCAGTCTCAAATTCAACAGTCTATTTATTAAACTCTCTTTAGGTCCATTCATTTGAGACGAAATACTAATTTACAAACCCACAAATGCCAAAAATAAAAAAAAATAAAAAAATTGAAGTTGTCATCTAAAAAACCATTTGATTCTCAAATATTGCCAAAGATATTAAGCCTTATAAAGAAATACTGCATGTGGGATGAATCTCAAGTTCAATGAATTTTTAAGGTTCTACGTCAGTGAAGATAGCTCCTGAAACAAGAGAATATTAGGTTAAAAAAAAATATCTACAGGATAATATCTGAAATAGGGCCACTATTTTGATGAGCATTTCATTTTACTGGAAGAGACATTAAATCTGTATAGATGATCTGGCTTCAGCCAAACCGAAATAGCTGCTGGGATTATCATTAAAATTAATTGGCTAATTTTGCTAGATTTCCAGGTTAACAAGGCAATTAAATATAGAAAAGAAACAGCCTTTTCTTTCCCAAGTTGAGATTAGAAATAATATCTGTTGTTTTTACAATTATCCAAGTTTCATTAATCCTTACAAGAAAAGGCACAAAAGTTATCACATGGTTTTAGTTTAATCTGACTACAAGTGTTGGGCACCTAGTGAGTATCAAACTCAAAAGAATAGTAAGCCTTTAAGAATAACTAGACCACAGCAAGGCACTTAATATTTTTATAGCTTTGTGATGAATTTGGTCAAGTCACCAAAAATCTATATACATGCACTTACAATACAACAATGACAAGTAGTATAAAAAAAGCATTTTTTTTGTTTTTGCCTGTCTGTCAATAGATTACCAGAGTGAGAGAGAATTTCATAGCCAAATACCAGCCCTACAGACAGAAGAAAGTAAATTGTCATAGAAGTTCATTTTACCTCTCAAAAATTTCTGTTCAAACATTTTCAGCAAGACGTCTATTTTCTAAAGTTCTTTTTGTTGTTATGCTAAGTCCAGTTAAATCCCCTATGCTGGACAGAGCTAACCATGAGATAAACTCTTAAATTTTATAATGATTATAAAACCAGGGTCAGATTATAACCTTTTGGGACTGCTAGGCTAATGAAATTATGGGACTCCCTTCAGACGGAATAACTCTTAATAACTTTTAACTCATCCCCAATCATCTTGAATATTTTTTTAATTACAATATATTTTAGTGACATTTACATAGGTTAAAGTAAACTTATTGCAAATCTTTTAAATAAACTAGAAAAGCTATCTTTTATTTGTCAATAAAAATATTCTTTGAGAAATTCCACTATTTTACTATTTATTGCAAATATTTCAATACAAACACAATAAAAAAAAAAACAAATTTTTTTATAACCAAACTTGATGGGGTCTATAAAATAACCAGGCCATGACTACTAATAATAATTAATTTAGTAAAGTTACAATTTTTCATTTGAATAATTCAGTACAGTTTGAAGAAAATCTAATTAAAGAGTTTGTTGCTTTTGTTTAGCAGCATATCAACATTCATGGGTTATTTAATGCCGAAATCTAAATATTTTGTACACAATTTTTTCTTTTTCTTTTTTTACATAATAATGATTTAGTGATACAAGTCTTACAAATTAACCCATAGCTAGGGTGAGAAGAGGTGGATTCATACGTTTCCCAAAGGTATTTGTGTGTAACTGACTATGACGAACCCAACTGAAACTGGAACTTTTCTCTCCGATTAATAATTTTGAGTCATTAGCCACCTACATATCAAAGCTTACAACACCTGGTATTCCCAAACAGTCACTCATCTAGGTACTGACCAGGTTTGACATTGCTAAACTTCGGTAATTGTACAGGAACTGGTGTTTCAACATTATGTGTATTTTCACTTATTTAGATAATTCCCCAAGAATTTATGGCTCCACTAGACTAATTTGTAGTAATGCAAAATGTCAGATGACAACAATGGTGACTGAACGCTGCAGGAAATAACTAATGTTACTAGGCCTAAAATTATAGAATTCTATAAAATTTTAATATTCTTAAAAATCATTTAGTTTAGATTCACTTTTAGAAAAAACATTATTTTTAGAAACCAAGATTATATTTTTGTTTTCTTTTAATGTAAACATGTTGATATTTTTTCTGCTGACGACTGAACTTTGACAAAGCAAATTCTTTCTATACAAACACAATAAAAAACCAAAAACAAATATAAACAGAAATATTGTTTATATAAGGCAATTTTTCAAATTTGAATCAAAAATAAATAACATAAATGAAATATTGTTTTAAAAATTGTTATACAAATTAAATGTTACCACTTGAGTTGTAAATGCAATCCATTAGTAATGATTTGATTTGGCTGATTTTGTTTACACAGAGGCAGCTTATATATCATTATCCCATATATATATATATATATATATATATATATATATACATATATATATATATCCTATGATACTGTATTCTAGAGAGAGCTCAAGATCAGCTGCCACCCATTTGGGGGCCCAAAGAAACAATTTCAGGACTACCATAAGCACGCTCTTGTCTCCTGCAATATTGACCCAACACAATTGGAGAAACTTGCAAGAGATCGGATCGGCTGGCAATCTCTCTACGTTGCTGGAGTGGTGCACTTTGAGGAGGAGAGACAAGGAGCACTCAAGGGGAGGTGATGTGAGTGTCATCTGCAACCTATCAATTCTGCAGTGGACATGTTTCTCTGCCACCTGTGCCCAAGAATTTGTCATCTGCAGCTCGGGCTGCTATCTCATTTGGCAGCCCACAGAAGATGAATGGAGATGGATGGACATTGTCAGCAATGACGGACAGTCTAAGATAAATATATATATATATATATATATATATATATATATATATATATACTGACTCTCCCATCGAATTCGACATATGAGGGTCAAAGAGATCAGTTCCTAAAGGTTTCGTGGCAGGACCATCCACACTTTTTGAAGGGCCGAATACAGAAACCTGGTGCACTATGTGCCACAAGGTCCCCAAACGACCCTCCGCAGGTTTTGAATTCAGAGTTGTCCTTCTCCTAGAACAGTTGCCATCCAAGGCTATAGAACCCAGTCTGTCCTGCTATTTACCCATAGCTGGAGGGAGAAAAAGAGGATTCACACCTTTCCCAAGGGTATTAGCGCATAAGTGAATGTAATGGTTTCGAACTCGGCTCTCTGATTCCTCAATCCAAGCCACTATCCATTACTCCACCGTGCCTTCTTATATATAAATATAATATATATATATATATATATATATGTGTGTGTGTATGTATTGAGAATTAAATTTCAGGCATACAGTGTCTGGCCACTACTATAAGTTTCATGCTTTTATGCAATCACAAGGCACTTGGCAGCTGTAGTATGAAAATGGGAACCTTTCTTCCTTCAGGCAAAGCCCTGGCATTTTATATGGAGTTCAGCAATTTTTCTTTCTGATGTGTATTCATGACAGACTCATTTTAAGAGCTGCTTATATATATATATATATATATATATATATATATATATATATATACATGCACACAACAGCTTATGCTAAATTATTACTTTCAGCTCGCCAAATAATGTTCATACGACTGGACACCTTTTTTCTGTAGTGGTTTGTGTTAGTATGTTTCAGCTGATTTATTCTTCAGCCCCACCAGGTATATATTCCAGGAGAAAAAGGAATTCTTTATTTCAAGGGAAAAAAAAAATTTTAAAAATAGACACAGAAATAAAGACAAGGTTTTTCCTAACACAAAGTAGGTGTTAGAAATTGCTCTGATTGTTTAATATATCAGAGTATTTTCATAGCACCAACTTAGTATTAGGAAAGACCCTGTGTTTAGTCTGGAATTACCCAGATACCTGGGTGATGGTAAGATGCAACTAGCACTACTGAACAACAAGGGGTCTGCTTTGTCTATAAGTGGCTATTTTATTTGGTGTCATGTTTACTTTGCTTTTCTCTATACTCCCTTAAAAATAAAAAATAAATAAAAAGTTTCCTTTTCTTGGTGGAATATACACCTGATTAGAAATAAGAATCAATCAGTCAAAATATGTTAACATTGCCTAAACAATATATATATATATATATATATATATATATATATATATATATATTAAATCGGCATCACCCCATGCAAGGCAATAAAGTCACTAAGACACAAGGGATTGCAGGGTGTGGAAGAATTAGGAACAGAAACATTAATAATGAGGAGGAAGAGGAAAGAGTAAGCAGGAGGACAGTATACGACAATTGACATTGCATTTAAATTTTTGCAGATTAAAGTTGGCTGGAAAATATGTACCCAGAATGGAGCTCCACATGCAAGAAATGTGAGAAAAGAAACTGTTAGCATAGAATTTACAGTTACAGCTAGCCAGCTCAACTGTAAATTGATGAGATCTCAACTCCAGCCTAGTACTGTGCTTACATTCAAAAAGTCTAGGTAGCATCATGAAGAGCAATACTTATTTTGTAAAATTTACAAAAATGTGGCACAAGTCCAAAAGTGGGGGAGGGGAAAGGATGGTCGTCTTTTGTCTAAAAAAAAAAAAAAAAAAAGCATGAAAGTATTTATAAAAAAGACACAGAGAGGCAACATTACGATGGTGGGAAAGTGACTGAAGCCAAGCTGCCAGATCAGGACCAATAATATTGTTGATTCTTCTTTGAATTTTATCAATCAAGGAACTCAAGGTAAATAGCAGGGGCGCCAGACCATATGTAGCAGCAATATTCTAAGCATGATTATATATATATATATATATATATATTACATGAATCATACAAAAAGTAGATTAGTAAAGTTAATGATATAAATGGCAAAAAACATCTTATCCGTTAATAATAACACATTTCTAAAAAAGATATTTTGATTAACATTTAATCTTTCGTGTCCGGCTACAACCTGGATTTACTAAAAAAAATTAATTTCCATGCCTGAGGATGGCTGTAAGAACAGCTGAAAGTACTAGCAAAATAAAAAAAAGACCTTATACAACTTGAAATTATTAAAAACAAAGATCATAACATGCATCGAGAGGTTTGTGGGTTAATGTAGCTTTAATAAATTTGTTTGTGAAGATGTTTTTTGCCATTTATATCATTAACTTTACTAATCTACTTTTTGTATGAATGATTCATGTAATATAAATTGAACTGCACCACATATTTTATATATATATATATATATATATATATATATATGATTCTTCTGAGTTATAAAACTTTCTGCCAGAATTTCAGGGATGAGTAATTATTTACATTATTTCAGTCGGAACAATTATCCTCATCTTTATTGTTACTATCACAACATTTCAGCCATTGTACCTTCTGGCCTTCCTCGGGTGCTTGATCAAGGAATTTCAAACTGAACCAACGATACAATATTCTAGTGGATTAAAGTGTTGATCAATGAAGTTGATGACACAGTTCAGTCCCTGGGCTGGGTAGTACAGATTTAGACTTGGTGGAAACAGGGCAAGAACTAACTGAGCAGTACTAAATAACAAGATGTGAAATATCTCTAGACATGGACAGCAGAATGGGAACAATTTATCCAAGTAGGTTAAATAAAGGGTTCAGTTCAAAATCCTCTGAAGATTTCCCAGTTCAACAAGCACCTGAAGAAGGCAGGTAGATACAATAGCCGAAACGTTATGATAATAAAGGTGATGACAATAGTCTCAATGTAAATAATGTAAGGAAATTAAACCTTTTCTGTCTGCCAGACTCTATGAGAGCAAGACATTGCACCTTCTGGACGTCATGTTTTCCACTGACTTAAAGTGGAGCAGCTACATCAAATCAATAGCTACATCTACTGCAAGGAAAGTTGGGTCACTGTGTTGTGCCAGAAAATTTTTCTCATCAGAATGCATCTTGCACATTTACAAATCGAACATTCAACTGTGCATTGAATGTTGTTGCCATATCTGGTCTGGTGCTTCTATTGCACATTTCAAGGTTCTTGGCAAAATCTAAAGTAGAATCTGTTAATGTAATCGATCATTTCTTGGCATGTTGACTTCAGTCACTTTCTCACCAATGTGACGTGACTTCCCTCTGTCTTTTCTACAAATTGCTCTGATGAGCTTTTTTACCCTGGTTCCCCAACTACATGAATTTAAACATGCTACTAGATTGGCATCTAAGTTCCACTCTTTTACTGTTGCAGAAGCTAAATGCAACTGCCACTTCTACTCCAAGAGTTTCTTTTCTCCCATTTCCCACCTGTAGAGCTCCCTTTTGTTTACTTGCTTCTCTGATAATTACAATCTTCAAAAATTTAAATTTAACATCAATCGCCATCTCCTGTCTTCCTGAACCTCATTCATCTTTTGTCCTTTCCTCCCTAATCCCAGTCTTCTCTTTCACTCCCTGTAACCCACTGCATACTCATAGCATTCCTGCCTTGATTGAGAGAAATGATTAAAAAACAAAAAAGTTTTATGTGCACTATAGAATACTGTCATTGGCAAGGATCAGAAAGAAATGTTAATATTGTACATATATTAGTATATATTGTTAACAATATGGCTTTGAAACTACAAGAATTGGGAGACTGTTACAGAAATCTTTAGTAACAAAGAACTGATACTAGTTTTAGTTTAGATATTAATTACTTACTAATTTCCTCTATCCCCATGTAGTGCTTTAATAAACATATCAGCAGCAGCCTGGAGTGTATAAAAATAAGTAAATCATTAAGTAACTCTCTATTCATGTTCTTTCTCCTTTTGAAATGTGTGTCATCGACTTCTCACACTGAAGAAAGAAAGGGCTGTGAACGCTTCACACACTGTGACACTGACACAGGCAAGTCACACTCAAATACGTTCATTAACAATTTTCCTTGTGTATTCAATTTATTTCTAGGAAAAGAAACTCTTAGACTTTCCTTTTGTTATATTTATTTCATAAATGTTATCATGCATTGCAAATCAATTGGTCGCTGTTATTTTGTGCATCTACCATTTCACCACCATTATTTAACGTAAAATATTGTTGAAAACTTAATAATTATAGAAGTAGCCAACACACTAAATCCCTCAACTGTGCCTCTTACTTTGTAACTCTCTATCTTGATTAGCTCTTCGGCCTTGTACAGAGTGATTATCGTAAAAAAATAAAAATTACCAGAGTATTTTTTGTTTTTACTTTGTTCTATATTCAGAAGAAAACCATTTTAAAAATATCTATCAATAAGAAAATGTCATCATAAGTCTGCTTAAAAATGTCATCATTGTGAATTAAAGTCTCCACCTGCCAGCAAGTTGAAAAAAACATTATATTTTATTATTAAACTCAATTACAATCAAGAAATAAAAATAGCAATATAATGAGTTTGAGTTATTTTACAATTGCATTGGCTATATTTTCTGCATGACAAATCTAGGATTTTTAGCTATACTTCTAATGCTGTAGATGCATCTAAGAAATCTCATTTTTAAATCATTAAAATAGGGACTGAACAGATGAGTAATAAAAACTTTTAGAGAAAATGTAAAGAAAAAGGAAACTTATAACATCAGAAAGACAGTTGAAATTTGTATAATGTGAAAGGAGGACTTGGAAAATTTGACATTCACAGGACAGGAACAGACAAGAGTGACATAGGAAAAAAAAACAGTGTATAAATTACCTAAGGAGCTTGTTTAAATGCATGGCAGAACAGGGTTTAGGAAAGATAGCAAAAAGACATAATTTACTAAAGAGTTACAAAGGAGAAGAAATTGTGAAGAGCCATGATCACCAATGTTCTGAAATGGCATGGCGCATAGAAGAAAGAAAGAAAGCTAACAAAAAGAATACAATATATTAGCAGCTTGAGATCTCATCTATTTATTGAGATTTATTTTTTGGCAAAGAGGAATGTTTTCTGTTATTATAACATCAGAATATTTCATTTCTAAGAAGGGGGATCAGATTGTATAACTGAAATATATAAAGTAGATACATACAAAACAAAATAAACAATACCTAAAGTTTAAAATGAATTTTTAAAAATGAAAAATCTTTCTTGACACTTATTTTAGTTTTACTTTCAAGCTAACAGTTTAAATTTAATGTTTCCAATAAGCAAAATACTTTGCTGCATTTCAAAAACTAAATTAAATTGATAGGAAACAGTTTTTTTTTCTTAAAATAGTTGATCAGTGTCTATTTTTAGTAGTCTTTCATCACAATGTAATTCTCTTTATTAAAAATCTTCCAAAAATAAAATATACTTTTCCAAAAATTTATTTGAGGAATATTAGCTGGTTTAAAGTATAATTAATTTGATTTGAAACAAATATTATTTACTTTAAGTTTAAAATATCACAGAAATGCATTTTTTAACCTGTCAGCAGGCGTTTTGATGTGTTGACAGCCTGTTGACAGATCTAGTGTTGTTCTATAGAGACTTTATCTGTAAAACAATTGAAAGAAATGATTTAAGGAATTTTTATACAATTTTTAAGTACGCAGTAATTTTAAAAATTTAGGAAAATATTCTCTGTAATCTAATGTTTTATTAAATTTTAGAAATGTTGACTTTAAATTTACTATAGTCATTGCTCTTATTTTTTGATACTGTCATGACACAAGAAAAACAAGAATTTTAATGAAAATTTCAAATGTGCTAGGAAGGATTAAAAAATTTAATAAAATAATCAAAAATACTTTGATCTTTCCTCTTAATAACATTTTGGCAATAAAACTATTTTTATCAAGTTTGGAGCCTTTTTTCATTATGGTATGTATTTTTTTAGAAACTTTTTGGAGGTCCTTAATGTAAAGTTACATTATTTTTTACTTCTAAAATGTACACTATTCCATTTTGAAAAGTAAAGTATCACAACCTGTCATAGTGTGAAGGCCAGGTAAATGCTATCTATATGTCAAACTTTGTTCTGACAAACTCCTTAGATTTCACCTTATCCATTTTACAGCCCTGCTAGGGTAAAGAATCTACAAAGAGAACTTTTTCTTCTTTCTTGAACAGTATTGATTCATTTTTTGTGGTTTATTTAAAACCAAAAAATATTTATTTCTTATTCATTTGAAAATAAAAAAAAAAGTATATTTCTTCTCCAGAGAAAAAAATTATTATAAATGTTTAATGTTTTCCAAGTAAAATATGTTTACATGCATGATCTTACTTACTGAAAATTGCTAATGATTTAAAACGATGAAAACATTACTTCCACTGAAAATTTACAAAATCCAAGAAAAATTGTACTTAATCATTGTTTATGTATGTGGTTATGTATGAAAGAGTATGTGAGTGAACAAGTGAGAATGAAACAAAACAAGAAATGTTATTTTCCTTATGAAATTAAGCATGCCATTCAGAAAGACCAAAAGGGCCACTGTTTGCCCATGACTGCTCTATTCTGTTTAGGAGATGGACTGCTCTGAATTTGAAAATATGGAGAAGGCAATGAAAAATTTCTCCACTATCATTCACAAGAAGTCATAACAAAAATTGGAATGTCTGGAGAGCCATGATTGGCAATGTCCTAAAGGAACATGGAAAAAGTGCATTTAAAAAAAAAAAAAAAAAAAAAAAAAATCAAAAAAAGGGATTATCAGTAGTCAGGCATTAATGCAAGAATTACAGAAGTGACCATAACTTTTCAAAATTCCAGATGGTATCATCCATATGGAGAATACACCTGAAGAAAGCTGTATAATGGATCAGCTGAAACCTTGTGGTAATAACATCAGTAACACAAATCTTGGAATGTTAATTATAGATTATTTTGAGAAGTCATTATCAAAATAAGGTTAGTGGAATAACAATCAATCAATGAGGCTTTTGTATGTACAATAGAGTTTCTTATATTCATTTATGTGCAAATATCCTTGGGAAAGGTATGAATCCATTTTTTTCTCCTTTCAAACTATGAGAACATAATAATAGAACATGTATCTGTAAAAGTCATTATTATCTCCCCAAAAATTGTTACTGCAATATTGACTCATTATTCTCAGAATTCAAAATATGTTTTAGCTTTAGATAAACCACAAATTGTTGATAAGGTGTAAACTAAAAATCAATCAATCAAAAGCTTTGCTTGCTTATACTAATGTTGCTTAAAGAGAATCTCTCTCTCTCTCCATATATATATATATATATATATATATATATATATATAGGCAGCTTGTTTTAAATAGAATTTGTTCATAAACATTTTGGTTCTCACCAGTCAAGATGCATTTCTGTTTTTTTCAGAGTTGTGCTATTGATGAGGTGAAAAAAAAAATGTCTATTTTATTTATACATATGTATATATATATATAAAGAATCACATTTCAGGTGTACACAGTCCAACCACTACTATAAGTTTCATGCCTTTAAGTAATCATCAGGCAGTTGGCAGTAATATAAAAATCGGAGCTTTTTATACCCCCAAGAAAGACTAAGATGGGAAAAAAAAAATATGGATGGTGGTTCAAGCACCAATATATATATATAATATATAAAAAGTGAACATTGAAGTCAACACTCAGAGGTGACTGACTTCAATGTCCACTTTTATATTTACATAAACCTGAGTTTCATGCACAATGAACAGGTGTTGATTGAAAAAGCAGTTTTCAATTTTAAATTATATTTATTATTAATATAAATTATACCTCTGTTATTAAAAATTGGGCAATATTTTATTAAAACCATTAGCATATTAATATGTGCAATATTTTATATTACTCCCTAATAAGTGGTCCAAACAATTACACAAAGGTTTGTCCACAAAACTGTGGAGTAGAAGCACTGAATATAACATCAATCACCTAAGTAACAAATTTTATATTTATATTAATCCTATATTGTCATATAAGAAGAAAATGAGTAACTACCAACACTAAGGTTCGAGCATTGACTGCAGTGATTAGTGAGTGACTATTCAGTGGAACTATCCAGTTGAATTAGTGTGAATTATTACGCGTCGATCATTTAGGTTTTGATCTAGGATTTACCAGGCATTAAGCCAAGCCCCATTACTAACAAGGTATTCACTGAAATGGTTAATTATCTTTGGTTGATTTTTACTTCTTTGTTCTTGTTAAGTATTTATTTGTGGTTGTAATTAAATATTGTTTTATCTTAACATTGAAGTCTTGAGTTATACTTAATCATTAACAACCACTGTATGTCACTTTTATATATATATATATATATATTGGTGCTTTTCTCCCTCCAGGTGAGATTAGTTGGTTTAAGCATGGTGCATGAACCACCATCCATATTTTTAACAACCACTGTATGTCACAAAATATATATTCTTAATTCTTGAGGCACTCTATATCAAAATCAACCAACAAACACTCAACAAAATTTATTACAAGTGAAGCAGCAAAATGCTGAAGTGCATGTAACAAACATTTAATGTCATTTTGCATTCTACTAATTTCTGGGTAGCTCCCTGATATTGAAATGCCTGTTTTACAAAAAATTCCATAATTACTGTTGTGGGGCTCTCCCCTTTTTACATAAGATGGACTCATCCAAAGTATACTTATACTGACAGAGAGAATATCTGCCGTTGAGATACGTTGAGACAGGTTGAGAGATACGGAGACAGACACAGGGTGTTCTCAGAGAGTTATACAAGAGTCCAGAGAGAGAGAGAGAGAGAGAGAGAGAGAGAGAGATGATTACGGCTTTACTTACAGAGACTTGTACATATACTTTCTACTAACCCGCCTTCCTGAACTACTAATCTTCACTTCAAGTCTGTATTCTTACGTTTAATACACTTATTTTTCTATCTCAATTACTGGCGTTGTTTATTTATTTGTGCAGGATTCCATTCACAGAATCCACAACAATTACAATGGATAAATTAAAAATTTTAGAATAATTATAACTGAGCACGTTCACACATACTTTTTAAAAATCACCATCACAAGAGAATACAGATTTCATTGCAGTTACAATTTGTAATTTACCCCTGAGGATGATCTTGGAGATTGAAAGTACTTGGGCTAGAAAAAACTATAGCACATTCCTTGATGAATTTCATCTTAAAATCAAGAAACTGATTACAGAACTGGAAAGGATCAGTATAAAAATAGACACATGTCTATATTATTTAATGAAACATGTTTCAATGAAGATTTGCTACCTAAATATATATATATATATATATATATATATATATATATATATATATATATAGAGAGAGAGAGAGAGAGAGGTGTGATGGGTAAATTATCACCATGTTATATTTTTAATTTCATGCATGTGTGTTGTTTGTTTTTTGATTTTGTTGACTGCACAGCATAGTAGGGACAGTTGGGCAACGTCTATAAGTAAAATAGCACAATGATGCAATTCACTCAGTCTGGAATTTGGAAACAGCAACATGTACTGTTTTGTATTGATATCAGAAGCTCCAATACAAACATTTAGAGCATTTGGGTATCAATCTGGGGATGGTGCAGAGGATTCAGAAAAGGCAGAATGAGTCTAATGGTGATTACAAAGGTACGGAAACTCGGAAAACTCACTCTTTACTGGTGAGGGCTTCAGACTCAACCCGAAGGCCTACATCAAGTGCCTTGAGGAAATAGTGCTGTCCTGGCTCAAGAGGGTGGCTGCTGGAAGACCCTATGCCTGGCAACAGGACATTGCACCATGCCACACAAGCTGGAGAACTCAGTCATGGCTATCAGACAATTTCTATGACCACATCACCCTTACATCTGACCACCTATACACCCCAGACTGCAACCACCTTGATTATTGCGGGTAGGATGGAGTTAAGTGAGAGACCAACAAAACTCCTTGTAATACCAAAGCCGAACTGACGGCAAGGATTATGGCAGTATAATCTTCTGGAGATTTTGAAGTCATCTGGCTGGAGGCCATGGTTGAAGCCAATGGTGATTTTATTAAATACATTTGCTCTTTTGTATTTCAAGATATTTTTGTGTAATTTTGGTAAATATATTTGTTAAAATGAGATATCAATGTTATTTTCATTTTTGCATAATTCAGGCAAATGCTCCATTGCACCATGTGTGTGTATATATATATATATATATATATATATATATATAATCCACAGACAGACTGTTTTGCTGTATCACAGCTCTTCAGTGTGGCTAGATATCCGACTGCTTCAAACTGGGATTGAAACCCGACTGATTTGACATCAGTCAGATATCTTACCTCTAGGCCATTGTCACACAGCTTTTATATATATTTTCAAGCAGGTTTAGTTAAATAATTTAGACATATGTTAATTAGATTTTGTTGTGATCCTTTCAAACTCACAGATTAATTTCTTGGTAGCCTTAGAAAATTGATTAAGAAAAATAACAAAATTTTCTTTCAAATAGTTTTTATTTTCCCAAGTACTTTCAATCCCATCTGAGACCATCTTCAAGGGGTTAACTTGTCTGTGAGTATGTATATGCGTTTCTGTAAATTTCAAAACATTTCAACTGTTCGCTTTTACTGCTTATGCAGCATTCTAGATTTCAAAGTTCTGCGAACTTGAAAGGATCACAATGAAAACTAATCAACATATGTCTAAATTATTTAACCAATCCTGTTTGAATGAAAATATGCTGCTTAAATATACACAATATATATATATATATATATATATATATATATATATATATATATATATATATATATATTACTGCCTCTATCATAATACGTGATACATTTACATACAAGTTTCATGCACTAAAACCTAACAAGTGCTATTGGACAGCGATAGTATTTGTTCAACAAATTATTTCAGTTCTTTCAGTTAATATAAAAAATTTCTTATAAATATATGTATATTTCTTCATTGCTGTCTTCTCTTTATAATAATCCTTGCTAATTTATTTACTGATCACATGCTTTACCACTGAGTTTGAATAATTTACATTACTGTTGCTTACCAAATAAGTGAAACGCTTGATTAATTGATTTGTTTTTTACAGATTATCAACCCTTTATAGGTTATTTAAAGATGAAACATTTTGGATAATACAAATAATCCTTTTATTTGCAAGTGAATATTGCAGTAACATTTTTTTTTTGAGAATGATAATATTTTTCTCAATACCAGTCCTATTTAACCCATAGTTGGAGGTGAAAACTTGGATTCATACCTTTTCACAGGATATTTGCACATAAGTGAATGTAACAAACGCAACTGGAATTTGAACTCAGCTCTCCAATTAGGTAAGGCAGGTTAGAGACTAATTTCTAAGTGCAGAAATTACAGCATCATATTTGACAGTTGTAAAAATTTAATGTTTAAAAAAAGTATTGATATTTAAACAAAGAAGAATTTCTTTAACAAAAGTGATCCATAGAAATGTAGCTTGTCTGAACATTTTCTTTGAAAATATCAATATCAAAGCTCTTGAATGCACAGCCCAGCAGATATAATTCACACACGCACAACTACTACTACTACTCATATTAAACAAAAATCATTTCCACATACATACTTTATATACTAGCTCTTTTTTTTTTACCGTCTGACAAAATTTTGTGAACACAAAAACAAATTATTACTTTGAATTTTATATATTTTATGTTCCTGCTTATCCAAGCAGTAGCATTTGAAAAGGGTCAATACAGCCCCTTCCACAAAGAGGAAACATAACAAGCCTATCATTACTGTATTGGATCTCACCAACAAATTTGGGAGTTCTTATCAAAATGACCAGAGTGAGTTTTCCAAGCTGCCACACCTTTGTAATCACTATTAGACTCATCCAACTCCTTCCGAATCCTCTGCATTGTCTTCAAATTGATACCCCAAAACTCTGAAATGTTCGTATTAGAGCTTCCAGCATGAATAGCAAGTAGTACCGTATGCCATTTCCAAATTTCTGGCAGAGTGAATTGCATCATGGTACTCTTTTTTTTTTTCACAGACGGTGCCCAACTGACCCTACTATACTGTGCAGTCAACAAAAATCAAAAACAAACAATGCATATGCACAAAACTAAAAATATAAAATTATGACAATTTACTCATCACATCGTGTGTGTGTGTGTGTGTATATATATTGCAAAATATTGTCTTAAGATTTGCTATACTTATAGGGTAAAAATCCTCAATATCCAGGATAGAGTATATCAAAATTATATATATATATATATATATATATAATTATAAATGTATATGTGTGTGTGTGTGTGTGTGTGTGTGTGTGGACAGTGTTCAACACTAAATAACAGCAGTCTCTAGCGTGGATATGAGAGGAGATATAAAAATTATCCATTTTCTCAAAAGCCTAGGATATTATTTTGATTAAGTGGGCGGAGAGTATCAAGAAGGGACAGTGTTGAAAAGCTTAATCTAATTGCCCAAGTCTAAATGATTTGGTCAACCCAAAAAGCTACAGATGTGAATACAAGTCTTCCTTTCCCTAAGAGAGGCCCTCAGAGAAGAGTTGGGAGTGGAGAGGGATAGAGAGAGAAAGAGAAATCAAAAGGTTAGTATTAATTATAGCCCACTGAATTATGTTGCCGACTTGTTAATATCATGGCTTTACATTTACTGGTGCTGCACACTTGTCATGCAGAAATCTGTCAGCTGAAGCAAGAAAGGCAGCTAATTGGCTCCACACCCTTGCTCTTTTCATTCGTCTCGGTTACAAGCAACTAAGACAGTTGTTTGCAAATTGCTACCCTCTTCTCTTCTACTCATAATTACAAAAATGGATTTTCTTTTTCGAATGAAATGAACAGCATGACAAGTAGTGTCTAGGGCATGACAAAAAAAAAACTAAAAAAATCTATATTGAAATGAAATATTAAATATTAATTAGAAAGTAACTCAAGGGTTTTTAAATTATACAAAATAAAAAATGAATTAAAACATTTTTTTAACACCAGATGCAAAAAAAATTACTGTACCTTTGCATAGGTTCGACTATCACCACACTCTTTCCTCATCTATTGAACAAGAATAGAAGTTTATACCTTGTTTGGGATTGGGTTTCCAGTTCCTTCTAAAGTCTTCTCATTCCTTTTCACTCCCAGTAGCCCCTTGCATCTTAATGACATTATCACTTTGCTTGAAGTGAAATGATTAAAAAAAAAAAAAATTATATTAAATGTTCAACTTATCTTCTCAACTCCAAGTTTCGCAGATATGTTATCCAAGTCAAGAAGATAAGTTGAACAATTAATTTCATTTGTTGATTCTAATGCTCCAGTTTTTAACATTGATTACTTTAATTACATTTACTTCCCTTAAAAGTATTATCTTTTAATAATACACTGGTTCACGTTTTTGTTATCTTTTTTTATTGGTGAAGCACAATCTTTATTCATGTATATAAAGAAAACTAATACATAGATATATATTACCTAACAACAAAAACAAATTAAACCCATCACTTATTAAAGCCTCCAACATGATCACTATCAGCGATAAAAGAAAGAAAAAACATCAAAATTCACTTGTCTACTTCAAGAACATCTCTAACAATAATTCAGACACATACATTGGTTACACAACTATTACATTATCATGCCATCTACTATTTGCTCAATTAAATCACTTGCAATCAACCAACACAACAACAAAAACAAAAACAAAGAAATCTAACAAATCTTTACCAAAAATCCTTACACAAAAATATTGCATAAATTGTAAAAAATGACTACAAATATCAGAAGCTCTAAGTATAAGACAACTCAATAAAATGTTAAATTTCAGAACAAAAATGCTAAATATATTTCAAGGAGACAATAACACAAACATGTAGATGTGATATTTGAAACAGATGAAAACAAGATAACACAAAGAATTTATGAATGGCTTATGAAATGGCTTAAACAAACATCAAGCAATTTATATTTAGACATGTACTGCAAACCAGGAAAATGGTCAAAAATATAGAACAAAATAAATAAAAAACCTTAAATAAATCTTTTTGTTCTTTACACACACACTTAAATTCAGAGTTATCCTTTTCCTATGCCATTCCCCACTCAAGGCTATAGGACCAAGTCTGCTGTGCTATTTACCCATAACTGGAGAGGGAAGAGATGGAATCATGCCTTTCCCAAGGGTGTCAGCATCTAAGTGAATGTAATGAACTGAAATTGAATTCAAACTTGCCTTTGATTCCTCAATCCATTACTCCACGGTGCCTCCATGGAGGGTCGTTTGGGGACCTTGTGGCATACTGTGCACCAGTTCTCTGTATTTGGTTCTTTCAAAAAATCTGGTTGGTTCTACACAAGCCTTCACCACCATAATCAAAATTATATTGCATGGCTAGTCTGGCTACTGGTTCTAAGAACTAAGTTGCTTGACCCTCATACATCGAAAATGACAGGAGTGTCCAGTATATATATTATATATAGGACAAGAACTGAACAAATCTTGCTTCCGTGCCAGTCCTCTTCAGTTTTGGAGGGATTTTGCTTTGAATTCAGTTGTTTCATATCTCAAATACATTCTGGCTTTTCAAATGAGGGTTTTATCATGAAAAATGCTAATATTTCATCAAATCATTGGAAGGGTTCAAGTGAAAAAATACCAGCAAGGAACAAAATTAGAAATTGAAACTGTCTTTAGGTCAAGAGTGCAAAGGTTAAGTCTACTCATTAGAAGATCAAGTCTAATTCTTTCTCAGGTATTACTGAAGATTTGTGTTTGACTAAACTAAGAAAATCACCAAGATCTTTACTGACAGAAAAATAATTCTTACTTTGATAACCAAATGCAGTTTCACCAGAACTAATGACTATCTTATTCAAATAATCCTGAATTAAAATAAGAAATACTTGTGGCTTATATTTGCAATACTTAAGGCCTTCAATTGCAAAATACTGTTAAGAAAGTGTTAATGAGAGATAAAAAGCATTAAACCGAAACTGGCACGAAAGAAGTATGAAGTAGAACCACCTGATAACTGTTACTCTTGTATATTAGTCAACACTTTAATATTTCATCATTAGTCAATGTTTATTTTCTTCTTTTTTTTTTTTAATTATTAGTACTCAACAGCCCATACCATTTTAGAAAAAAAAATAGAGAGAGAGAGAGAGGCATGGTAGTATTTGAGTCATTCTGCAATTGCATTAATTATATTTTCAGCATGAGTAATCTAGGATTTTACCTATACAATGTCCAGTCAAAAAGTATCTGAACTGTTGTTATGGTAACAAAGGTAAGTACACAGAGTGAAGCCACTTTGCACAGACTGACTTTGAAGTCTGTCATGCATGTACACTAAGTTGTAATGTTCTAATTCAATTTTATTGTTTATAGCAATGCTTGAAAGGAAAGTGTGTAGAATGTGGTCGTCTCACTACACCACAGGAGTTTCATCAGTGGCCATGGCTTGTGCAGCAGTTTTTGTCCAAGCACAAGATTCCTCATGTGCAACAACTACCATATTTCCCAGATCTCGCCCCTTGTGACTTCCTCATTCTAAAATTCAAATCCCACTTGAAAGGAACTAGATTTCATGACAATGAAGAAATCCAAGAGAATGCAATGAGGCAGCTGCTTGCTATCCGGAAAAAGAAGTTCCAGGAATGCTTCTATCAATGGAAATAATGCTGGATAAAGTGTTTGTCTTCAGAAGTGGACTATTTCAAAGGTAATTAAATGCCAAATTGATATGTGTTGTTCTTTTTATAGCACCAGCACAAATACTTTTTGATCAGACCTTGTATAATTAATAAGAAAGAATTCTGTTTTTTAAAATCCTTTAGAGTTAAAAATATCCACAAACAGCAAACATGAAACAAAAGGAAAAAAAAGCAATGCATTAGCAACCTGATCTTTCCTATCTGTTGTAATAATAACACAAATCATATTTCTTTACTGGCATAGAGTAATGCCTTGTTACCATAACAACAGTATATCTCATTACAAAGCTGAGGATATTCAGCTGCGTGACTGATAAATAATCAAATCACATTGTTTTATAGAATAGATTCTTTTTAATTCATTGTTTACTTAATTTCTATTCATTGTATTTATTGTTAACCCTGTTATTTTTTTTACTGCAACTCAACATGGCAATTTTACAATTGATCAGAAGATCTGTATAGGGATGCTGAGCTATGATATTTTAATAGCTGTCCACAGTGTCCTAATATTTGGAGCTGCAGGATGTTTCATATGAATAGAACTGTTTACTATATCCTATAAATGTTTGATTGGGCTCATGCTGAGTGAACATGGCAGTCGCATCATTCATGAAAGTTGCCAAAATCCTCCTCCAACCAATTCTAGGCAATTAAGTACACTGATAACACTGTGCATTAACTTGCTGAAATAACTGATCATTGTTAGGGTACATGAAGTTCATGAAAGTGTGCAAATGTTCATAAAACTATGCAATATAGCTGTTTTCAGTTAATGACAAGAATCCCAACTCTAGCCATCTGACTAAACTTCACGTCATTACGGAACCGCCACCAGTTTGCACAGTGTCTTGTTAACAACTTAGGTTCTTTGGGATCTGCACAGTATCCAAACCTTACCATCAACCCAAATCAACTAGAATTGTGACTCTCAGACCACACAACACTGATCCCAGGTCATCTTGGAGGGTCTTCTGTTCCCATATCCCATGGAAGTACTGAACTGACCTATTGGATATTGAATGTGGATGTGATTTCAACCAGTATCAGAGACAAGTTTTCTCAAACCCATCTGGACACAATAATTAAGGACCTGTAGTCATCCAATGCACTGTCCATAATGGGCAGTAATGCTTCCCATAAGGAATTCTTAGTACAGCATATATGAGGGTATATCAATTGTACACAAATTTCAGAAATTAAATATTCCATTCTTCTGGTACCCACTACCATGCATCATTTGAATTCCAATAACTCATGTCCACTTGCCAGGAGCAGCCGAGCAAGTGTTCACTAACTCAGCAATCAAAAAGCAACCAGATGTAAAATTTTCCAAAGTACACTGCATATATGAATGGAAATATTATTACTCATCTCTTCTACTAGAAAACTTATATAAAATATTGACTTTTATAAGTATGCCTATAGAATAGAAATAAATTTTACTACCCACCTCCCAGAAGAATTTGTAATAACCTACAACTGATGAATTTTGTTTTTGGTAGAAAGTTTTTTTTTTTTTTTGGCTGTGCAAACCACAAAGAAAATCCTCACCAGAAAAAACATCATCATCCACCTGATAAATGGGGGCAGCTATTGGGTCACTGTACCACTGAACACCTGACCAGTGTCTTCCATGTCTTGGTTGCATGCCAATGTTTGAATGTCTTTAAATGATCTTCCAGTCCACCCAGTGACATTTTCAGACCATTTTTTCTGTTTACCTCTTTTGCTTAATATGTTACCTTGTAAAATGCCAGTGAGAAAGATTATTGGTTCTTACAATGTAGCCATAGAATCACAACTTTTCTTCATAGTGAATATGTCTTCCAATAAACCCATTTCTTGTTTGATGTTGTTTTGTACTGCATCATTTGTGACGTGGTCTATGTAGGAGAGGCCGAGGGTGGTTCTACAACATTTTATTTTTAATGCATGGATTCTTCTTTCTAATTCTGCTGTTTATGTCCAAGATTCATGGGAATACAGAAAGATTGAAAAAGCTATTGCATGCAACAGTCTGATTTTTAATTTCAAGTAGATGTTCTGTTCTTTTCAAATGTTTCTTAGTTTTATGACAGCAGCCCTTGTACTTGTGATCAGTAAATTGTCGTCATTTTACATTTTTAATTTCGCATATTTTGTCGACTGCACATTATAGTAGGGTCAGTTGGGCACCATCTATGAGAAAAAGAGCACCATGACACAATTCAGTCCACCAGAAATTTGGAAACAGTATGTTGTACTGCTTGGCATTTGCACTGGAATTTTCAATACAGACATTTCAATGTTTGGGTATCAATCTGAGATCAGTGCAGAGGATTCAGAAAGAGTTGAATGAGTGTAATGATGATTACGAAAGTATGGCAGCTTGGAAAACTCATTCTGATAAGAAAAGAACACACAAAATTGTTGGTGTGGACCTCAGACTCAATATGGAGGCCTACATCAAGTGCCTTGAGGAGGTAGTGCTGTCCTGGATCAAGAGGGTGGCTGTTGGAAGAACCTATGCCTGGCAACATGCCAAAAGAACCCAGTCATGCTATGAGACAGTTTCTGTGACCATATTACGCCTTACATCTGGCCACGTAACTCCCTAGACTGCACCCCCTTGATTATTATGTGTGGGGTGCACTCGAATGTGAGACCAACAAAACTCCTGATAATACCGAAGATGAACTGAAGGCAAGAATTATGGCAGAATTCACCAACTTAAACCATCCAGGAGAGTTGCAGGAGATTTTGGTCATTTGGAGACCATGGTTAAAATGTCAATGGCAATTTTATTGAATGAATTTACTATTTATTATTTTAAGGCATTTTTATGTCATTTTGGTAAATACATCTGTTAAAATGAGATTATTTTCATTTTTGCATAATTTAGATGACAATTTATCCATCGTACACTGTATGACCTAAAAAGTATTTCTATTCTGGATCCCTCTTCACAGATAACTGAGCCAAGATATTTGAATTAGCTCATTACTTTAAGTTCCTGACCACTGACCTTTTTATGTTGATAAAATAACCCTTTCTCATTGTTCATCATGAGTTTAGTTTTTTTTGGCATTAATCCCCATGCCATATCTGGAGGATGTTTTATCCAGGTTTATCCTTTTCTTTTCCCAGTTAAATGCTTATGATGTAATCTCCGATGATATGTACCCTGGTGTTCCTCAAAAGTGTCACTTGGGATGCATTTAAAGAAGATGTTAAAGAGCAGAAAGTCAGAAGACAGCCTTGGCATACACTGATGTTTGGAACCACTATCTTATGGATTTCTGGAACAGCACTGCTCACCTTCTCAGACAGCTGCTGGATTTCATGGATCAACTTCTTTCTCATGTTATCATTTATTCATTGTTACCCAAAATATTTCACGTCATATTCTGTCAAAGGATCTTTGGAAGTTTATGAAGATGTGGTAGATGTTTTCTTGGTGTTGTGACTATTTTTTGCATAGAATTCTGAGATTGAATATCTGTTCTGTGGTGCCTTTTCCACAGTGAAATCCAGCCTGTTCTATAGCAATGATTTCTGCTGTTTGGGGTATTAGTCTGATTAGGAGGATTTTCAACACCACTTGCATGATTGATCATACAGCTGCTGGATTGCATGGATCAATTTCTTTTCCATATTGTTATTTGTTGATTGTTGCCAAAAATGCTTCTTGCCACAACCTGTCAAAGGATTTGTTTTGAAGTCTATGAAGATGTGGTAGAAGTTTTGTTGGTATTTCAAGTACTTTTCACCCAGAGATTGAATATCTGTTCTGTAATGCTTCTTCCATGGCAAGATTCAGCCTGTTCTTCAGGAATGATTTCTTCTACTTGGGATATTAGCCTGTTTAAGATTACATTCAACATCACTTTACTTGCATAACTAATCAGATTGATAGCTCACTAGTTCTGATATTGTTGGCAATAGCTTTTTATGGGAAGGTTGATAATCAGTCATTGTGTCCATGTTGGCCACTAGCTTGAATGCCAGATATTGTTACATATTTTTCTTAGCATGTCGATCACTGATTCACCATGTATGGAGGGTTCAGCTGGAATGTTCTAAATTCCAACTGCCTTACAATTCTTCAACAATTTAGTGCTGTTTCAATATCTTCTCATAATTTAATGCTTAAAAAGGGAAATTGTTAAATTTTTGACCTAAAATTTGTTAAGTCCAATTTGTCAGTGTTCTGGAATTGATGCCATATCTGGAGGATGTTTTATCCAGGTTCAGACTGATAAGTTCCTTTTCTTTCCCAGTTAAATGAAGGTTTATGATGTAATCTCTGGTGATATGTACCCTGGTGTTCCTCAAAAATGTCACTTGTGATGCATGCAAACATCACAGACAGAATACAGTTATATATGTACCATTTTCATCTAGATTTAATTTTATGAGCTCATATGTACATATATGCAGCTAGGTCTATAAAATCAAAGACATTTTCTTAGAAATAAGTTCTTATTTTTCACAAATGATGGCAATACGGATTAGAAGTTGTTTGACTGTTTTTTTTACATCAAACTGAGAGAAATTAAATACTCTTGAACAGCTACAGGTATTAAAAAAATACAAAATAAGATGATTTTGCAGTGTACAGCAAACATAACTAAAAAGGATTCCATTTTAGAATTTATTTATATTTGCAATTTGTATTTCATGCTAACTTCAATCTTATACAATATATTTAAATGGTAATATTAGCCATTTCACTACAAGGAAACATTTGGTATACATTGACTGAGCAACCAGTACTGTTTTTACTTGAAATTCATAAAATCTTTCTTTTAAAACACTTGTTTTTAAGAAAACAGTTTTCTCAGGTCCAGTAACTTTTATCCCTTTTTCCAGTAGTGATAGAAAATTCAGAAAGAAACCCCCTGCCATTTGAATTTTTGTGGAATGTTAACATCTTGATTATGTCATTGTTTTCTCTTCAAGTTGCATGTGATACCCATTTTAGTTGTTGCTGCTGTTAGTCCTCAAGTGATGTGTTTCTGTACAGTTCTTTGTGATTCTGCAGCACCAGTCCACAATGTTAAAGAACAATGATCTTTGACAAGACCCTCAGGAATTTACTCACTCAAAGCCTTTTTTCACCATTAGAAAATCAACCCCATGATTACAATTTTTGCCACATGGCAACAACAGATGAAGTACCAATATATAAAGTAAAAGCTTTTTATTAAAAGGCATAATTCTGCAAATGTCCGAGTAACTTTCATATATTACAGTAGAAACTTATCTTGTAAAGAGAGGGTATGTTCCAAGACCCCTGATATTACAGACAATGTATATAGTATCATTTTTATTTTTCCATATACAGTGGAACATCGGTTCATGAATTTAATTTGTTCCTGAAGCTGTTCATAACCCGAAATGTTCATAAACCAAAACTATTTTTTCAATAGAAATCAATGTAAAATGGATTAATCCATTCCTGGTTTCAAGATGATTGCTTATTTAAACTTTAAACAACAGTACTTTGTGCACTAGTTTTTACACAAAACTAATAAAAATCATATAACACATAAAACTAATGAAAATCATTAAATCTAAGAAAAAAAAAAAGAAGCAATACTAAACAGATAAAATATAGAAGAACACTTCAATTTTAGTGTACCTGCATGTAGGAGAGTTGATGCCGTAAGTGGAATGGGAAGGAGAGAGATGCTATTCTTTGGTAAAGGGAAGGAAAGCCATTATCGTCTCTTTATTTATAAGAATAGTATAGATCGTTGATTTTGCCATATAAAACAGCGTAGGAAGAGACAATATCATCATTGTAGAGACAATATCGTCAACAATTGTTTTTCTCAGTTTCTTTTTTCTTTCACCAGTATCACTGCTAGCTTTCTTTGGAGCCATGACTGAGGACTAATGAAGAGAAAAAAAATGGCGCAGTACAATAAAATTGGAAAAGAAAAGCACAGCACAACACACGAATGTATACAACACAGTGGTCATCTAAGATATGATTCTGTTCAGGTTAACTCAGTTTGGCTCAGTTCAGCAATATTGTTTGAGAACCGAAATTTTGTTTGATAACCGAGGCATTTTCATCTCAAATATTCTATTCGAAAACCAATTTGTTTGACATGTGAGACGTTCAAGAACCGAGGTTGCACTGTACATCCATACCTCCAATAAAGCTGAATTTAGAAATTTGAAACAATGAGAGATTAACAATAATAACTAATAATTGGACAATCATAATATACAGTAATAAATGTTATATGATCAATAGATTGATTGAATTGTTTTTTGCCAGTTATTTAAAACCAAAAAATATTTTTTCTTTTTTATATTGCAAGATTTTTTGGGTAATAATAATGATTTATTGATACAAGTTTTGCTAATTAACCCATAGCTGGGGGAGAAGAGATGGATTCATACTTTTCCCAACAGTATTTGCATGTAAGTAAATATAATGAATACGACTGGGTGTTGAACACAGGTCTCTGGCTTCCAAATTCCAAACTATTATCCATTACACCAGCCATACATCCAAACTTACAGCACCTGGTATTCCTAAATGGTCTCTCATCAATGTACTTACCAGGCGTGATGTGTGAGAATCTGTGTTTCAACATGATATGATCATAAACAACATAGAAGATTCATTCTTATTGCAGATCTTAGCAAACCTCAGCATGTAATTTTTTTTTCTTTTGTTTATGAAAACAAGAACTTTCACCTTTTAACTTAAAGGAAGCACTTGACAGCTTCTCTTTGGCATACCCAAATTATGAATATCACTGGTCTAGCATATTGCGATCATTATTAAATAAAATTCATCAATTATTTCTGGAGATGACCACAGGTAACCAAAACCACAGAAGCAAAAGCCACAAATAATGACTATTGTGTGGGTTATACGCTACAATTGCAAATACATATATAAAAAAAAAACTCATAACAAAAGTTATGATATTACAAATATTTAAGTTGATCATATAAGATTTTGAAGAAAAAAAAATTTATATCCAAAACATTCAAGCTTTTTTTTTTCCAACCCCACCACATAAAAAAACAACAAAAATCAATCTGTCTATATCACTTGAGTTGACATTAATCTCTGCTAATAACATAAGTAGACAATATTGATTTGTTTGTATTAACAGCATTTCAGCAAATGGTTTAAAGCTGCTTCAACCGATCAGTTTGTCAATCTGACTAATCTCAAGTCCCACCAGGGCTACTTGACTACAGTGTTTGTTTATATTCTATACCCACTGCTGTATGAAGAGTACTTTTGGAAACACACACATATAAATATGTTTCATTAAAGATGATTGAAAAGGTTCCTGTGATTAAGCTTTTTATTCAATTTTCCTTGTGTTTGTATAAGTGTTTTCTTTTCTGGACATAAAGTGTTTAAAAACCGTCTAAATGTTCTACATATCCAAATGCTTTCAACTATTCTATTAGCCATTATTAAGGAATTTATTTTAACTGAATAGAAGATTTTTATGTATGCGTATCTATAGTGATGGAAATGTTTTTTTTTATTTATTTTCCAAACACTGTTAGCACATTGTATCCTTGTTCATAGTTGATATGAGTGTTGGCTTTTTTTTTTTTTTTTTTACATACGGATGAGGCTATTATAGTCAAATTTTTTAAGAGTATGTGACTGAGGAACTTTGATAGTTTTTGCATGTGTTTAAATGGGTCCTAATTTAGATATAGTAAGAGAGATGCGAGTCATCATGATAAGCATATAGTGGTATATCCAATATAATTATTCATGAATTTGGTTTGATCAGAAGATATATATATATATATATATATATATATATATATATATATATATATATATATATATATATATAGATATATAGATATATATATATATATTCAGCATATATATAATATATATTTTTATATAATATATTATATTATATTAAATATATATATAATAAGATATATGTGATTATATATTTTAATTATATTTATTATATATATTATATATAACATATATATATATATATATATATATATTTATAAACCAAAATATATATATACTACTAAAAAAAAAAAATAATATATTATAGATAATAGAAGAAGCATCCTTGATTTTATAAAGGTTAACAAGATTAGAACAAACTTTTAATTATATTTATTTGCATTATCATTTTAAATGGGCAATTTTTAGAAACCAAAACATTCCTACTACTAAAAAAAAAAAAAAAAAAATATTCAGACAAAGAAGAAGCATCTTGATGAATTAGAAAAAACTATTGATCTAAAGATTATTTTAATTTTTTACACACTTATTCAAAAAAGTCATCTTCAATAGAAAAATATGACAAAAGCTTAATTGCACACATTATATATATATATATATATATATATATATATATATATATATATATATATATATAACTGCAATAATAGTAGCATCCCAATTAGTGCATAAGTTGATTACATCAAACTCAGCCTAAAAAATAGTGAAAAAATGAAAAGATCTGCAGTCAATCAGTGAAACCTCCTGACGAGTGCACCAAACAATTACAAAAAAAAATTCTCTATGAAACTTCAGATTTTAGGTGCTGAATATAATATCTATCAGCTAAGTTAATCCTATATATATATATATATATATATATATATATATATATATATATATATATACACACACATTTAAATTGATATCACCCCAAACAAGGCAGTACAGCCACTAACCCACAATGGGTTAGAGGTTGTGGAGGAATTAGGAACAGAAACATTAGTAATGACAAGAAAGAGAAAAGAGAAATCAAGAGATCAGTAGATAGCAATTAACATCGCATTTAAATCTTTGCAGATTAAAGTTGGCTGGAAAGCATGGAGCTGGAAGGGAGTTCCACAAGTAAGAAGTGCAAGAAAAGAAACTGTCAGCATAGAAGTTACAGCTACATCTAGCTAGCTCAAATAAAAATTGATGGGACCTCACCACCAGTCTAGTATTGCACTTAAATTCGTACAGTCTAAGTACCACAGTGAAGAGCTCACCCAAATAGTTACTATGAAAGTATTTATAAAAAAAAGTCACAGAGAAGCAAACTTATAGCGGTGGGTAAGTGTCTGGAGCCGAGCTGCCAGATCAAGACCAATAATATTGATAATTCTTCTTTGGATCTTATCAAAGAGCTCCAGATAAATAGCAGGGCAGCTGAACCATATATGGCAGGCAATAGTCTAAACATGGATGAATGATAGACTTATGGATATGCAAGATGGATTCTACAGAGAAAAATTGTCTTGCCCAGCACTGCAAACTGACTTTCCTAGTAGCTGACCTATCAATGGATTCAATATAGTCTTTCCACTTCATGTCAGCTGAGAACATTAGCCCAAGAAGGCACAATAAGTCACTTTCCTGGAAGATAGCATTAGTCATGCTGATGGAAGGTAGAGAGGAGTCTCTCAGATGGTTAATGGAGAGAAGTTTAGTTTTGGAGTCATTAAAATTGACAAGCCATCTTTTGCCCCAGTTAACGATGATCTTGAGGTCATTTTGTTTATCAGCTGCCATTTTGATCTCGTCAGACTGATCAGCCTTAGTATCAAGGCAGGAGTAGATGGTAGTGTCATCAGCAGAGATGCCAAGTTGAGAGCTAATATCATTGGAAAGATCATTAATGAAGATTAAAAACAGTGTAAGACCAAGGATGGAGCCCTGGGGGACAATTGCATTAGTATGATGAGATGTAGATAAGTGGCCATTCAGGACAACTTTCATTTCACAATTTGATAGAAACAACTGGATCAGCTGAAAAATGTGGCCAGAGATACCGTAACTTTTCAGCTTGTGGAGAAGACCTGAATGCCAGACCCTGTCAAAGGCTTTTGGGATGTCCAATGCTACAGCATGGGCTTCAATATTCTTATCTAGAGCACAATAGACTCTTTCTGCAATTATCATTAGAACATCAGCAGTTGACCTGGAGAAACAAAATCTGTATTGTTTGTCTGAGAAAAGGCTCTCCAATGAGAGATGATGAACCAATTCAGCATTGATTATTGATTAAGGCCTGTAGGAGTTTCCCAAAAAGAGGTAGAAGGCTAATAGTTGGATGGGTCAGATGGTTCA
Organism: Acanthosepion pharaonis; assembly: GCA_903632075.3. Classification (NCBI taxonomy): domain Eukaryota; kingdom Metazoa; phylum Mollusca; class Cephalopoda; order Sepiida; family Sepiidae; genus Acanthosepion; species Acanthosepion pharaonis. Next base: position 2,765,554 of record CAHIKZ030005169.1, on the reverse strand, counting down.
CCAGAGTTCTTAAAAACTGGAACAACAATGATTTCCAGCAGGCAGGAAAGTAAAAGGCAGCGAGGCATTTATTATACAGTTTAGAGAGAACAGGAGCCAGTTCAAGAGCACACTTCTTAATGACTATTACAGGGATACTATTGGGTCCACATGTCTTCTATGGATTCAGGTTAGAGATGATAGTAGAAACCACGGAAAGGGATATATGCATATCACTCAACAGACAATCAGTTCTAAATGGGAAGTTAGGTAGGGATATGCCAGACAAGTCAAGAGTAGAGTTTGAGGAGAATTTATGGGCAAAGCATTCAGCTTTATCAACAAAGGATGATAACTCCTCAAACCAATTGAAGAGAGAAAAGAGTAGAGACCTTGCACTTATTTAGTACTCTATTACAGAGATTGCCATTAATCACAAGGTTATACGGTGCATCATTTTCTTATCAAACAGGGACTTAGCTTTTTTGAGGACTCACATTTGTTACAAGCACTAGGAAATAGACCAATGTTATAATGAGAACTGTTATAGCTGGAAATAGTGGCTCCTGTGTGCTATGGTGGCCAAGCATGCTTGTGTGAACGATGGAGTGGATTGCAGTTTCACCTGGTATTTCCAAGATGGGATGAAAGTGTATATATATATATATATGTGTGTGAAAAGTGTATATATATATAAAAAAATATATATATATGTATAATTATTTATATATTATATGCGCGGTACTTATTAGAAAGCGCTTCAATATCAGAGACAGAGCTAACATATTTGGTTGGATAGATGTGAGTTTGTGACCCTGGGTTTCACGCTTTAGCGATGTCAGAGTTTGTCTGACGATCGCTAAAGCGAAACCCAGGGTCACAAACTCACATCTATCCAACCAAATATATATAGCGAATTGAGTCACTGTCAGTCACTGGGCATGTTTCTAAAAATAAATATGCCAAAAATCCACCTTCTTCCTTACCGTGCGCCGACGGATTAGTGGTTAGAAGCTCCGACTGACACCAATTCAGTCAGGTTTCGATCCTAGCTAGAGGCAACCAGATGTCTAGCCACACTGATGAGCTGTAAACAGCGAAACAGTCTGTCTGTGGATGACGTTATATCTGCTCCTGAAATTAATTTCAGTTGAGCACTCTGGGGGGAGGGGAGGTGTGGGTTGGTAAACAGTGACTATCATAGCTATATAGCGAGACTCTTCACGAAAGCGAATTGAGTCACTGTCAGTCACTGGGCATGTTTCTAAAAATAAATATGCCAAAAATCCACCTTCTTCCCTACCGTGCGCCGACGGCTTAGTGGTTAGAAGCTCCGACTGACACCAATTCAGTCAGGTTTCGATCCTAGCTAGAGGCAACCGGATGTCTAGCCACTGATGAGCTGTAAACAGCGAAACAGTCTGTCTGTGGATGACGTTATATATATATATATATATATATATATATATATATATATATCCACACACACAAAATTTAAATTAATAGCAATATAAGTGAAGAAATTAGTATCAAACTTGAGATAAATTATGTACTTAAAAGTCACTAACATTTATACAAAACTTACAAGTGCAGTTTCTTTTTTTTTTGTATATTTTGAATTTCTTTTTTTTTATGTGTTTCATGTAGAGGGGAAAAATGTAACTTAATACAGAAAAGGAGTTCAAAAACATAAAAAAAATCAGGCAGAGATACAGAGAGGACATTTACTACAAGAGGAAATCTATATTAGGATTCTGCTTGTCTATGCACGGCTTCTGTTTTTCCATCTTGGATTAGAGAGTAGTAACTGCACCCAATCACCAGCACATCTGAGTTGGAATCAGTTATGCTTTCCGCGACATCTAAATAATATTAAGTGGCAAGGAATTGGAAAAAGAAGGTATGATAAGGGGAAGGTAAAAAAAAAAAATAATAGATAAATATAACAAAAAGAAAACCAGGGGAAAAGGGAAAAAATATGTAAAAATTTAGAAAGGAATAAAGATGAAAAAGGTAGAAAGTGGCTGGTTAGCTGATTATAAAAGCGACAATGAGCAACAGATCAAATACCATATAGCAATGGAAAGGCATAAAAATTGCAGTACATTAAAATTTAATACAGAAAAAGAGAGCAAGCAAAAGAGAAAAGATGTAGTGAAAAATATTTATGTATTCCTAATTCCTTATCACAAGTGAACTAATTCACATTTGCATCAAAGTTCAATAAAAACACTGTCAGACAAAAATTGACAAGGGACAAGGGAGAAACTGAGAAGATACAGACAGAGAATTAGAAAAGAGCAGAAACATAAAAATAGACACTTTTAATTGTGAATACCCATGAAATTTTCACAGGTCCTGTGAATCTATAATTCTCAAAATGTGTGTGTATATGTATGTGTGATCGGATATTTATGCATTTCCACAGTTTTTATCTGATTTCAATTAAATTTTTTTGTTTGATACATAATTCTTCAGTGCTGGTTTTGAGTCCAAATTGTTAGCGACAATGGCTCTCCACTACTTCCTGTCCATTATAATCTCAGTAACGTTTTACTATTTACTATCTGTTCTTGGATTTTTATCTTTCATAAAAACTTTAATAAAAATAAATAGTATAAATTATTACAATAATATTATTTTTTATTATACAGTCCCATTTTTAGCCCCCCCCCATTCAAATTGTTAACCCCCCCATTTGGTGATATGCCTCAGTTGCATTCAAATGTTGTTAGCAATATTGATCTTTGGGTGGACTGACTTTAAACTTAAACTGCTCCAAATGAAGGGCAAAAATTCCCAGTAATGAAAGTCCCGGTAAAAGACGGGTTATACTGCTAGTAAAAAAAATAAACCAGAAAGTTAAGTGTTATCAGAGAACTGCAGCTGCTAATGTACAATTGGAGAATTTTTAAACTTTTCTTTATATCATAGGGAAAAATAAACCTAAATTTTATTGAAATTTAACAGTTTCATCAATTCCTTAGTTTTCATAAGAAAAAGCACATTTTCCAGAATTTTTAAAACCTTTAGTCAGAAACTAGATTATCTGCTCAATAACTGATGCCTTTTATAAAACCAACAAAATTATAGCAAATACTTACTGGTTTATATTTATTTACTCTGTATTACCTCACAACATTTTACACACACTCATTTTATTTCTTGTGTAGACAACACATTATCACTTAAATAGGAAATATTCTCCCCAACTACTATAAATTAGGAGCTGCAAGTTTTCTCACTAAAATCTATTTGCCCTCTACTTTATAACTGTCAACAGTAATTCATTCAATTGAGACACTTATTTAATTTGGTTGTCATATTTCATATGTACTTGTCATGTTGACAATACTATAAACTAGACGAGTAACCCAGTATCACCAATGACAAAATGGTTTTCAAAATAAGTAACAAAATTGGTTAACATTAAGTCTGCCCAGAAAGTATCCAGCCATTTTGAATATTTTGAGAATTGATTGCCAGACTTTGATGTACGTTTTACATGAATCAGAGAGAACCTTGCTGCACATGAACAGACAATCCAAGGGTTTAGTCAGCCGGGAGACACCACTGAGTGAGCATGTGTACTGTCTGACCCATTGCATTCACTGCAATATCCTGTGCAGAAATATTAAAATTGTATCATCATATATGTCAGTCCCACTAGAGTTCAGATATGGCTTGCTGTGAGTTCTGGTTTTTCACCAAAAAAAGTTTTAAAAAAAGTTTACCATTAAGTAGAAGTAATCTTCCTCTTAATGGTAAAAAGATGGCTGATGGATCCAGAAAGATAACTTTTTATTGAAAAGTGGAAAGGAAACTGGGATAAGCATGATGATGCAATTGCCTGAGTAAAGCTTCTTTTTTTTCTTTTCTTTTTTTATTAACAAAATGGCTGTATACCTTCTGGACTGACTTATCCATTCCCTTTTGTCTAAATTAAATGATTTCAGATGTACATCAGAAACATCTAAAAAAAAAAGCAGTAGTTAGATTTGGAGGATGATTACAAAATATCAAGATTTACTTGAAAGAAAGTTTATAATTCTATTATTTTAATTAGAGAAATCAATAAATTGAGATAAATCAACTTCTGAATGGTATCAGAACTGCCAGCTGGACAATTGCCTCCATTAATAGAAAGCACAACTTTGGGAGGAGAGAATACATACTAATAAAACTAATTACTTTTTTACTTTTACTTTTTTTTTTTTACTTTTCATGCATTATCTGTTAACCAATAAAAAGAATTATCTAATATTAAGATTTATATTTTACATCACTATAATTATACACAACTAAAATTGCAAATTATGGGATATGCATCTCAAAATGTCCAAGACATGGCAGTTCTCAGTCTTGTACGACATTTGCTATTCTGTCTGTCGAATCATGATAACGTTTCAGGTCAGGAGATGGCTTCAAGATGTCTTTTAGAAATCTATCTTTGTTATTGAAGTAAAAGCAAAATTTTTTTTAAATTTGCCCTTTCAAACAGTTGTCCTATGGGGGCAATTTTCCTATAACCCTTTGAATATATTAACTGATCATGTATTTTTTGATAATTTCATTAAGTTTCTACAAATTACAAAAGAAAACTAAAGCAAGGAGTCATTTTAATGAGCAATGTAAACTGAAAATATGAAAATCTGTTTTAATAATCGAGATTTCTACATGAAAATATCAGCTATGGAAATTTTGAGGATGGAAATTTGAGTTGGCAAGATGTAAACCCAAGGTATTCTTGTCATGCCTGGACGTACCTATATTATTAATAGACTCTCCCATAGACAATAAGTAGCAGTAGCGGTCGCCCAGTTCGGGCTCAGACGATATCGGACATTGAAGTACCAACCATCACAACTAGATTTGCTGCATCATTAACTCTTATTTTCGAAGTTTCTAACATTTTGTACGTCGAACCTAATTTAGGACGACTTATTGAAATACAAGCCTCCACTGTGAAAAATACTCCACAACAATTCTCAAAATCAATTTTTTTTTTAATTTTTGATTTTTAGGGAGTTGCAACATCCAACCAACAAATAAATCAATCAAAACAAAAATAAGAAAGAAGAGTAATTTTTTTTTGTTAAATTTGTTATTTTGTATATATATATATATATATATATATATATATATATATGTATGTGTGCGTATGCATATGCTGCTGACTATGTCCAAACAACTTGAAATCTTCAGGGAGATACTGATTCTTCTTTTGTGGGCTGTATCTCTTCAGGACATAGTCGATCATGGCCCTTCACATCCTCCTGCCCCTTGTAGTTCTTAATAAGTTTTTCCTTTTTGTTATTTTTCCCAAACTCTGTTCTGCCATCCTTTTGCTCAAGTCCATTAAGTATGTCTCACGCTGCTTTCCCCTGTCTCTCTATCCATCCTGTGAGTATCAGATTTTCTAAGCCCCACTTCCTCATTACGTGTCCCAGAAATTTCAACTGCCTCTTCTTGATGTTAAGTATAAGTTTCATCTTTGTTTCCATTCTCTCTAAAAACTTGTCATTGCTCACATGTTCAGCCCATGGTATCTTTACCATCCTTCTGTAGAACCATATTTCTGTTGTTCTGAGTCTCTTCATCTTTGAAGAGATTGTCCAGCATTCACTGCTATACAGGAGGACAGATCTCATGTAACAGTTCAGTATTCTTTTCTTTGTTTCCAACAAAATTTTCCTGTCCCTTAATACTCTGCTTAGCTTTTGGAATGCATCTTTGGCCATCCCAATATATCTTCAAATCTCAGTGTCACACTTTCCGTCCTCTGTTAGAACACTTCCCAGATATTTAAATTTCTGTACCTGCTTGATTTTAGTATCCCCAAACTGTAATTTGCATTCTTGGCTCATCCTTTTGCTGATGACCATGCATTCTATCTTCTTGTAGTTTATGCTTAGTCCCTTCTTCTTGCTATCCTTCAGTACCTTGTAGTTTTGTAGTTTCCTTTCCATGTCTGCTATCAGCACTGTGTCATCTGCATATGTTATATTGTTAAGATTGTGGCTACCAATGATAAATCCTGGTAAGACTTCTAATTCTCTCAGAATTGCCTCACTGTATAGGTTGAATAAGCCCATTGAAAAGACACATCATTGCCTTACTCCCATTTCTATTTTTGTATATCAACTGAATTCATTTTTTATCCATATGCAAGGGGTTTGCTGCCAGTATAAATTTTTGATTATACTAATGTCTTTCCCAAATATATCAAGGTTACTGAGCAGCTCAAACAGGTAACGTACTTTGCCAAATGCCTTTGCATAATGTATAAAACTCAGGTACACTTCCTTCTGCATTTTTATTGCTCTAACATTCTGAGCATAGATATTACACTCCTTGTTTTTGTGTCTTTGACAACCTTAAACTGTTCTTGTTCTATCTCTGGCCTGATTCTGTTGTGCGTTCTATTCAGAAGAATTCAGATTAATTGAGAGAAAATTAAATTCAAACTTCTAGCTACTATACTTCCATAATATTCACTCCTCTCTAACTCTTCAAATGTGGAAAGTGTAATTACGTCTAATTTCTATATCTTTATTTAGCCCACCCCCGCCTCTATAACCTCGTTATACTATATTATAATTTACAAACTTTCCCCTACTTTAATATCTCCCCAACTCTCTTTCCATTAATCTCTTACATCCTTTTATCTATATATTTTAAATTTACTTTTAAATCTCCTTTTTATTCTTCTTTTAAATTTAAATTAATATTTCATTCTTCATATAACCCCAAATTAATGTTATAAGGTTAATATTTGGGTTTAATTTTAGAAAAATTCTTCCTTTTAAGACAAATATCCTTCCACAGTTAAATTCTATTTAAAACTGTATGGAAAACAAACTCAGTCTACAGCGGGGTTGATAAGAGAGACGAATGATGAGAATGCTGAACTAGACTATTCCCCATATGATGTAATTTATATATATATATATATATATATATATATATATATATATATATATATATATATATATATATATATATATATATATATATATATATATATATATATATATATATATATATATATATATATATATATATATATATATATATATAATATATTATATATATAATATCTATAATATATATATATATATAATATATATAATATATGATATGATCCCAGTTTATAAATTTTTCAGATTACATCTATATTTACGTTGTCCTCTTATTACCGAGAAGTAAAAAACAAGAACAAACCTATTTCCATACCTGAGGATGTCTGTAGGAACAAAAGAAAGCTTGTAAAAACTAAAAAAGACCTTATGCAACTGGAATTTATAAACAGGAATCATATGATTCATATACAGGTTCGGGGTTAGTGTGCCTTATTGAAGTTGTTTGCGAAGATGTATTCTCGCCATTTAAATCATTAACCTCTATATTTGTTTTTTGTATGAATGATTCATGTAATTATAAATTAAACTGCACCTATACATATATACATATATATTATATATAAAACTATACTATATTAGACATTACAACTAATCCAAAGTAGTTTATCACTCACAGTTAATGAAACAGTGCCCAAAGACCAAAATAGGCAGAACTACAATTTAGTCAATATTAAGAATACAATAAAAACCATTGTAAAAGTCACAACTAAGTTTCATATAACAATCCTCAGGTGTCAATTACAACATATTACATATGCTGTGAGTAACACCTGAGGATCACTTACTATGCAAAATTTTTAGTTGTAATTTTACAATGGTTTTTATTGAGTCCTGCATATTTTTTAGGACTTAGTCTGGAATTTTTTCAATAGCTCCTTGTGCGTATAATATATTTTACATACACAACATGGAATTGGAAAATCCCCATACTAAACATACAAAAATACTCCAGTAAATAAAATTTATGACATATTTAAATTTGACAACTGTCATAAACTATTTAAATATCATGTGAGTTATAAAATAAAATATAAGTAGTCACTTGGTCAGTGATTCTAACGGTTTGTACTTGACAAATAGCTGAGTGAGGCTTGGATTCACTTCAAGACTCTTCAGTTACCAAGACTTACGACTGCCAATATTCACTTCAAAATAGTTCTTTATCAGAACAAAGTGATCCCAGCAGTTCTTCCACAGCTCAAAAGTCCTGTGAACTGTCAAATACCACCAATTATTCAATATGAATTTCATCTAAAGTCAGGATTCCACTTATAGCAGGAGAGTAGTTCATTATCTGGCTCATGGATAACTTCATTTTTTCCTCCATACTGTCTGTTTTCTTTTTTGCTGTAAACACTCATCTTGAACCAACACTCAACCTGCCTTGAACGAAGCTGGTCACAAACATTAAAAAAACATTAAAAAAAAATCTTCAACAGAGCCTGAAAAAGCATCTTGTTTGTCTTGGTAGCTGATTTGCCAAGCATCTGCCAAATTTTGATACAACCTGAATTTGTAAGCCATTGTAACTATAATGAAGTTGTTCCAACCTTACAAAACCTTGAATAATTTATTTATAGTCAATAATACAAAGCTTATTGACAAGTCGGTTAGATACGAAAGAGCATTAGGTCCAGATACATTTTCATTGAACAGTACAATCATTTGTACAGTTCAGGGACATAACAATACCACTTTGTGTGTGTGTGTATATATATATATATATATATATATATATATATATATATATATATATATATATACACACACAAACAATTTTTAAAAGATACAACTTTTGACAAAAGTAGAATTTACAAAAGAACAACTTAAACTAACAATTAGTTCTAAATACAATTTTCAAAAAAGAAAATGTAGACCAATTTAAGACATAAAATAATAACCTTTCTGCTATCATGCTTTCTACCAAACAGGTATCATCAGGCAGTAAATTTGCATTATTCTATACCATATATATATATATATATACTAGCAGCGTTGCCAGTGCTTGATTCAAAAATCGTACGACTCATACAGCAATCGCTATAACTTGACTTAAAATATTTTTGCCCTTCCTTGCCTTTAAAGGAGTGCCCTTTGCCATGCTGATGTTGCTACATGCCTTACTTCTTGCCTATCTCACACTGTGAATTTTTTCTAAGCTCTATACTAAACATTAAATCTGTTACGAAAAAAGAACTAAACAAAATGAACACAAAACGATCAGCTTTAAAAAAGGACTCATAACTGGAAAAACTGAATGAAAAAAGAATGTTAACAACAAATACTTTTTCACACCCAACCCAGTTCTGCGGAATCAGAATCAACATTGAGTTTAAGCAAGCGAATGAGCCAATTGGAGTAAAGTACCATGCAGATTAAAATTTTTCCCACTTGTGACAAATGCAGCTATCGATTTTTTTTGCATGCTAGCATGATAGTAAACATTCGTGTCAGTCAGCTGTTGGCTCTCACGCTGGCCAATAGAATCTTCCTGCCTATTTGAGGCAGCCAGCTATAGGCTCTCACTCTGGCCAGTACAAAATGGCTGCAAACTACATGAAAACTGCCGTAGAAGCATGAAAAAAACCGATTATTTCCACTATCGATGGGAGTTGGGAAATGCAAAGTCGGTCTTGGCCTTCCTGCTAACTTGGAGTATGTGCATGTAAATTTTGGTGCAAATCAAAAAATTATGACCATGCATTAGGTTACACACACATCCTGCCTTATATATATATATATATATATATATATATATATATATATTTATATATAAATACACACACATTATAAAGTTCTGCTTGACCAATTTCAGAAAATGCCCAAACAATTTACTGTGGAATAATTCTATCTTGGTTGAACTTTTCAGCACCCCCTTCATACTTGTGCACACATTTCTGTAAAAGCAAGTACTCCGCCCACTGTTTTTGGCCTTTTTCTTTTTGCCTGCAGTTACTAAATAACAAAAGGACTAAACACAAACATAAAAGAGAAACTAAATATCTTTTTCATAATTTGGCCTCAGCATACAGAAGTGGGCCAAAAATATTACAGAAATAGATAAGCAAAAAAAAAAAAAAAAAAAAAAGAAAGAAAGAAAAGTGAAGTGGTTTCTTTTTCCTCTTTTTTTTTTTTTGATTACAACAACAAAAATCTTTCTTGCAACAACAAAAAATGGTAAGTGGAATATTGCTGAGGAAAAAACCAAAAGTAAAAAGTAATTAAGAAAAAGAAGATAGGCAATGAAATGAGAAAATAGTATTAAAGAAAAATACTTATAAAAAAAAAAATGAACTACTTGACAGAACAGTGAATTTCTTAGTTTTCTTTATTTTTCATATCTTAAATCTGTTTCTATTGCAACCATTTCAACTCCAGATACGGAAAGAAGGTTAACAATTGCTGGAAGTGATAACATTTGCTATTCACATTGCTGCTTTAAATCTCATGCCATGAAGGAGTTGAGCCCACAAGAGCAACCTTGTCACTCTAGCTCTCACAGTCTTGGCAGAGCATCAGAACATCCTCTGGTACCGGATTAATCTGCTGGAGGTCCTAGCAGACGTCCTTCCACAAAGTCATCAGCAGTTTGCAGATGGTGGATCAAGCTGATAGACAACTATTTTATTGGCTCTTCACACATTCACTGAAAATTTCTCCCACTTGATTGAGGGAAGATAAGTACTGATGACAATTGAAATTTATCAGACAAGTGTTATTGTCAATGTTTGCATAAGAAACCAACATTGGCAAAATCTGAGGTTCAAGTCAATAAGAAGAAAGAGAAGTGTTAAAGCTTGTATAAACTAGTCATGCATTTCTCAAAAATTAATATATCCTAAAACTCTTCAAATAACATTAAATGGTTCAAAGTTTATCCATATTTTTCAACATCCTAAAAATCTCTATTTGTACAACTAAAAGCAATACTTAAAACTTATTTCCTTTTGCAAACTGAGCCAACATTTAAATTACACTTACCTGAATATGAAATTTAAAATTCTTACTAAGATATGAAGTATTAAAGATTAAATCTAAACTTTTTTTTGGTTTTAATATAAAACAAAAACTTCAATGTGCCTGATATCAGTGATATTTAGTCGTAATTTTAGTAAAATTAATTTTAATATTAATAAAAGTAATAAAAGTAATTTTAGAAAATTTAGTAGTAATTTTAGTAGCAATCCCCATGAAAATTTCCCAGTTTTCCTATTTTAATATTCTAACAAATCTCAGTTCTTAAGTTAATGATTGAATAAACTGATTATGAGTTCTACAGTAAATAAAATATTCATAGAAATTCCCCTATTACCTCATTAAATATTTGAGCTTAACAACTTGTTATGGAGTGATTTCACAGTGGAGGCTTGTATTTGTACTAAGTCGGTCCTAAAATAGGTTCGACGTACAAAACGTTAGGAACTTGATATAATAGGTATAACGCAGAGTAATCTAGTTGTGGTCGCTGATACTTTAGTATTCGACTGACTGTCATCCGACATCAACTGACTCATTACTCTTACTATTCCTACTTATTATAGGTGGGAGAGTCTATTAACTATAGAATAGGTGTGTTCCACTATAACACAACTTTAACAAAATATTGCAATAATGACCATAAATCTGAATGCTGATCACTATTTAAAGAAGTAAAGGGGAGACAAATGAAAAGATTTAAATTTGATAATTTTTACATTTCACCAAAACAGAAAAAGCACATTATTGCCTCTTCTTTCTTTCTTTGTTTTTCTCACAGAAACCAAACAGCATCTCTGATATATTTTTTCTGTCTTTCCTCATGATCAAAATGGAATAGTCCATTATTAATGAGGTATTGGCAGGGTTTAACATACGTGCTAACAAAGGAAATAAGAGAGGGACAAGCAGAATTACAAGATGTGCAATCTAATAATTACACAAAAATAACAATGTATTAAGTTGTTTGCTTTTGTGACATAAGAAAATTATCATTAATTATTTTTTTTATGTTGGTTTCAATCAATTAGAAATGACTGCAAAACACTTCTCATTCCCACTTTATAGGCAGAAGCACACAAATGCTAGGATTTCTATCTAGCCAATAAGATAGGCCACTTATCTGTGTCATCTGCCTTGAAATCAGAACACTACAGTAGTTTATCCAAATTAGCTCTTGTGTGTCAACCTCAATTCTTAGTTTGTGAACTTTTTGCCTTATTACTGTCGCTTTGCCTTATTATTGTTAATTTGCCTTACATATATTGTTTGCTTGCTTTATATTATATTTTGCTCTGTTCTTTTCTTTTTCTTGTAATTACTTATTGCAAACTTTGTCAATTTTGTTTGTTGGGCAGTTTTGCCATTTACTTACATTTAGCCATAGCCACTCACTCTACTTTTTAAATATATGTTCCTTCAGGATATACACATGATCATAGCTCACCACTGACTCCATTTCTTTATTATCTTGTAATGCCTATGATTCTTGGGAAAGATAATGGAATTGTCCCTTGTTGCTTTCTCCATGGTTTTGAATTCCGAATTTTCATTCTCCCTTCAAGATATAGGGGATCATGGCTCACCACATATTCTTTTTCTTTATTATCTGCGAATTTTTTTTTTTTTTTACAATGTTCACTGTCGAAGGCTCGGGAGCCATTTGAGGTAGAGGGTAACAGAGTAAGAAGCACAGTTCATGCAGATATCTGGGAAAGATAACAGTTAATCCTAGATGTGAATAGAGTAAGATTGTAATGATTGGGGAAGCGTCCTCGTAGAAGTCAGTTACACAAAGCAACAGTTCATGGGAAGAAGCTGCTTGTGGAATTTACAACTCACAAGTAGAATATGAAAGGAATGGGAATAGTTCACTACAATGTGCATAACATGGCAGGTCTTAGCCATGAAGGTTAGAACCAGTGGAGCATTTTCCATGGAAATAGCAACAGAGCCTTAAGAGGCTTATGATGTTTCATCTGTGAGAAAGGGGTTGTAGGTTGGGAAATTAATCACAGAGACACCTTTGAACTATTGAGACTAGAAATTGGAAAGTGAAGACTGGGTAGTTCCTGCCTATATAAGGCAATAGTAATCCATTTTTGGCCTGATCTGATTCTTGTAAAGGTAGAATAAGTCTCAATAGGTGCTCAAAGCACAGGGTCTCCCTGTGGGGACATCCATCATGATTGGTGATTGTTCATGGCCCTGATCAGCGATGATGGAATGTAACTACTTTGGTTTTCAAGGCATTGAATCTAATCAGCCAGTTTTTCCTCCCCACCGAGATGTTAGAGCTAGATCGGATAAGAGATCAGCTGCCAATCTCTGATCATCTAGAGTTTTTGAGGTGCACCCATATATTGTTGTACCATCAGCATAGATATTCACAAATGATTGAACTATACTCTTAGGCAGTTCATTTATTTGCCATAACTTCTTAGGAAAGATTGCAGAATGGATTCATGTAGCCTTCTTCATTTAGAGTTTTCATTCTCCTTTCAGGATATAGGTCATCATGGTTCTCCACAGACTCCTTCCTATATTATCTCATAATTGCTACGACTTCTTGAAAAGATAACAAAGTTGTTTCCTGTTGCTTCCTCCATGATTTTGAATTCAGAGTTGTCTTTCTTCTAGATGGGCTGACATCCAAGACTAGAGAGCCTCGAACTCTGTTATTTAATCCATAACTGGGGGAAAAAAGATAGATTCAGGCCTTTCCAAAGAACTTTAGTGCAAAAATGTATCTAACTGACAAAGTCTGAACTTGGCTCACCTATTCTACTTTCCACATCAATAACCTTTATGCCACCTGTACATCTTATATAAGTTTATAAACTGAAATAGTTTGAAGGCATTAATGAAACTCCTCATTGGTCATTTAATTACTTTTCTTCTATTAAAAAATATGTCTAATAATACATTCATCACTGAAAACAATTACATGATTGTGAAATATTTCACTAGTAAAAAGAAAATAAAGTGTTAGAGACAAATTGTAAAGATAGTCAACATATATTGATATATTTGGGAAGGATATTACAATCATCCAAAACTTATACCGGCATCTAACCATCTACATGCAGATAGGAAATCAGTTCAGTAAGTACAAAAATATAAGAGTGGATGACAAAGATGTATCTTCTCACCGGACTTATTCAACCTAAACTGTAAGATGATTCTAAAAGAATCAGAATGCCTATCAAGATTCATTATTGTTGGCCACAATCTTAACAGCATTAGTTAGATATGGAGATGACACATTGTTAATAACAGAGAAAGTTAACTAGAAGAACTCTGACAGAAGGTATTGAAGGAAAGCAGGAAGAAAGGACTAAACATCAATTGAAAGAACCAAAGGAACAGCTAACATGCAAATTATAAATTGGAGACATCAAAATCAAACCAGTATAACAATTTAAATATCTGGGAAGAGTTTTAAATGAGGACGGGAAGTGTGATATATAAATTTGAAAGTGTATTGGAATAGCTAAAGATGCCTTCCAAATGTTAAGCAAAGTATTAAGAAACATAAAAATATTAGAAAAAAAAAAAAGGAAAGAGTACTGAACTGTTATGCAATATCAGCCCTCCTATCAGGTAGTAAATGCTGGACAATCTCCTCAAAGAAGAAGAGACTTGAAACAGAAATGTGATTCTACAGAAGGATGCTGAGAATACCATGAACTGAACATGAGCAACAACAAAGTTTTAGAGAAAATAGAAACAAAAAGGACTCTTATACTCAATATCGGGAAGGGAGAGTTGAAATTTATAGGGCATATAATGAGAAAAGAAGGCTTGGAAAATTTGATACTCACGGGACAGATTGAAGGCAAGAAAGGAAGAGGATAACAATGCATAACCTACCTAGTGAGCATGAGTAAATGGATGGCAGAACAATGTTTAGAGAGAGATAACCAAAACTCAAAATTTATTGAGAACTACAAAGGACTGGAAATTGAGGACAGAGCACATAGAAAAAAAAGTTATGAATCAGAGTTCAAGCCCAGGTAAAAAAAAGCAGCATTTTGAAAATCAGCAGCTCTTCTTTAGAAAACACAGTAGCAATACTTGAATGCTACAGAAACAACTTTGTCATTACTATTATTTGCTTAACAATGAAACTCACACAAAGACTACAACTAACGACTACTTTCTGTAAAATTACACAATTTTCACCTTGTAGCAGGCTTGTATTAGCACAATTAACATTCAGGAGAAACATTTTCAGCACCATTGACAAAAACAGTTTACAAAGGCAGGAGTGTCTACAACTACATCCATGCCTGGGCAAGAAAACAGAATGTGAAATGATATTCATCATTGACTTTCTACTCAAAAAGCAGTCATGTGGAGTCGCTCTTTGGGTGTTAGAGATTAACCTGATAAAATTACATCCATGTAATTTTATATCCTTTTCAGACATTATTTTTGTAATATCATTTAAGTGACCTTGCCTCAGTTTCTTGAATATTTTTTTTTTTATTTGCCTAGCAAATCTTTTATGTATAAGACAGAAGGACTTGCTGTAAATTCATAGACACCAGAATTGTTCTGAAAGTTTTTCTTTTGTATTGGTCTTCTGCATATGAATCTTTTGCATGATATTTGCTTTATCAACTTATTGATAAATACTGAAAGATTACATTTTTATTCCACTGATTTATATCCGATCACATTTTTCTTCTTTATGACACTAGCAGGCTTTGCCCGCTCACTTATCACTTCACAAAGTAAAATATATTCACTACTTGAAATCTTTGAAACAAAAATTTTAAATGAACATTTCCTTCATAAATTGGCTTCTTATAGTTAAGGAAAGTTTTACAAATAGATGCCAACTTGTTGAAGACCAAGTAAAATGCAAATTTCAAATACTTTTCTGCACTATATAAGAACTATTTTTTATATGAAAATCAAAACAATCCTCAAATAAAATAATAATGAATAATGAAGAACAGTTAATTAATGAAAAACTTTTTTTAAAATCAATATGCAAATTAGTTAAACCTGAAGAGAAGTAGATAATATATAACACCGATATTGAGCTTTTAGTGTGAAAATTACTCTCTCTCTCTCTCAAATGATTTGTAACACATTACTTATTATCTCTCAGTAACGTCCTTGGGCAGAGTACACTCAGAGGCGACTCCGTCAAAGGACAGAGTCACAATTGAGGAAAAGTTATACCGAGAGGTGCCCAAGGCTATGCCCTCTCATTGCACCAGAGAAAGAGATCAGTGCTCGCACCAAGGCCAGAGCAACTGATGGTTGCTGGAGCTCAGGGAATTTTTGTTTGTAACCCGGGTGTACACACTCGGGCTCCCCACATTAAACTGAGCTTGTGTCACAATGTGACTTCGTGGGGGATCAAGTAAATACCAAATTACTATAAAGTAGAGCTGGAGTTTTTTAATCTCAGAATTCGTGAGAGAATTGAGCTCCAATTTCACATTTATTCATATAGATTCCATAATATAGGTTTTACTTAATTAGCTATTATGTTTCTCTAACTCTTCAAATGTTGAATGTATAACTAATTCTAATTTCTATTTTCCCATCTTTACACTATATTAATTTTATCTTATAAATTGTCACTTGTTTTGTCACCCATGAAATAAAAATAATTGTTTGTACAGGAAAATGAGGATCTACATACATCAAATCATCTTTAAATTGAGTGGCAGTAGAAGAATTATCGTTAAACTTTCAAAAGGTAAACTTAAACATTAATTCAATACTTAAATGCAGTAATCAGTTTTGAGTTCTTCTGTAGTTTATCAGTGCCTATTACATCTACTCCTCCCTAGCTATTGTGATAGTCCACCACAGGAGATAGCTTAAATGCCACCTTATGGGGCAGCTTTTAAGCTAGCTTAAAATTTTAAGGTTGGTGCAATTTTGGATACAAACGGAAAATAAGAGTTACTCCCCTTGAACCATGAAAGCAACGATAATGGTTAGTATAATATATTAATATATACTTTTAACCTCACATAATCTAGCAACCCTGAATCTGAGCTCAATGAAAATGTTCCCTGCGCCTAACTGTTCTAAGGCTTTTGAATGAGCTATGAATCATCGAAATCGGACCAGTGGGAGCTGAGGAGTTACTTAGACACACACACGTACACATGCATACACTGTACTTTATATGTAAGATGTCCCTTCAGGACAAGGGTAATCATGCTTCTGCACAACTTCCTATCCATTATGGCCCCCAGGAGTTTTTCTCCTTTTGTTAAGGCTCCCCAACTTATTCCACTATCCATTCAAGCAAGTCCATCAAGTAAGTGACTCGCTAACTTTCCCTATCTCTCTTGCCCCTCAATATGCTCTTTGAGGATTAGGTTTTCTAATCCCTCCTTCCTCTTCCTGATTTTGAGAATAAATTTTCTTTTTGTTGTCATTTTCTTTAAGACTTCCTGATTGGTTATACTTCGTCCATGGAATTCTCAGTATCCTTCTGTAGAACCACATTTCTGTTGCCTTCAGCTTTCACATCATCCATGGGAAGATGTCCAGTATTTATTTGTTTGTTTAATGTTTAACGACCTAGCAATCTTTATGAGATCATTTAAGGCCAAACAATTGTTTTTTTTTTTTTTGGATAAAGTTGAATTGCTTTCAAAAATTTTTTTTTTTTTTTTCAGTGTTGTCATGTCCAGTATTTACTGCCATAGCAATCCAACACGATCATTTTTGTTTCTAATGAAACTTTTTCCATTTCTCAGCATCTTGCTTAGCTTTGTAATGCCTCTTTCACTAATCCAATACATGTTCAGATTTTGCTGTCACATTTTCCATCCTCTGTTAAACACTGGATATTTAAACTTTTGTACTTGCTTGATATTGACATTTCCATCTTGGGTTAATCCTTTTCTCTAACTTTCTTTTATCATCCTGTCTAGGAAGTGTTGACCATGTTTGCCATAGTCTCTGAATATGGAATCCAGTGAAGTCTGTAATCTCTTCAATATCAGAGGTTGGCAATGTAGATTCGGAGAAAGTAGCGGCTGTTAATTCTTTAAGTCTTCGATATCAGGTTGGCAGTGGAGATATTTTGGGAGAAAAAACAAAAAGGCTGACTTTATACAGGTCGCATTGAATATTTTGAGCTTTCTGATTGGTTAACCCTTCTATTGGTGAACTATAAAATGAGTCAGCTCGTTTTGACTGGCTCACTAGTAAAGTCATACCCAAAAAAACTGCAACAGGAAGTCCTGTAGTTTTCTTTCTGTATCTGCCATCAGCACTGTATCGGATGCTTATCTTACATTGTTAAGATTACACACATCAATAACAAATCCTGGTAGTGTCTCCAGTTCCTTTAGGTCAGCATCAATGTATAGTGAATAAATCTGGAGCAAAGATGCATCCTTTTCTCACACCCCTTTCTATTTTTGTATAGCTACACAGTTTATTTTCTATCCATATGCAGGTGGTTTGCTTGCAGTATAAGTTCTGAATTATTCTAATGTCATTTCTAAATAGATTGAGTTTTCCTAGCAGTACAAATAGATCTATGTGACATACATTGTCAAATGCTTTTGTGTAATATATAAAACATAAGTACACTTTTTTTTTTTTTTTTTTTTTTTATGCGTATCATGAAGTTTACATGTTTTTCCTTTCTCTATTAGTCATAAAGACAGGAGTCTTTTCCTTTTAATCCAAATTAAGAGACTTTCAACAAAAAAAAATGTCAATGATTGTTGACCCCAAACAAATTTACTTCCAATATGACAAACATCTGGTTCAAAGTATAAAAAAAAAAAAAAAAAAAAAAGTCAGCTACATGACCACAGATTTTTGTTATTGTACAACATTTATCTCATATTCCTATGATACTAGTGTTCATAATTTAACAGCACCTCTTCAGACTTTTTCTAACCTTTTCTGAAGAAAGAATTCTTCTGCTTTCAACCAAGATTTCCATCTCTAACAAAAAAAGAATCAGCATATGGATTGAATTTCGACTGACTGTGCTTATGCTCATTCAAGACTTATGCCTTTGGAAAAAAAAGGCATGAGTCCACATCTCCATAGAGACTGTGTCATTACTAGATGCATTAGAAAAAAAGAATTGCCATGATGTTTGACAAAAGAGAGCAGATGAATAAGTATTTAGTTATGAGAGAGTGGTTTACGTAATTTACCTACCAATACTTCAGAAACATTAAGCTGTTACACTTATTATCAAAGGTCAACTAACATCAGCATATAACTGTACTAAATGCATCTGTAAAAGTCAAAATTTGGAAGTATTTTTTTTTCAAATAAAAATTAGAACCAAGTCACTTTGCCTATTTCAAATCTGCAATATTATCCATACCTAATCCCTTTATACAGAGATGTTATCAATGAAGACATTTCCTCACCAAGTTATTATTATTGTATGCTATTAGCTTTTCCAGGATTTTTCTTTTTCTTCCATTAGTATTTATACCCAAACAGTACACTTTACCACAAGTGTTTCTTATTTTATAAAATAATCTCTATAAGTTGTCATCCATTTTCAATCTTTTATTCTTTACAGGTTGGTGTTATTAGCCCATAAATAAAATGGACAAAAGATACTCTGGTAGGATTACTTTTTCACTTCCAACTTGAACAATAAACAACTGAAACTGCACAAATTATCTTCTTTATGTGCCATGCCTCCTCAATATGTAAGGGATCATGGCTCTCCACAATTTTCTGTTCTTTGTACCTTTAAATAAATTCTGTCTTTTCATTATTTCTCCTAAACTCTGTTCCACCATTCATTTACTCAAGCTAGTCAAGTATGATATACATTGTTTTCCTTTGTCCCTCTTGCTCTCAATCAGTCCCTGTATCAGATTTTCTAAGCCTTCCATTCTTCATTACGGGCCCCAGTAATTTCAACTGCTTCTTCCTGATGTTATGGATAAGTTTCATTTTTGTTTCAATTTTCTCTAAAACTTTGTAATCACATGTTTGGTCCATGGTATCATCAACATCCTTCTGCAGAACTGTATTTCTGTTGCTTCAAGTCTCTTTTTCATCTTTGAGGAGATTGTCCAGCATTCACTGCCTGATAGGATGACTAATACTGCATAACAGTTCAGTACTCTTTTCTTTGTTTCTAATGATATTTTTATGTTTCTTAATACTTTGCTTAACATTTGGAAGGCATCTTTAGCTATTCCAATACACTTTCGAATTTATATATCACACTTCCCGTCCTCATTTAAAACTCTTCCCAGATATTTAAATTGTTGTACTGGTTTAATTTTGATGTCTCCAATTTATAATTTGCATGTTAGCTGTTCCTTTGGTTCTTTCAATTGATGTTTAGTCCTTTCTTCCTGCTTTCCTTCAATACCTTCTGTCAGAGTTCTTCTAGTTAACTTTCTCTGTTATTAACAATGTGTCATCTCCATATCTAACTAATGTTGTTAAGATTGTGGCCAACAATAATGAATCTTGATAGGACTTCTGATTCTTTTAGAATCACCTTACAGTTTAGGTTGAATAAGTCCGGTGAGAAGATACATCCTTGTCATCCACTCTTATATTTTTGTACTTACTGAACTGATTTCCTATCTGCATGTAGATGGTTAGATGCCGGTATAAGTTTTGGATGATTGTAATATCCTTCCCAAATATATCAATATATGTTGACTATCTTTACAATTTGTCTCTAACACTTTATTTTCTTTTTACTAGTGAAATATTTCACAATCATGTAATTGTTTTCAGTGATGAATGTATTATTAGACATATTTTTTAATAGAAGAAAAGTAATTAAATGACCAATGAGGAGTTTCATTAATACCTTCAAATTATTTCAGTTTATAAACTTATATGAGATGTACAGGTGGCATAAAGGTTTTTGATGTGGAAAGTGGAATAGGTGAGTCAAGTTCAGACTTTGTCAGTTAGATACATTTTTACACTAAAGTTCTTTGGAAAGGCCTGAATCTATCCTCTTTCCCCCAGTTATGGATTAAATAACAGAGTTCTGGGCTCTCTAGCCTTAGATGTCAGCCCATCTAAAAGAAAGATAACTCTGAATTGCTTCTAACAAAATTTTTCTCTCTTAACACTGCTTACATGAAAGCATTTACACAAAGATTAGCTTGCGCTTTTGCATTTCAACAATATCAACAAAAGGTATATCTGTATTTTAGAGATTATGCAACAGCATTCAATAGAATACTTCACAAAGAACTGTTGGAGCTGCTAGGTAAGCTTGACATATTTGGGAAGGTTATTAGAATAATAAACAACCTGCATACATATAGAAAATAAATTCAGTATATATATATATATATATATATATATAAAAATAGAAAAGAATAAAAGTAAAACAAGGATGTATCTTCTCCCCAGACCTATTCAAACTATGCCGCAAGGTGATTCTGAGAGAATTAGAAGTCTTATCAGGATTCATTATTGGCAGCTACAATCTTA
Organism: Acanthosepion pharaonis; assembly: GCA_903632075.3. NCBI lineage: Eukaryota > Metazoa > Mollusca > Cephalopoda > Sepiida > Sepiidae > Acanthosepion > Acanthosepion pharaonis. The sequence goes on along the minus strand of CAHIKZ030005169.1, from coordinate 2,744,231 downwards.
GCAACGCAAGATATGCAGATGACACAGTGTTGATAGCAGACACAGAAAGGAAACTACAAGAACTCCTGCTAAAGGTAATGAAAGAAAGTGAGAAGAAAGAACTAAACATCAATTGCAAGATGACAGAATGCATTGTTGTTAGAAAAAGGAACAGCCCAACATGCAAATTACAAATTAAAGATGCAAACATCAAGCAATTACAACAATTTAAATATCTAGAAAATGTTCAAATGGGCAGAAAGTACAATACTGAAATCTGAAGGCACTTTAGGATAGCAAAAGATGCTTTCCAAAAGCTAAGCAAAGTATTAAGTAACATAAAAATATTAGAAATAAAGAAAAGAGTATGCAACCTATGTAATATTAGTCCTAATATATGGTAGTGAATGCTGAACAATATGAAGAGACTTGAAGCAATAGAAAAGTGGTTCTACAGAAGGATGCTGAGAATACAAGAGACTAAACATGTGATGAACAACAAAGTTCTAGCAACAATGGAAGCAAAAGGGACAATTATAATTAATCTCAAGAAGAGCTAGCTGAAATTTCTATGGCACATAATGAGGAAAGAGGGCTTGGAAAATTTTATACCAAAAAGACAGACTGAAGGCAATGGGGATAGAGTAAAACAACACATAATCTCCCTGACAAGCTTGAGTGAATGGCTGATGAACAGGGTTTGGGAGATATAGCAGAAAGACAAAATTTATTAAGAGCTACAAAAGACGGCAAATTGTGGCAAGCTGTGAAAGTCAATGTCCTGAAGAGACACGGTAAATAGAAGAGGGTGTTGCATATTTCTCACTATGTCAATTGTAGGTGTTCAAGTCCTGCTAACAGGCTATTATTTTGAATGCAGCTTTTGTAAAACCAACAAAAGACCATCTCTTGTTGAAATCTTCCTGCCTCCTATCACCTTTTGGACTTGTGATAGAATAAGCTAAGACATGTAAGAAACAAGGAAAAAAATTCAAGAATATTTCCATGCAAATATTGGAGATTCAATAAGGTATATCAACTCATCAAGTTCTATCAGGAATTCATTTGTAATTTCATGATCACCACTGAAGAAAGACTTCAGCAAAAAAAAGGCAATAAAAATATCTGAAATTGAACAGAATGCAGTCAGACATTTTGTCAAGGTAAACAATTGATATTTGTTAACACTAGGACAAAAAAACTTTTGTTCTTCATTAACAGCTTGTTTTTAAGGTCTGCTAACAGACTAGCATTTTGAATGCAGATTTTTCAAAACTGGCAAAAGACATCTCTCCTGTAGGAATCATCCTACCTACCATTACCTTTTGGACTTGTGATGGACAAAACTCAGAGGCTTCCTGCCTTCCCGAGCTTTGTCCAAGGAAAGAAATTCAAGAATACTTACATGCAAATATCGGAGATTCAATAAGTTGTATCAACTTATCAAGTTCTATCAGGAATTCCTTTGTAATTTCAAGGTCACCACTGAAGAAAGACTTAAGGAAAAAAAGGATAAGAAAAACATCTGAAATTGAACAGAATGCAGTCAGACATTTTGTCAAGGTAGACAATGGATTTTTTTTTAATCATTTTACCCCAAGCAAGGCAGTAACAATAAATGGTAAAATGAACAAATAACACCACTAAGCTGCAATGGGTTACAGAATGTTAGAGAATATGAGAAAAAGAAATCACTATTAAGGAGAGAGAACAATAACAGAACAAGATTTAAATTTTTGAAGATCAAAGTTGACTGGGAAGCAAGCCAGAAGAGGGTTCCATAAGAGAGGTGTGAGGGAAGAAACTGTTAGCATAGAACTTACAGTTACATCTAGTCATTTCAATATTAAAATGCTAAGACCTTGCCACCAAGCTAGTAATGGGCTTAAATTCATAAAGTCTAGATAGAGGAAAGACCATCATATTTGGTAACAATAGGAAAAAAACCTTTATCCTTCATTAATAGTTTGTTTTTTGCTGCTTTTAAATGAAGCCTTTTTATGATTTTATTATTCATTTTACTTCATCTTATTATTGTTGCTTTTATAACATTTTGAGTCAATCTATACTCTTCAACCAATATAACAACAAACATGAAACCAAAATGAGTCAAAGAGTATATCGATCCTGATTGTTAGGATAAAAGGCAACAAAGAGATAGTGTAAAATTAGTAATAAAATAATGGTCATAATAGTAATTACTTTACTGTCAAATTGTGCTGAAAGCACTGGTTCTCATTCAATCAGTGTCAAGGCTGGTCAGTATTTAGATGGGAGGCTACTTTTGAACAAAGGCTTCCGGAATAATGTGTAGCAACATAAAAAATATGTTTGCTTTTTTTATAAACTAGAATTTTTTTGCAACATGCTAACATGTGTTGAAATCCTTACAATATTTAGTATTGTTGAAATTGTCTAACATTTTTTTCTCAAGATTTACAAACTCCATGTTTCGTTCAATTTCGCAAACCAAATAATGAAATTTGAATAAGCTCATTTGTTTGGAAAAATACTTTGACAAAACCCCTGCTCTGCAGTTTAATGGCATGTGGTCTAGGCAGCACACATCCTTTATACACCATTGCTCAATTCTATAGAGGTCACTCCAGTCTCACCACCAAAGGGCTGAATTTTGACCAAACAGGTTGCTACCTTTATCTTGCAAGATAAACGGATGCCTACTATATCAGGAATTACAAAATTTACAGTGTGCCAATGTTTTAAAGGTGGAAGAAAAACAGAAAATACAGACACAGAAGCAAGGATAACATTCGTCTGTCAAGGAAAGGCAAATAAAAAGAGAGAATAAATAGATTCAAGCCAGTGCATAACTGATTAAAACAAAACAAAATGACAATTTGTACTTTTTATTTTGAACCATTTCATCCCAATAAAGCCATTATGAGTGCAAATGACAGAAAGAAACAGCAATGTACTGTGGGAAATCCTCTGTCTAGTCCAGGGGTCATCAAATGGGATCCAAGCAACCCCCTTGGGGCCGATGAGGAGTTCCAAAGGGTTGATGATAGGTTAAATGGAAGTCAGTGTGCAAATGACACTTAGCTAAATTTTAGTTAATGTACATGTATGTTATATTCTTCAATGCAGATGAAAGAAAGTTTAAACACTCTTTTTTGTAGACAATACTTTATTAATTGAATATTAATAGTGGTTATGCATTTCTGTTCAATAGAATTGGTTGTATTTAAGCTTGGTGTACTTAATATATTATTTGCTTCATTCAATGGTGTTATTTAATATATTTTTTTTAAATATATTGGCGAGGGTTCTAAACCTGATGACGCTGGGGGAGAAAATTCTGAACCTGATACAAATTTTTTTTTAATTTTTCATACATTTTAGTTAACATTTTAATTGCCAACATCAGAGAAAAAAAAGGGGGGGGGGTCTATGGTCAAAAAAAGTTTGACAACCCCCAGGTCTTTTCAATCATGAATCGAAAGAGACATGTTCGCTCAAGCATGTATTACGTATAACACTTAACTGACTGAATAGGAATTGATACTGATAATTGAAATAGGTAAAATTTGAGCAACACTTCAAGTTTACCAATTTTTTCAATCAATGAAATATTTAAAACATTTTCGTAGGACATTTTCCTTTCAAGTGTCAGTTACTAATAAAAAGATACAAAAAAAGTACTTTCACAGACTGTGAAATGCTTTCCTTAAAGAATGAATTACACTGCCAAGAAATAAATAACTTTTTGTGTCATTTTTTTTATTAAAAAAAAGTGGGGATAACCATTCATCTGATTGATAGTGAAATTTGAATCTGAACTACAAGAAACAAGTTTACTTTCTTACAACATAAGTCTGAAGTTGGGAGAGGGAGAAAGATTGCAATACGAATTGGCCAAGTGCCAGTCTGCCTGCCTAGAAAATCAGTATTCAAAACCTTTTTATCCAGCCTCACTGAGAAATACATATTGGTCACAAGGCAGGCTATATCTTGACTACTTATCACTGAAATAAGCATGTTCTTACCAATATCAACCAGAGCCTTCATTTGTGCCATAATTGTTATTCCCATACAATATTCATCATACAGTAGTCAAGGAGAAATGTCTGAAGACACTTCCAACAGTGGATGCCTAAAACTGTTGATAGTACCAAACACACACACATTCCAGGTGCAGATGGGTCAATCACATGGACCTGCAATCATCAGCCAGGAGGTCATTCCTTAGGTCAATTCCACATTTATTTTGGTACCATCAGAGGTGAGGCATATAAGACATAAGAATACTGGCCACCTGTCAAAATGGCAATATGTATAGCAACTTTTGTACACTTATTACCATGATAGTGATTAGTTCAAACAAATCGGATTACTACCCGCAACATAGAAAGGCGGGCTGTGCCATTTTGCAAAGTTTCATTCTTTTTCTGTCAAACATAGACCAACAACACATGCCTTTTTCCACCACCTGCAATACACACAGCATATAAGTACTTAAAGCATGTAAGGATATCAACTGAAGATTGTGTTGAAAATTCAACAAATTCAGATAATGAAGTGCCTTTCTTTCTTGTAACCATGTCTTATCAATATTCTATTATAATTGTGCTTGTCCCACCCTTTGTTAGTTTGCACAACCATTACACACTGCCAATACCTAATCAATAATGAACTATAGTTTTGATCGAGTGGAAAGAGAAGACACAACTTGGTATCAGTGATAAAATAAAAGAAAGAAAGGAAGATAGAAATGAAGAAAGAGAATCAGATTAAGCTGATAAGAACAGATAATAGGCTTTGATCTTAGCCAAAAGGCCAAGAAGTCCTGGCAACCATGATAAACGCACCATTTTTTCAGATGTACATTAAAGAACAACACAAACCAAGTAAGGCAATCATCAAAAATCCATTTACCATAAATCAAATAAAATAACATCGTCTGACTTATTTTAAAATTATTATTAAAAGAAAACTTCATAAGACAGGAATTTGGCTATATATTTATTATTTGTCTAAAAGCCATGACATGTCCTTATTTTTCCCAACTCACATGGGGTTGTAGAATATTGTTTGCAAGACAAGTAATATCTGTTGTAAAAACAATTTATCCCATTTCACAAGTGCTTACACACTATCTTTCTCCTGCAACAACAACTTGCCAGAGGAAAGACATTTTTCTAAAGATATCTTGCAGGTGAAAAGCACACTGATATGGATTCACACCTTTCCCTAGAGGACAATAGCGCAAAGTGAATGTAAGCAGCAGCAGCAAAAATCTGTTTATCAATTCCATTTTTCATCCTGGTGACTGTTACACTAAACTTGCACCTGTTTATATTTTTTTATTAACCATAACACATTTTAAGTTCTTGGAATATTAAACCCATCCCTTATGAAAAAGAATTATTTGACTGTGGTTAGGTTTCTTAGAAACATGACAAGAAGCATCATATCAAAACTATTTTGTGTTACATAAATCTGGCAAGTAAAACCACAAAAAGACTAATCAAGGATCACACTCATTGATTCAAGGAACATTATTAAAATATTATGAGCATTAGTTTTATGGCTTTTTGCAAAATAATTGATTTACTGTATCATAATTCAATGAACTTTTGTTAAAAAATAATGAAGGGTTTAATTCAGTTTTTTTTTTTTTTTTAAATGACCCCCCTCCACACACATACAAAATTTCTAAAATTGTAAATAAGTATAGTAGTACTATGACTTTCTGGAATTTTTTAGAAGTTGTTTTTATTTATTTGTAAGTTTGTATGTTAAATGTGTTAAAAATATACACATGTACTATCCAATTGCATTATTAGCAAATTGAAAAATAAACCCTCTGCAAGTTTGCAGTTTTTGTTTATTTTTAAGGTTGTATGTCATACTATAGCTATAAACTGTTAAATATGTTAAAAATATGTAATTACTATCCCATTACATCATTAGCAAATTAACACTTCTGAAATATTTTTATTTCTTACCCTTATTACGTATATATTGTAAAATCAAATTTTTGGTTTGATGGTGACCTTTTTCAAGACATAAAGCAAATTAATGTCATTTTCATTATTTTTGAACAAAAGTTCATTGATTTATGACACAGGAACATAAGGTTATAAAAATATCATAGCCCTAATGAGTATATAAGTGTGCTCAAAAGGATTGCTATATAAGTTTGTTTTTTTTTCTTTTTAGTAGATGATATCTTTGTTAATAAAATCTTATGACCAGCTGGAGCACAAATCTGCAGTCTTATCATCATCTCCCCACTAAATCTCTGTGCTATATTGTTTGTTTACTACACAGTAATAGTCAGAATTCTGATAACCCATTATTTCCCCCCATCTTATTGCTGCTCTATCACAATTTTTTGACTAAATACCTTCTGAATTGTTTAACCTGTTTTCCAGGTAATCTCCCAAAATATGGGATATGAATTAAGTGCTTTGAAATGGGATTATTCTAAACTTATGCTACATTCAATGATCAGAGCATTTTCAGCCTCAAAAGTTAAAATAAGCAACAATAAGACAAAAAGAATGGTCAAAAATTATAAATTGCATATCATTGAGGTGTGAGTAAAGGTTTCTACTGAAGAAACAGTTCACAACTGTCTATTCGGTGTAATTTAAGAGAAACAAGCTTTGGATACACCTGAAATGTATATTACACACACACACACACACACACACACACAGGAGGAGGAGGAGGAATGAGAAGAAAAAAGTGACAGTTCATCACAGATGCATTCAAGCAAAATGATTGTATTGATCCTGTTCCAAAATCACAATAAGTTTCAGTATCTACTATAAATACTAATTGTCAATATTTTTGAGGCACAATGGAGTAATGGATAGCAACTCAGATTGAGGAATCAGAGAGTCAAGTTCAAATTCCAGTCAGGTTCATTACATTCTTGGGAAAGGTATGAATTCAACACTTCAAAAAGTGTTGAATTCATACCTTTATGAGTAAATAGCAAAACAAATTGGATCCTACAGCCTTGGATGGCAACTGGTCTAGGAGAAGGACAACTGAATTCAAAATCTCCAACTATAGGTTAAATAGCCTCACCAACCTGTATTTACCTAAGCATGGTGATTACAGCTACACCCCTGAAGACATGGTTAATCAGAGAGAAGAGGTTCCTTCAACAGGAGTGGGAAGGCTCTAGATTTGGAGCCTATACACTTTCAGCAGTTCTGGGGGCTATTTTTTGAAACCATCAAAAACATTTTTAAAAAGCCTAAAACAATTTACATAGACTTTCAGGATTGTCATCAATCATTTCATTACATTTTTCTTTATTTTGCTCTCTTCCTTTTCAATGGATATTTTAGCTTTGGGTAAAAACCAAGATTTGTAGGCACCCTAATTATGCTACTGATGCTTCAAGTTAGGCTGAGAATCTCAGCCTAACTTGAAGCATCAGTACACCATCTTAATGGAGCTTAATTCAATGAATCATCCTTAAAAGCCTTCTTTAATCATTTGAATAAATTCTACAGATGAAGGTCTCAGTTTCAAACAAAACAATGTATATTTGCTGTGCTATGCTACAATTACACAATACACAAGCTCATAAAATAGTGTCTCAGTACAGTCTGAGTGACCCCATGGGAAATGTACAGTCAGGTCTCCTCTGATTGGATGTCAAGTGACATCAAGGTCATACAATTAATTATTGAAAGATTCAAAATGACTAGGTCATTGACAGAACAACTTTATTTAGTGCAGAGTTTCTATAAACACATGCACCTATGTAGGAGTTTACATGCCTTCCCAGTCTTTTGAACAAGAGTAGAGGTTTATCCCTTGTTTACTGTTTAGGATTGGGTTTCTGGTTCCTTCTAAAATCTAATTCAACATGTCTAGTATCTCCAACTAAACTCGGAAATTTTATTTATTAATTTTTTTTTTACTAATAGTAGATATGTTCACTTATCGCTCAGTTCACACTCCTCCCCAGTTTTTTGAACAGTATTAGATTTTTATCCTTTGCTTCCTGTTTAGGATTGGGCTTCCAGTTCATTCTAAAGTCTTCTCATTCCCTTTCACTCCCAGTCACCCCTTACATCATAGTGACACTATTACCCTTATATAAAAGAAGTGGTGGGGAATGTGAGATCAAACTAAAATCACCTTTTCAGTTTCGGACCAATGACTAGAATAAACAAACATCTCGCAGCATTATTACTCTTGACAAGAGACTTTAATAAACATGTTCAAAGGATTTAAATAAGATGGATTCCAACATTTTTTCATCACTTTCTGGATCCCTTGTTTCTTGGTAATTTTTTTTTTGTTTAAAAATGTGTTCATACAGCTGCTACAGACTTCATAATTTTTTTTTTAATTTTCTTAGCTCAAGGTCACCCACTACTGTTCACTTAATAACAATTTTATGTAATGTAGTTCCCTGTGCCTTTTTTATAAACATGGTAATTGTTCTGATTAGCTTTGTTTTTTGGTACCTAGACTTCATCAATTTAAATACATTACTAGATTGACAGATAAGTTTCCTCATTGCTATATGTAACCATAAGTTTTATGCTAACAGTTTTTTCTCTTGCACTTCTTGTGAAACTCTCTTCTGGCCTCTTGTTTTTCAGTCAACTTTGATCTTAAAAAAATTTAAATGCAATGTCAATCATTATCTTCAGTTTTCTTAATTCCTGTTCTTTTATTGGTTTCTCTCCTTAATAAAGTATTTTTCTCTTATCCTTTTACACTCCATAACCAAATTAGTGGCCTCTTAGTGGCTTTATTGTCTTGCTTGGGGTAAAATGATTAAAAAAAAAAACTGAAAAAAACTGACCGATTTAGGGAGTTAAACACTGATAAGTTATTACTTCCCTTTAACCCATTAAAATTTCAAATAATGTAAAGGGAGTTATTCCCCTTCGACCGATTTTTTTTATAAAAGTTTTTTTTCCTCTCAAAAAAACTTATTCACCTTTAATTTTATTTATCAGAGACTGAGTATTCAGATAAATCAACCTACACAAAGCTAATGCAAACAATGGAATCGGGATATTATTTAAAACTTACTAGTTTTTTTTCAATGTGTACAATATAAAAAGGATACAAAGTCTCAAGAAGATCACAAGCATGTTGATAGTTCTGTGTAAGGTAACACAATGACACTGTGGCCACTGGACCATGACACCAACATTTATACAAGCAAGTAAAAAGAGAGCAGCTTTCCTGAAAATAAAAATAAATGTTGCAGAAGGAAAAACGAAACAAAAATGGAAGTAGAGAAATATATATATATATATATATATATATATATATATATATATATATACTCATGTATAGACCAATTTCATATATTGTGCAACTCGTGAATTATTTTGCATGAATTTTAACCTCACCAGAAAAATTACCTAGCGACACCCTAGTTTTTGCATAAAAAACTGATAATAAAAACTCATACTATACTTGAGTATATACAGTAAACATTTCTAAAGTTAAAAATGGTAACAAAAAAGGAGCCAATGACATAATTAAATAGTTTTGGCTAGGAGTTAAGAGGAAGTAGGAGGTAAAAAGGATAAAGACATAGTTGGAAGGGAAGGTAAAAGACAGAGAGATTAGTGGAAAGAGTAGGAGGGAGTGGAGACATAGGAGCTAAGAGAAAGGGGAGGTAAAAGACAGAGAGATTAGTGGAAAGAGTAGGAGGGAGTGGAGACATAGGAGCTAAGAGAAAGGGGAGGTAAAAGACAGAGATATTGTTGGCTGGTTTGGTTTATTTTGTTTTATGGCATATCAATCTCAATTGGTTATTTAATGACAGGATTTTTAAGATGGGTTTGTACGAATAGAATATGTAAGAAATTGTAGATCAGGTTTCATTGACATGTTTTTGTAAAGAAGGGTTTGGCAAAAGTTTAGTTTCATTGCTTGCTTAGCAGTGTATCAACTCTTTGTGGGTCATTTAATGCCGAAATTTAATTTTCTTGAGGCATTAGTAATTTCTTTTACAAAAATGTATTGCTGGTAATATTTCTTTTTCAAAAAAGTATTACTGGTAATTTTACTATAAAAATCCATTTTTATACTTTCATATCGTTTTGACTCTAGTTTGGGGGTCAACTATTTACCCTAACACGTGCTGCCTCTCTGGGTCAGGGTGGACCTGGGAACAACAGCAATTAAGAGGTGGTTCCACACTCCTCAGAACCTCCTAATCAGAGGCCTTGCTACTGGATGTAGTTTATCGTTATATCCAGGATGGAGACATAGTTGGAGGTGAGTAAAGGACTGAGACATTAGTGAAAATAAGGGGGATAAAGGATTGACACATAGGATGTAAGAGGTAGTGGGTGGAGTAATGGCCAGAGACATAGGAGCTGAGGGAGGAGAACTAAAGGACAAAGACAGGAGCTAATAGGATGTAGCAGTGGGCTAAATGGCAAAGAAGATATAACATTGACATGTGAAAATATTGAACATATCGTGGAGCATTTGTTTTACTTACAGGTGTCTTGAGGTCTTTTAGTTGAGTACGAAGCTCAAAAAATTCTGTGGATGTGAGCAGGATGGTGTTCAGAGTCTGGACCATAGTGCTGGCAAAGGAAGTGTCTTTCTCTTTCACGAGAATTTCAGAAATGGATCTATAAATGTCTTCGGCGTTTAACAAAATTGCCAGTTGCCTGGAAAGGAGACAAACAGATCAAGATTTATTCTTCTAATCATCAAAATGTCTCTTAAAATGCAGACAAAAAAACAAAAAAAGTTTCAGTGTATTCAAGTCTTATCTTTGATGTTACAAATCTCAAATTGACCAATCCGTCAAATATCATGCCTTTACAATTATTTTTATACAAGGCATTTTGTTTCATTGCAGCAGAGTGCCAAAGGTAACTGTAAAAGCTATGAAAGTCAAAGTTCTTTAGTCAGCTTCAAGACATATAAAAGAACTAGAATTTTTAAAATCATCACAGCATATAGTATTGTTGAAGTTATCGCTAACATCTTTTGTCAAGATTTACAAACTGTTTCATTCAATTTTCAATCGACTAAATTTGAAGATGATTTGTTTGGAAAAAATACTTCTGACAAAACCTATACTTTTGCTTTTAAGCACCATAGTAAAACCAACTGTACTTTGTACCTCCTTACCTGTTTGCACTTCTCCCTCCCCAAAATTTACTTCTGATTGGTCAGTGTATGGCTATTTTAGAGGGTATGACAGATGGATGAACTGACTAATGGATGTCATGGAATTTTATATAGATAGATGAGTATAAAACGGTTCAAGTTTCATGTGACAGAATTTGTGGCAACCTGTATTTAAGGTATCCATAGTTAAGTGTAACGGACAAAAACACTCAACAAGCGGAATTGACAAAATTTTCAATAAAAATAGCAAGAGAAAGAAATGGAACAGGGCAAAATACTATGTAGACAATTTAGACATGCAAGACAAAACGAGGCAAAGCAACAGTAATCAGGCAAAATGCTCATAAAGAATGATGTTAACACACAAAAGGGACACACAAGTGATAGTAGCATTCTGGTTTCAAGACAAGAAAGAACAACAATATGGCAGTTGAGACTGAGAAGTGGTACTGTGGCGGACATGAGACAGAACCTGGGACGAGCACAATTGGTCGTGACTTGCCTTGTCCCCGCCAAAAAAGAGCCTGTATTTGCTTAGCATGTAAAGCTGCTGCAGTTGAAATGAGGGAGAAAAAAGCACTTACCGCTCTGCCATAATCCGTCCTTGGCCAGATAACGTAAAAGAATGAGGGGGCACTTGCATTGCATTTTTATGCAATAAAGATGCAATGCATTATGGGACATGGACGCAATGAATTATGGGATCACATGAAGATGCAAGGGATTATGGGTATATGGACAAATATAAAAGCAACTACTTTTTTCCCAGTAGGGGAGTTCTTCGAGTGACGTTCACGGTTGGTGGCAAGAACGGTCTGTTAGTGTGATTTTGAGACAGAACTCAAGAAGGAACGACTCAAGGTAGAAATACCAGCTGGGAAAGCTTGAATTTACTCGCTGGTTGCTGTTTTCTTTATTTCGCCTCAGGTACATTTTTATTGGTTAGGAAAAGGTCCCAGCATGCATCTGTAGGATTTGTCTACAAATTTTTTTGTGGGGGAAGATGTTTTTACAGACATTCCTTTTGGATTTTTTGTCTTTTCTAGTTGACCTTCTTGAGCTTTTTATCTGTTTAACTTAGCTAGTGCATGTAAGTGCATAGTGCCCATTTATTTTTGTCCTCTTTTTAGTTTCTATAACTCATCACTCCCCTATTAGCAGAAAGTTGCTGGACGGAATTTATATCCAAATACAAACTACTTTTGAACGTTATCACAAATTTAAACATAATAATAAAAATATAACCATAGCCTATAACTGGACACAAACCAATTTGGACAAAGTACCATTACATGACTGTGTGTGTATATATATATATATATATATATATATATATATATATATATATTTACATTATTCGGACCACTGTCTTCATCTTTGTCGCCATATTTATTACTATGTTTCGGCCATTGTACACTCCGGCCTTCTTCAGGTGGTTGGAATGTTGAACTGAACCCTTTATTTCGCTCACTGGGGTAGACTGTTCTAGTTCCACGTGCCATGTTTAAATATGGCAACAAAGATGAGGAAATAGTCCAAATAATGTAAATGATGTACATAATACCTCATCTCAGAAATATAGACATATATATATATATATATATATATGAGAAGTAAGGTGTATAAAAATCAAAAAAAAAAATTAATCTTCAAACACAGCTCTATAAATTCAACAAATAACTTTTGTTTTCTTTTAAGCTGAGAGAAATAAAGTTTCTTATTCAGCTGGTTCATAGAATTGTGTTTAGAAAAATAAACACAAGCCAGGTTCATACAGAAATGTTTTGTTTTGTTTTTTTTTACAACACAAACAAAAAAGGTGAATTGTGTTAGTACAGAGATGAGTGTATGTGTGGGATTGTCACATGAAAAGTCAATATATATGTATAATGCTTTTCAGGTATCTTTGATGCTTTCTATCACATTAACAGTATAGGGGTACCTTCCACTGTTGAAGTCAACCATACAATAAAATGGATTCTGGTTGGTTGATTTTATGATATGTCAACCTTTGTAGGATTACTTAATGTGAAATTTTTGTACAGAACACCTAGTGAGGATGAAACTCATTACTCTGTAGTCAATGGTCAACCAAACTAGCCTTGCTAACCATTACCCCATACCAAGAGGTATCTACAAAATATAACCTGAAAAGACAGCCAAAACAATGTATTGATCTAAATTCACTAGTGCGAATTAACTGGCAAGAAAATTCAGTGAATATTGAAATTGTATGAAAAAAAAAAAAAATTTACTGAACTGAGGGGACTATTCAGAACTGCCCATAATTCATAGGCTGGCAAAATATGAAAAAGAGAGGTGGGTGGAGTGGAAGGTAGCTTACCGAATAATGAAAGACCCCTTCTCTTCAAGAAGGGACGGGTCAGTGTGAAAGAGTTTTATCAATTCCATCATGAACTTATCAAAATAATGGTTGAGGCCTGTGATCTCTTTGCCCTCAACAGCAGAAGCAGTGGCGGTGGCAGCAGCAGTTTCCTTTGATTCCTGATTTTTCTCTTGGCCCGCTTCTTTCACAACATTCTTATTCTGTCTGCCAGCCGGATTTGAAGAAATATCAGCAAGTGCTTCCAAGTCCAGAAGAACAACCTGTTATGATTTAAAAAAAAGAACTGGATGAATCAACTAGAACAAAAGCCATAATGACTTCAGAGAGAGTACAAATCCACAATTAATTTTTACAAGAATTTTCATTTTTTTTTTAATTTTAATTAGAAAAATTTATTAAGCTTCAAATTTTAAAATTCTGTATTAATTTCAGCCTTTTAGATGATATTATTATTATTAAGTGAAAACTATAATCATAAATGAAAAAGCCTAATACACAAACACCAATATTTTTAAAAGAATTTAAAATTTTTGTCTTTGTGTATAAATGTGCCAATTCTTGTCTATGTGTATAAAGATACCAATTTTTGTAAGTACAGGTGACTATACACAGCATTATCAGAAAATAAAAACAATAACTATAGTAAATTTAAAGTCAAAATTTCTAAAATTGAATAAAACAATAGATTATGGAGAATATTTTTCTAAATTTTTAAAATTACTGAGTACTTAAAAATTATATAAAAAATCCTTAAATCATTTATGTTTTACAGATAAAGTCTCCATAGAACAGCATTAGATCTGTCATCAGGCTGTTAGCACATCAAAACAGCTATTGTTGAGGTAAAAGAATGCATTTCTGCAATATTTAAAACTTAAAGTAAATAATATTTGTTTCAAATCAGATTAATTCTACTTTAAATCAGCTAATATTTTTCAAGTTTCAGAAAAGTATATTTTATTTTTGGAAGATTTTTTTTAATAAACAGAATTACATTGCAATGAAAGACAACTAAAAAGAGTGCTAATCAGCTATTTAAAAAAAAAACAAAAAAAAACACTCCTTCCAGTCAATTTAAATTAGTTTTAAAGTATTTTGCTTATTGAAAATATTAAATTTAATCTATCAGCTGGAAATTAAAACTAAAATAAAAGCTTCAAGTAAGATTTTTCATTTTTAACCTTAGGTATCACGTTTTTTGTGGAGGTCCCTACATTATCGTATAACAGGTTTTTGTACCCATTTTATAATTTTAATCTCATTTTTGCTAATAGCACAATATTCTTTAGGTAAGTTGATGGCAGACATTAGCAAATTTTTGGTGATACATACATTTCTGAACCTTGAATGATTTCTAGAAAAAAATTAGCATCCAGTCGAAGACATTAGGTGAAGGGGAAAAAAAAACTCTTCCTTAACTCCCAAATATGAAAGCCAAGTTATAAAAGATGTGCAGGTAGGACAATGGTTATTAGCAAGTGAAATCAGCAAGCCAAGTTCAAATTACAGCTTAGTCTGTTTTATTCACTTTGGTTGGAAAAAACAGCTATGGGTTAAATAGTAGCATAGATTGAGCTCCCAAGCATCAGACAGCCAGTCTAACAGAAGGGATACTCTGAATACAAAAACGTTCAGAAGATAACAAGGAAACTACTTCACTCTTTCCCCCCCCTCAAGAAATCATGTCAAATCACAGATATTAAATGAATCTATGATCGCTTATTTTCTGAAGGAATATCGTATTAAAAAGACTTAAAACTTAATGTAGTCAAATAGAGTTATCGCCCTTGAATTATACACTTTAACAATAATGTTTATAATCGAGTGTATAGTGCAGGTTTTTATGATCAGTTTTTTTTACACAAAAAAAATAGTCGCACTATACACAGGTAAATTTTTCTGAAGGTGTTAAAATTCATACAAAATAATTCAGAGATTGGCTTACACACAAGTATATACGTTAAATCTTCTACATAAAAAATTAAAATTTCTATTTTAATTGGTCAGAAAATTAATGCCGTGGACAATTCAATGAATTTTGTACATATTTACTTACTTTAGTGTTGATTAAGTTTACTTTAACTGGTTTTAAATATATAAATACTTATTTGGTGGCTGAAAGAGTTGTATGTTTCTCTGTTTAAACCAGGATTTCAAATGTTACATTTTTTTTTTTTTTTAAGGTAAGCAATCCTTCCCCACTGGACATTAACATAAAATTATCTTCCTGCTGTCCTCTATCTAGACATTTTTAAAATCTCTATCATTTGCATAGCACAATATTGATTAAAATTAATTTTAATATCAAGTCTGATTTGTATAATTTCTGTGTAAATTTCAGACAAAAAAAATGAATTATTATTCATTTTGTGTCCTGATCTTGATTGCTATGAACACATTTCAGCCATTGTATTCTCCAGCCTTCTTCAGGTGTGTGTCATTCATCAAATTTCAAAATTAACTTTTTATTTAATGCATTGGGATAGATTCTTCCCATATTGTTAAGTTTTTAGTTAATTCCCCCTTCTACTTGTTCCTCTGAACCAGTGTAGGAGGGAACATTAAAAATTTTCCCACCTAACCCACTTCTCAGTAACTTGGTTGAACCATGAACTTTCAGCACCTTCTCATATATCAATTTCACTAGCTGAAGGGATAGAACTCACAAAAATGAGACAAACTACATGTACTAACTACTAACTACCACTTACATCCACTAGGCCATTGTCTTGGAGGACAATCAGGAAGTGAAATTTGAGAAGCTTTAACATCTTGGTCAACAACTACCATGTTATGTTAAATTCTAGGAATTGGATGAGAATTATGTGAATATATGAAGACATTAAAGAAATCAGTGTGAAGAAGGTATCCGCCCATTATGAATATCTTGAGGAACCCGTTGTAGAGGCTCGAAGTAAGTTTGCAATCAAGTCAGAAGTTACTGCATGTGTATGAATACACTTTCCTGAAGTTACTCAGTAGACAGTGAGATACCACTGCGCAAGCTTGTGTACAATGTGACCATTGTATTCATCATGGCAATGCACCTGTCCATTACTTGCATCTTGTGCAGGATATTCAAGTGAAAACATCACATCCCCAAAGGTATGTTAGCCTTTTTCCATCACAGTCAAGTTTTGACTCTCCTAAATTTCTAACTTTTCACAAAACTAAAATTGCTATTGAAAAGGAAATATTAAACAATGGACAAGACTAAAACAAAAGCAACAAAGCAGCTGATGACAGTCTGGAAAAGGGAATTTAAAGACTGTTTGGAAAAATTAAAGAAATGCTGGGGTAATATTAAATGAACGGAGACTTTCTAGACAGACTTTACATGAATCTTATTCATCAAATTCCTAAAATATAGGAAAAAAGAAAAAAAGAATATGCATTCAGATTATTATAATCACAAATAAAAGTTAATACCACACTGACTTTTTTTTTTGGGGTCAATTTTACAAATAGTTTCTCAATTTTTACTCAAAATTTCTAAAGTATTCAAAAGCTTTTAATTACTGAAATCACTGAGATAGTTATTAGTGCTGTGAACACAAGGCAGAAGTATGTTCAACTGAAAATGACATCACTTGGTTATATTACAAGTACTACAGTTTGTAGTTTTTTCATTCCTCCAATCAGTCTTGAATAACTTTCTCAAAATCACCTGGTTAACCACTTGAGAGTAGCTGTGTAATTTCTTTATCTTGTTACAAAGTAAGGATCGGACAGTCATTCACAACAGTTCAGTAACTGATCATGTAGTCCTTCATAACAATTTAGTAATGGATCAGATAGTCATTTATGACAATTTGTAGATGGCAATAAAAATGTTATATAATAGTTTAGCAGACTATTATTTTTAGAGGAAGTGTATCTCTGCTCAAACTTCCTGAGGTTGACCTTCAAGGTCAAATATAAGACAAAACAAAGAAGTCGATTTTGATAAGCTGAGTCAGCATGGGAATGATAGGTATAGAGAAAAGGTTTTCAGTGAGTTATTTCTGAACCATTGAGCAATGTAGACGTGTTCACTTTCATGTCTAAAACAGCTCCTCAGGATAGTTAGAAGATGTAAACATCGAAGTTAATAAAATAGCTAAGTTAAAATTCCCTGTGTTGAAGTTCGTTCCATCTTGAACCAAACATATAGTGATCACCGTCCGCAAGAGAAGAATGCAACTTTATTATTTAACAATCACCATCGCCCAAGACTACCTCCACCAGATGGCTATGCAACATAAGCTCAATTTGGCACTGATGACCAAGACCTTCTCAGCACAAGTGGGCTATACAACAAAAACATGAAAGTTATGACTGTCCTGTAGCAGCTGACAAGATATTTTACAGATATGACATCATCATCCAAAAACCTTCTAGTTCCTAGTATTTGATCAGAAACCAATGATAGGATAAATAATACATATTTATCTTCTGTAGAAAAAGTCATTCGTTCTTACAGATCAATCAGGAGACAAATGAGATGAATAAAATTCAGATTACATGACAGCAAGCTACTCAGATTTTGTAAGGAAGCTGCTCTTTGTGTCTAAATTTTGTTTTAAAGCAAACAATTTACTTACCTCATCAGATGGATCTGACAAGGTCCTTAAAAATAAAGGAAAGAAGTCATCAATGTACTGGAATGTCTGAAAATTGAGAAAAAAAGAAAAAAATGTTACTATTAGTTGGTGCAAGACAAAAAAAAAAAATGAACATTAATGAAGAGTAAAGTAGAAGTGGGTCCTGAAAATTTCAAGCAACTTCCTAAAAATCAATGGTCAAACCTCAGAATACTGAGCAACAGGCTTTCAGCAATCATTATTTTTTTTTCTCACATGTCACTATAGATGCAAGAGGTTGCTGGGAGTGAAAGAGAAGAAGGAGAAGATTTCAGTTAGGACAATAAAAAGAACAGGATTCATGAAGATAGCAATTGGCATTACATTGAAATTTTTGAAGACTGTAGGTGGCATGGAAGCAAAAAATCAGAAGAGAGTTTCACAGGTGAAAAGTGTGAGAAAAGAAACTGTTACAATAGAAATTTGCATATCTAGCTAGTTTAACATTAAAACAGTGAGACCTAGTTAGTAATCAAATAGTACGCTTAAAATCATCCCCTTATATAACACATAAAAACATTGTGTGGTCTCAGCAATTCCACATACATACAAAAATGTATTCAAAACTAAGTTTACTTTTCTTTAAAAAAAAAATCTATATCATTCAAATGAAGTAATTTTTACTACTACTACTATTATTATTACTACTTATATAAGCAATTAAATCTAAAATATATAAATCAGAGAGCAGAGTTTCAATTTCTATTTGGGATCATTATATCCATTTATGCAAATACCCTATGGATCCAGCTCTTCTTCCCCCCAGCTATTGGTTAATTAGTAACACTTGTATCATTAAACCATTATTATCTCAAAAAAAAAAAAAAAAAAAAAAAAAAAAAATCTTACTAGGTAAAAATACTTTATAGCTCTAAATAACCTGCAATGGGTTGATAAGTTGTAGAAAACGGATCAATCAATTAAAATATGAAATATAATATTGAAATATAAAGATTTACCAGTTATATGATAAAATGACTGATATATGAAATATACAAACAATGAATGTAAAATGGAATATGTGAAAACGAGTTGGATGTTTAGAGTCTATGCTGCTGGCAACGTTTCGTTCAGTAAGAACATTTCAGACCAACTATATATTCTGAGAGCACCTTTCCTTTTTGGCTTCGTCTCAAGAAAAACTGTTATGTGTACAAGGGAAGTAACTCAACAATGTAAACTATCCTACACTAGAATATTAAATAGAATAAAATTAAGTCAAAAATAAATAATAAAAAGCCAGTATTTTAAATACTCATGGCAGGTCTTCCATATTTGAGAGATTAGCATAAAATCTTTCTCTATTTCCTCCAAGTAGTTCTGAATTAGGACAAACTAATTTCATTAAATACATATAGTCATAAATTTTCTGTATTACATACATTAACAACTGGATTCTGAATGTTAAGATGTAGATGTCTAATCCAGAAGACAATACTACAAAATTTAAGTTTTACCAGATCTAATTCTTTTGTAAATATTTGATATTTGCCATTTCCATGTTCTTTAATGATTTTGTATTTTGCTTCCAAAATAATAACTTTTTCAAAAAGAAAATAAATCAAGGTTTTCTGAATTTTTTCTTTGATATTTTGAGGCTGGGATAAAATGAATAACATAACAGGAAAAGTTATGGAAATAGACATTGTAGGAGACAGTCTGGACTTCACAAGTGGAACACTCAACACAGAGTTGTTACCTTGGTAATGAATATACATAGATGCTACAAGATTTCTCATTTCATACTGAGTGAAAGATGGTGATGCAGGAGCAAAAAATTTGAACACACAAGTGCAGACACATGGCAACAATCCCTGTTGTAATACTTTATTTAACATCAGGAGATCATAAAGCAAATATTTTTCTGTACTTGAGTATTCTGTCACCTCTTAAAGAACCAATTGGTTGGTTAGTTGGTTGGTTTTGTTTAATGACATATCAACATCTCTATGGGTTATTTAATGCCAAAATCTAAATATTTTATATACAATTTTATGGTTTATGGTTTTATGACTTCAACTATGGATATTTTGTACATAATTTTACACTTTCCAGCAAACATGTTTTTTAGATATATAATTTTTTTAATCATTTCACTCCAAGCAAATTAGAAATGCCACTAGTACACAAGGGGTTACAGGGAGTGAAAGGGAGAGAAAAGACTGAGAGGATTGAGGAAAAGGACAAAAGATGAATAGGATTCAAGAAAGAAGGTGGCGATTGACATAGCATTTAAATTTTTGAAGATTGTAGCTTTCAGGGAAGCAAGTAAACAGGAGGGAGTTCCACAGGTGGGAAGTACAAGAAAAGAAACTGTTGGTGTAGAAGTGGCAGTTGCATTTAACTATTTCAACAGGAAATAGGTGGGACCTAGACGTCAATCTAATGCTTAAATCCATGTAGTTGGTTTACCAGGGAATTTGTTCATGATAAAAAGTAATGTTGGTAATTTTTTTTAATATGTTGCTGGTAATTTTACTAACAAAAATGTATTATTATATATTTTTAGTGTTGTATTGGTTGTCATTTTGCTATAAAAATGTATCATTGGTCATTTTACTCGCAAAATGTTTGTTGTCATTTTATTATAACATATATTGTTAGTAAATCTATAAAATTTATTACTGAACATTTTCTATAAAAATTTATTTTTATATTGTCCTAGAATTTTGATTTTTGTTTGGGATTCACTATTTGCTTGTAGCAGGAATTCTATCAGGTGCTATCAATCCAGATCAGGGTGGATCTAGAAACAGCAGCAATTAAGAAGTAGTTTCATGCTCCTCAAAAACTCCAACGTCTTGATCTGAGGCCTTACTGCAGATGCAGTTTTTCATCCTACTCAGGATTATTAAAGAACTGAACAGGCATTTGAAGGACGTATATTGCATAAGTCTACCAATGTAGTGATTCACACCAAGAAATACCATACATCTGAATTGAATTTAATGTCCATCTGGAACCTTTGATCTAAGAAGATTTGATCTGTGGTGCCCCTCAATATGTACTGGGTTCTCTCTAAGTGATATCAAAGTAAGTTCTATACTCATTGCCACCTCAAAGCCAGAAGCCTTAGGAGCCAAAAAGGGTTGACCTAAGTGGCCGCTAGGTCATCAAATGCAGAATCAGGCCTAGAAAGATGTCACTGGGTGCATATAATTACTAGGTGTGGTGATATGTGTGTTTTATGTTGTGGCTTTCTTGAAGTTATATTTTAGTTTGGTTGGTTGATTTTGTTTAGTGGCATATCAACCTCCATGGAGTATTTAATGCCGAAATCTAAATATTTCGAATGCAATTGTAGGCCTTTAACTACAGATAAAATGTATTGTTAGCAATTCTAATATAAAATGTATTGCTGGTCAATTTGCTTTCAAATTGTATTGTTGATAACTTTACCATAAATAAGTATTGTTGGTAATTTTTTTATATGAAGATGTATTGCTGGTATTTTTACTCTAAAAATGTATTTTTATACTGTCATAGTATTTTGTTTTTGCTTGGGGGGGGGTTCACTATATGCCCATAGCTGGGACCCTAACAGGTGCTACAACCTTAGGTCAGGGTAGACCTGGAAACAATTAAGAGGTGGGTACATACTTTTGAAACCTCAAATCTCCCAATCATATCTTGCTGCCAGACTACCCAAGACTAGCAAACACAAGACAACCACTTTGAAGATTAATTTGATGGCATTCAGAAGTGAAGCTTTTTTTCATAATTTTTTTTACATGTGGAAAATTTAATCTCATATTCTTATCTGATGTAAGTAAAATTACACCAAGAAAAAAAGATGAGAAAAGCTGAAATAATCTTGACTCACTTTAACTGGTATTTTGTTTAAGAGATGACTGAACCACTGGAGTGCAGCTAGTCTGGTTTGGATGGAGTTGTGGGTAAGCATTTGACACAGGACACTGATTACCGAAGCAATATCCAATTGCACATGTCTGAAAATCAAAGAGAAAAACACTATCACTGAAGATTTATTTGAAAACCAAGTATTATCTGTTAGCTATACCATTATACTAAGCAATAATGGATATATATTGTTTTAACAAATCAATGTGTTTCCAAATCTTACTCAGGTACAAATTAAGGACAAAGAAAATCTCATAAAACAAAAAAGTCATTTAGTAAATGATTGGATAGTCATTCTCTGACAATTCTGTAAATGATTTAAAGAGTTATTCCTCGGCAATATGTAGGTGACAATAAAAGCAGGGAAAGTTATGATTGCCCTGAAGCAGCTGACAAAATATCTTACAGCCTCTTTGCTGAAAAGATTCCAGTATTCACATGTATGACCTTAGAGTTACATCTGGGATAATCTTCTGATAGCCAGAGAAATGGTTCTCAAGGTAGCCAACTACTCTTTCATGTGCTTTAGTCTTTCACTACTAAACTCTGTCAGCTATGTCTTTTTCCCTTATCGCTCCCCTCTTTCCAAGACTGCAGTATATTAGACATGATAGTTGACAGTATAGAAAAGACGCTTTCTCTCCATCCATTTGTAAACATCTTTGACTTTGGTGACTTTAATGCTCACCACAACACATGGCTGAAACATTTCAAATGTACTGATGTTGCAGACATTAAATTTTTCCATTGCCCAATCCCTCACATCATAGACTTCCCTAATCATTTCCCTAGCCAAACCAAGCAACAGGCTTCTCTACTGGATCTATTTCTTACCTCCTCTCCTTGCTCTTGCTGAGTTTCACAATACCGCCATCTTGGTAACTTGGACCACTCTGCGGTAGCTATTGATATCTCCTAAGCATCCATTAAACAGGAATCCTCTTTCCGTTAACAGCACACTGATTGGGGCTCATTCTGGGATTTTCTTTGTGACACCCATTGAACTAACATCTTCAACCTCCCAATTAAAAATTGTGTCACTGAGGTTTCTTCCTGGATCAAAGACAGCATGGACACTTTCATCCCTTCTTGGAAATACCAGGTGAAACTGCAATCCACTCCATGGTTCATACCAGCATGCTCAAGTGGCATAGCACACAGGAAACATTATTTCCAGCTATACCAGCATGACAACTCTCATCATAACAGGTGCCTATTTGCTACTGCTTGTAAGAAATGTAAACAAGTCTTTGAAGGAGCTAAGTTCCTGTTAACGAAAGAATGAGGCAACACATAGCCTCTAAAAACTTTGACTCTCGTGATTACTGGAGTCTCTGTAACAGGGTACTAAATAAATGCAAGGTCTCAATTGATTTAAGGTATCATCATCCTCTGTTGATAAAGATGAATGCTTTGTCCATAAATTCTCTTCCAACTCTACTCTTGACTCACATTGGAAAGATCAATCTTTGCAAAGCAAATTCTGCCGCTGAGTTTTGTGAAAAGATCCTCTGGCACTGGAAGTGGATACTGATGTCCATTCAAAGAATCATTCAAACCGGTTGAGTAATCAGCACATATTGAGACTTTTTGTTTGCCTTTTTTACAACTACAATAAAAGCTGTCCATGTGGAGTAATTAACAAACTCTATTACACCTTCTTGATGAAGACAGTGCAGTTCTTTGTCAACTATATTCAGAGCAGCATAATTTTTGTACAGCACCCAAGTCCATCTTGAAAAATGTCACTAAACTTATTTTTTAGCTCATCCATGAAATGATTTTCAATATCAGAAACTGACATGAGGATAAATGCATTGAACACAAAGTTGAGAGAAATTTCAAAAAGTTTCAGTTGTTCTCTCCAGTCAAGACCAATTAAATTTAATTTTTAATTACCTGCGACATGACACACAGCAAAAAATTTTCTATTTCTATGTTATATACAGGCTTTTTTACTTACCTTAATTGATCTTTAGAAACATCCCCAGACTCTTGACTTGGGGAAACTACATCCATAGTTTTTGAGCTGGCCGGGGGTTGATCATCCCTGGAGTCTACTATTTGCATCAAGCTAGTGTTCAACATTTTAGCTGCTTCCTTGACTCTGCATAGCAGTTATAGAAAATAACAGCAGAGAAAGACACTGACTGTATGAAAAGTAACTTGAAAGCAAGACATTATTTTTCATACAAGCTCAAAAGGGCAAGCTTAGAAATCCACACCCACTTTAAGAAAGTCATCCAAGATGACACTTGTCCTTCCAATAAGCTGAAAAAAAAAAAAAACTGCAGAGACACACACAAAAGAAAAACATGCATCTCTGAAGACACATACATAAAAAAAAAAAACGTCTCCAGAGTCAAACAGACAAAAAACACGCATCTCCAAAGACACGCACACACAAACATACATCTCCAGATATAAATATATACACACACACAAACACACATCTCAAGAGACACACACACACAAACACACATCTCGGGAGGCATACATACATAATTTTCAGAGATACACACATGCACAACACACATTTCCAGAGATACACACATGCACAACACACATTTCCAGAGATATACACACACACACACACAACACGCATTTCCAGAGATATACACACATGCACAACACACATTTCCAGAGATATACACACATGCACAACACACATTTCAAGGGACATACACACATGATGCACATTTCCAGAGACATACACACATATGCACATTTCCAGAGACATACACATTTCATTTCCAGAGACATACACACATATGCACATTTCCAGAGACATACACACATATGCACATTTCCAGAGACATACACACATACGCACATTTTAAGGTTTACAAATTGTTTATCAATATCATATTTAAACAACATATTAATAACAAAATTATTTTATGTGTAAATACTTGCTCACAGAAAGTCAGTTTATGTTTGATGTTTGTTTTATTCATACACACAACTTATTTCAGAAATCTGAATATTTTTAAATGCATTTAACATTATAAAAAATAATTTTCAGGTTTCCCCTAATTTTGTTCTGGAAATGAGCAGAATAGCTTTGAATATGCAAAAATGAGAAAAAAATTAAATTCTCAAAATTATTTTGATGTTCATTTTTGATGTTCATTTTTGATAGGAGATTAGGATTTATACTAAAAAAAAAAAAAAAAAGATCTCATCAGTGCTTTTGTTCTTGGTTTTCAATTCATGCTATTTAATAGTCATAGAAATATGATCTGGAAGTTGCAATAAAACCAACAGATACAAGATGAAAAGATGAAGAAAAGATTAATAATAATGATACTAAGAGATTTAGACAACTCAAGATTAAATTGTCTGCTACTATTACAATGATAATAACTAAAGTCTGTTTGTCAAAATAATATAGCTTAAAAAAGAGAGCAACTCCAACCTCTTTCCTGAAGAAATAAACAATAAAAACATTTTTTTAAAATAAACTTTTTAAAAGGATACTGCTTTTGAGAATCATCATTGTAAGCCAGGCAAGGTAAAGTAGCATTTATGATACCAGATGCAAATGGTAGCATCGTTCTTCCAGACAATCTGACAAACTCATATAACCAGTTGAGAGCAATCAACTGAATTAATTCATCTGCAATAAAATAAAAAGATAATTAAACCAGCTGCATGTAAATAATAACCTGTTAATTGCATGTGAAAGTAATTATTTCTAGCTAATCTGTTCCACAGGTTGTTCTTTAAGTTAACATGAATGTATATCTAAAAACCATTTTATACCCAAAATCATTTAATCAGTACCCCAACTATTTATATAGTCTCTCTTTCTCACATATACATTATATACAGTACTTTTAGATGCTCATCTGGTAAATTATTAGCTAGTGTGTTATGTTAGGGTTTTATAGATATAACACTATTGAGGTTCTTTACTAGAAAAAAACTGAATGAATATAAGAACAAATCATGTTAAATACAATAATGTCACCAATCATTTGAAAGAACTTCTCATTGCTGTATGGTTTCATCAGCTGTAAATCACACATAAAATATCTAACAATGCCTTGGACAAAACTTTGGCTCATTGAAGAGATGATGCGACAATTACTAAGAAATTATTAGTTTCAAGAAGCACCAAGTGTTTTGAAACAAGACATGCCTCTTGATTCACAAGAAAACACAGAAACAAATTAAGAGAGTAATGAATCTCCCAAAGAAAAAGATAAATGATAGGCTAGTGCCTAATCTCATGGCAGGAGATATCATTTTAACATTTGGAATTAAGGAGCATAACAGCAAAGACTGATTGTTTTTTATGACTTAACAACCTTTTGCAGGTTATTTAAAGCCAGAAAATATTTTCAAATTGTAAGATTTTTGGAGAGATAATAATGATTTTCTGATACAAGACTTAACTCATAGCTTCAGGTGGAAAAATAGTTGAGCTGATACCTTTTTAAAGGGCATTTCTGCATGTAAGCAAATATAACAAACCTGATTGAAATTGTTACTCTGCTCTCTGACTTCGAATTCCAAGCCATTATCCATTACACCACCTGCACATCCAAGTTTACATTGGTATTCTCAAACGGTCACCCATCTTGGTACTGACCAGGTTCAGTGTTGCTTAACTGATAATCAGACAAGAACCAATATTTCAACATGATCCTAAGCTTCATAGCAGCGACAAAACCAACACTTAGCACTGGTTTCTTAGTTGCCACACACCTTCTTAAGAGTCTGAAGGTAAGACTTTATTAGATTTTATTATTTATAGAGTGTAGACTTTGTATTTGCAAGAATGCTACTGTGAAAATTTAATTCTAAAGTGGCTGACTTACCTGAACTCTGACTATGAACAATAAGAATGTTGGCCATTCCAGAATAATTAACCCCATTCTTTGACTTCTGTATCCCCAGTAAAAAGGCATTCAACACAGTTTCACACCTGCAGAGAGAAACAAAAACGAATTCAATACAAATTATATGAGTAAATCCAGCATTGCTGACACAGTTAACCTGGCTGTTAGTCTCAAAAAGCACCTCCAATCTGTGGTTGACTGGGGCAGGAAATGGCTTGTAAATTTTAAGGCATTCATAATGAAACTGCTATGATTTACCCACCATAGCCTCCTGCCTCCTATTAGCATGGCTGATGCTCAACTTCACAAGAGCCTCTCACTGCACCTTCTTGGTCTCACTTTTTCCACTAACTGGAGATGGAACAAATACATTGAAACAATAGCTGCATCTACCGCAAGGAAAGTTGGTTCTCTGTGTCACACCAGAAGGCTTTTGTTGTCTGAATCCATCATTCACATCTACAAATCTACCTTTCATTCACATATGGGATATATGGTCTGGTGCACCTGCTGTTCATCTAGAGGATCTCGACAAAATGCAAAGAAGGATATGCAATGTGATCAGTTCTGACTTGGCATCTCAACTCCAGTCACTTTGTTACAGATGTGGCTCCCCTCTGTCTTTTCTACAAATATTTTCATGGCACCTGCTCTGATGAGCTATTTTCACTGGTGCCCCAACTGCATGAATTTAAGCATGCTACGAGGTTGGCATCTCGGTCCCACCCTTTTATTGTCAAAACAGTTAAATGTAACCACCTCTTCTACTCCAACAGCTTCTTCTCTCACACTTCTCAACAGTAGAAATCCCTTCCCCTTACTTGCTTCCCTGATAACTATAATCTTCAAAGATTTAAATGTAATGTCAATTGACATCTTCTGATGCCTCAATCTCCATTCTTCTTTTTATCCTTTCCTTAATCCCCCCCTATACCCAGTTTTTTCTCTTACTTTCACTCTCTCTAACCCTTTGCATACTAGTGGTACTCACACTTTGCTTGGAGTGAAATGTTTATTTAAAAAAAAGGTAGATAAACAAAAAATAATGAAAGTTATCCAATAATTAATACATAAAAAACACAAGAGAAGAAATTTAAATAGCAATCATTATTCAAGTTGTGTTTATACAATCTACAACATCAAAAGGTAATAAGGTGAAAATTTTCATTCACTCTAATAGCTTAATGTATAATAAGTGACATAGCAAATACACTTATATAAAAAGTAAACAGCTCCAGTGAATATAATTTGAAAATTGACCGTTTCATACTTCAGTTAGAAAATTTCTGCAATTTATTAATTTTCAGAGGTATATGAACAGAGTAAAAAATGTAAATTTTATCCCTCCTCACAGAAGAATTTGTCATAGCTTAGTTTTGATACAAGGTGACTGTCATTAATGGGATGACAAATAAAGGAATATCACCAAAGTAACATTAGCACTTAAAAATGGGACTGATGATTAACAAATTTTGTAATTTTTGATTTTGAGTAAGTTTTGGTTATTCAATCTGTATATTGTCCATTGAAAATAATTTTACAAAAGAAATCCACTGAAAACGATTGATTGGTTGATTTCATTTAGTTGTATATCAACCCCTTATGGGTTATTTAATGTTGAAATCTAACTATTTTGTACAAAATTTTATACTTTCAGAGTAAAGGTATGTTCTTTTAGTTATATAGTTTGTAGATCATAAAATGTATTGTTGGTAATTTTACTATAAAAATGTACTTTTATATTTTTTAAGTGTAGCATTGTCATTTTGCTATAAAATTGTATTGTTGGTCATTTTATTATAAAATGTACTGTTGATTTTTGTTTGTGGTTTCACTATTTCCTCATAGCTTGGACTCTAACAGATGCTACAACTCCAGGTCAAGCAGTTAAGAGGTGGTTCCATGCCCCACAAAACCCCCAATCTCCAGAGAAGAGACCTTGCTTCCAGATGTAGTTTATCATCATACCCAGAACACTCCACTGAAAATCACCAACAAACTAATTTCCAGTGGCCAGAAATTAAAGCTAGCATTACTGATAATAGAATTACTTGTTTATTGATTTAAATATTAGTGAATACCCATATTTGAAATAGATGCCCTGTCTATTTTAAACAGTGTGTAGTACATCTATTGGCCTGCAAAACTGAGGAATCTTAATGAAAAAAAATGGATTCTCTAGCGGGGTTCAAATCAGCACCCCACCTTTGTAAAAGAAATCACCATTTAATCCTGCATGCCTTAAACTGCTCGGCCACAGAGAATGAGCAGCTCAGTAAAAAGCAAATAGAATCTTACTCAGAGCTACAAAAGACAGGAAATTTTGGAGATCCATGATAGTCCACATCCTGAAAGGTCACAATATATAGATAAAAGTATCAAGATTGGTCTGCCATATTTCATCTTTCCAGTGAGATGCTCATAAATATAAGATTTCTTCGTATATGGTTAAAAACTAAAAACCCAGATATTTAAACTGTAAGTTCCGATCTTCAGTTTGACACTAAATTCTATTTTATATTAATAACAGACATTATTTAATTAGAAATGCTTTTAATTGCTTATAGATTATATTATGGACACTACTGTCTTTATAAAAAAATATTTTTGAAGAATAATGAATTTTTACAAGAATTTTCTTTTTTTATATTTTAATTATAATAATTTATAAATGCTTTAAAAATCTGTGATGTTTAGTGATTTCAAAATGAAAACACCTTCCAGACAATTTAAATTAGTTTTGAAACAGAGTAAAGTTTTTTGCTTATTGGAATTAAAACTAGAATAAAAGCTTCAAGGAAGGTTTTTCATTTTTTAATATTTATTTTAAAACTTAGGTATTGTGTTTCTGTGGAGGTAGGTAAGTAGATGTGTCTATATATATATATATATATATATATATATATATATATATACACACACACACACACACACACAAAGTGTATCAAAAATACTTTTACAAACTTTGGGAGTGGGTTCCTCACACCAAAACAAGGACAAAAATCCACACAAACCTATGTCCACAAATCCTTCATTTTGAGAAGTCTAAAGAAAATTTAAGGTAGATGTGCTGTGTCGCCACATAGACTAGGTTACATTTGTCATTTGTGCATATTTATGGCTAGTCTGTCTTCCATGTTTAATGTGTGTAGTAGTGAGTGAACTGAGAAGTGCTCCGTTTATGAATGACAGGATATTCATATCGCGAGCAGGCAGATATGATTTTTATACATTTATATTTTAGGTGACTGTCTGATAGGTTCATATGTTCTCTCAGCACATCTTACAGGAGCTGTCTACAGAATTTATTTCAAACACACTTCCAGAGCTGCTAGAGGATGTACCCCTGCTAATATGAAGATGTGTGTGGTTCATGCATGTTAGGGATCCAACACATTTTAGTTACATTGTTTGCAATGCACTGGTTATGAAAGATGGATAGGTAGGGGGGGACTGGTCCCATGGCCTGCATGTCTCCCCAACCACAAGCCTTTGGATTTTTATCTATAGGGCCACTAAAACAATTGGTATATGCAACAGACATTAATAATGCAGAGATGTTTCATCAACGTGTCGGGGAGGGGGGTGCGAAACCATTTAATACTGTGTGGTAGTATTTGAAAGGGTCTGCCAGTCAATAATCCAATGGATGTATGTGTGTGTAGAAGCAAATGGGGGACATTTTGAACATTTGTTATGAGTTGCTGTGTTGAGGTACAACAATGGCCTTTTGGACATCTGTTTATATGGACATTTTTACCTTGTTTTGGTGTCAGAAACCCACCCCTAAAGTTTGTAAAAGTATTTTTGATACACACTGTATATACATATATACAAACACAGATAGCAAAGTGCAGTAAAATTGAGGGGATTTGTGGCCTTCAGTGAAAGGCAAGAAATATCATTGATGTAAAAACTTAACAAATACTAATAAAACTGATAATATTCCCAATGAGAGGATTTACAAGTTGTCATTTCTCATTGAGAATTACTGTTCCAATAACTTCAATAAAAAATAAAAAAAAAATAAATAAATAAATAAATATTTATAAAAATGTTGGAGGAGGGCAGGGACAGTTACTGTTTGTATTCAACTCAATTTGTCACCTAAAATATGACTAAATTTCTTTTGTCTTATTTGTTAACAAATGTGACAAAACCATTCAAGGCTAATATTGTTGGTTTCTAATTAAATGTTTCAAATAAAAATTTAAATTTAAGTCAAATGTCTGACCTTATCTTCTGAGGTAGAGATGTACACAGAGTATAAACCCTGCCTCCATTATTAATGAAATGGTTAAATTCTAAGTTTTTATCAAATGAAGTTGCACTAAATTGGTTAAATATAAGAAAATAGTAGCTCACAAAAGAAATTAACTTTATTATAATAAGATAAGTAAAATCCGAGTTTTACTCTATTTGGAATGGAATCAGTTTGTTCTTGAATATGTTTTATTAGACGATGCATTGTTAATTATTCATTGTTCAACTAGCAATATTTCTTTCATATTAATTTCAGCTCAGTTGAAAAAGATAATGTAGAGCAATGTAATTAGATTTAATTGACATTCAGACAGAAAGCTCCATAGCTGATTATATAAAGCTTTCAAAAGAAAAAAGAGGTGCAAGCTGAAGCTTTGCCAAAGACTCATTCTTTAGTTGGATCAGCATTGCTTACTAATGACAGTTTTAAAGCTACACTGAAAAAAATAATACTTAAATTAAGATGAAGGAAATACTAGTAAAAAAAAAAAATGAATAACCATTACCAAATGGTTCTTTCGAAGTATTTTTTTATATGATTGTTCCTGTCTAGGTTAGTTCATCTGTATGAGGGTTAGGTACAACTTAAATAGACTGGTCCACTCATACAAAATAGGCAAAGTATTCGAAAAAACCTTTTTCTAGATTAGCATTCTTTAAACTTTCCTTAGGTCACAACACATGTCAGAATCCAAAATTATACTTTTTATCATCTTAGAAGAGGGACCTGTTCATAATATTGATATAGTGTAAAATCAGTCCCTAACTTTTACAGAGTTATTGGACTTATTTACAAATGTCAATTTTGAAAATGTGGTAAAATCATTGATATCTGCACATTTTTTTTTAATTTTCTGAATTTTTAAAACATTTTTTAGACATTTTTTAAAGAATATAAAAACAAATTATGTATGTGATTTTTTCTGAAGCACATGCACAAACATTTGCGGTTAATTATTTATATATTAAAGACATTTTTATGTTTAACGTTCTTTTTTATAGATACAAGTATTTAAGTAAATGCTCTGTTTATAATAAACAGTATTAAATAATATTTACCGGCCTGAATGTCCGAGAAATTTTCATAGAAAATATTCGTCCTTTGACAGGATTCGAACCTGCATCCTATACTTATAATATACTGTATTATTTAATACTGTTTATTGAATGTAATGGATTCAAGTGGGATTCAAACTCAGCTCCCCGATTCCCCAATCCGAGCCACTATCCATTACTCCACCATGCCTCCTTACATAGTAAAAAGATATGAAAATTGTAAATGCTATTCTCTCAAAGAAAGATGAATACATAGTCAGGTTTTGCTATACATAAAACTTGTAGAGTTAAACATCAAAATTAATTTTTATGGGGAGGAGTTTAATAAAGAATTCACAAAGATAATTCATTTGTAAAAATTAGGTACCTCCATTTTTTTGTAAGAAAACAACATAGCATAATGAAAAAGGCTACAAACTTAATAAAAACAAAGTTTTATCATCAAAATGTTAATGTTATTATTAAGATGCAAGACCAAAGTATTTTTTTGATTATTTTTTAAAATTTTTTAATCCTTTCTAGCACATCTGAAATTTTGATTCAAAATCTTGTTTTGTTTATGTCATTGGACCCAGGTAATAATTACAAAATACTTTTTTGATGCTTTTATCCTTGGAAAACACATTAACTTGGAAATTCTTGCAAAAATCAAATAATTGTCGCATTTTAATGAAACATTCAGGACTTATTCACAAATGAATGAAATTATTTTTTAAATTTATTTTTTGTTTTAGAAAATTTTGGTAAAAAAATATTTTTTTTTTTACATATGCTAGCTCTCCACGCTCCACTTAATTTCATGAAAGTTCACAAAATACTTTTCTATTTCCTGAATTTTTTTATTAGTTAGTATTAGTAGGACTCCTTGGAAAATGTAAATCACTTAATTTTTTTTCAAACCTTTTACTATTCTAACCTAAAATCTGCTCCAAATAGTAAGCTAAAAAAATGTAATCAAATTATAACGCTATTTAATTAGAAAAGCTTTTAATTGCTTTTGTAAATAAATTATATTAAGGACACTATTGTCTGAAGAAATAAAATTTTTTCAATGAATACTGAATTTTTACAATAATTTTTTCATTTTCTTTAAATTTTAATTATAATAATTTATAATAGTTTAAAAATCATTTAAAATTCTGTATGTGATATTGTAACTAAGTGAAAACGAAATTTACAAATCCAAAATTGAAAAAATTAAACAACGTTTTACTATTCTATTTTTCTATTTTTTAGTTTTTATTTTTTTAATTTAATTGTTTCCTTTTTCATCTGTGATAGCCTAAACATGTCATTATTATGAAAAGGTCATGTGCTTGGATTGAAAAAAATAGAAAAATGTTTTTAGTTAATATTAATTAAAATTTATTAACTATTAATTATTAAACAAATTTTAATTATTATAAAAAATTTACAGATCAATGTGTTAATTTTGTTGCTTACATATCTTTATTTTAATTACATCTGTTATTCAATTTTAAAATTAATTTAAGAAAATTTTATAGCACTTTAAATTTTTCTAATTTTTCATAAAGCATCTTCAAACATAACTAAAAGTCAATAAAATATTAGATAATTGCTGAAAATATGTTAATTTCTAGAAATTACTAGGTAGCGAAAAACAAAAAAATGCATTCACTTAGTATTCATAAATTTATGTCAATTCTGGTCATCCATACTAGCTGTCATCACCTCAGAACTATACATCAATAAAGATCTAAGAAAATTGTATATTACTTTTTTATGCTATAAGTAAGTAATATTTATTTCAAATCAGATTAATTTAACTTTAAATTTGCTAATTTTACTCAACTAACATGTCACAAATATATATTTTATTTTTGGAAGATTTTTAAAACTGATAAATTTGTTTTGTTTACAAATTTCTTAAAATTAAGAAAATGTCCGCTTTTAAGAAAATTTTCTTAAATCAACCAAAAAATTGAGATTCCAATCTATATAATTTTTATTTGAATACCCCAGAATATTTTACTTACTGGAAATAGTAAATTTAATCATTTAGCTTTCAATTAGAGCTAAAATGAAATCTTCAAGAATGCTTTTTCATTTTTTAAAATTCATTTTAAATCTTAGGTATTGAAAATTTATGCCAAATTAGTGAAAGAACCTAGTTAAAATTTACACAATTAAATTGATCAATTTTCAATAACAACCAACATTGTTTTTATAATAGAAATTCAGATAAGGAGAATAAAAAAAGTAAAATAAAAAAATAAAATTTAAGGTCCTTAAGTGCTTTATTATCAATTTTTATGACTATCTTCAACTAATCTGCATTAATCAACTTGCTATTATTATTATAGAAAATATTTTGTTATTAAATAACTAATCTTGTAATTTTTTTGCATATTATATAATCAAAGAGACAAACATCCAATTTACCTAAGAATTAACATTTGTTACCAAAAAACAGATGACAAATAAAATGAATGTAGAACTGACTTACATTTTGCTAATTTCACGACTGTTATCCCCAAGAATTTTGAAAAGACCATCCAAAATGTCTGGTAACAAGACAAGCATGTTGATGTCTGGGACTGCATCAAGCACAGAAATCTGCAAACATAGAACACAAGAGAAAAGATTTTATTAATTCTTTTTTTCCCCCCAAGGTAAATAAATTAAAACAATTTATCTTCAATTGGTACTACTTAAATTAAGTGGTCCACTCATAAAAAAAATAGGGAAAGATGTTTTAGAAATAATCTTTGTAGACTTTAGACATTCCTTGGGCCATTGTCAGAAAAGAAATACTGATTTTTATTAACGTAGAAGAGGGTCCTGTTTAGAATATTGATACAGGGTCAAATCAATCCTTGACTTTTACAAAGTTATTGGACTTAGATGTTTTACATAAGAAAACAAATTTTTTGGAGACGACATTACAAAAAGATTTCTTTTAAATAAAGAACAAATGTGTGTGTGTGTATGTAAGCAAAGAACAAAAATTTACATAAATTAATAAAAGTATATATCCATTTATTCTTCATTTATGATAAGTAATCCTTAATGTTAAATGTTATTCCATGCATTTCCCAAAAAATCCTGTGCAACAAAAAAAAAAAAAAAAAAAAAAAAATGCAGATACCAATGATATTACAACATTTTTAAACTTGACATTTGTAAATAAGTTCAATAACTCTGTAAAAATCAGAGACCAATTTTACACTATCAGTATTACTAATAGGACCCCTCTTCTAAATAAAAACAATATTTTTCAATTCAGACAAGTGTCATAACCCAAAGAAAGTCTAAAGAATGCTAACACAAAATAACAAAGTCCAATAACCCTGCAGACATCTGGGATTGATTTAACACTGTATTGATATTATAAACTCCCCTTCTAAATCAGGAAAAAACCAAAAACTCTATTTTTCAATTCTGACAAGTGTTGTGGCAAAAAAAAACACATTGCTTGCTTCAAATCTTTCCCTCATTAATACATCAATGGAACCAATGCATATGAAATTCAATTTTATATTTTATGCAATTTATGTATCAGCTAGTCATAACCTAATTAAGGCAAACATTAATTTTTAATTTTTAAAATTAAATTGTATGAAAGATCAGCTAAAAAATTACTAGAATTATAATTGATACATCCATTCTTGAAATTTGCCCAATTCCAACAGAATCTTTTAATAAAATAGAAAAACAAAATAAGTACCATAAAAAGAGAACAGACAGACAGACACTTGTCTACTTTATTCATAAAGTAAAAGAAAGCCATGAGGGAAACAGATTTTCTTAAAAGCAATGAGTTGGATAAACTCCTTTTTTGTTTTTTCACAAGTATAGCTTCATATTTTAAAAAATTCACATCAATTTGTGAAAAGGATGAAAAAGAAAATAGCTCTCTGATGCGCCTCCTAAAGTCATTTTTTTTTATTTTTTTTTTTTACTCATCCATATTTGGTATATGGTATAATGGTATATACAATATTTGATATCCAAGAAAGGTAATCCAATCAGTTTTAATCACGTCATTTGTAAGAAGTTTATATTTTCCATTGGTGAGCTGTAGCATTTCACCAATCTTAAAAGTGGGAGAAGTCATCATATATGAAAAGTTTTCCATAGCGTTGGCAGCTGGAGTTCAAAATAAACCCATTAATGCAGTTAGTCCTTTAGGAATCAAATCAAACTAGACCAACAAATTGAAATTGCACTTTTCCAATTTCCTCACAAACACGGACAAGTTTTTAAACAAATGCCGAACTAGCCACTCTGAATGTTTTGTCTTCAAACAGCCTCTACAGACTGATATTATTTACTAAACATTTAACAAATTCATTGATATTTGGCCTGTACCATTTTCTTTCATATATATAAATTCATCCAATTTTTTTCTAAAATAGACTAATCCAAATGTTTCACAATGAATTCCCAGGGAGGTGCATGCATATATATATATATATATATATATATATATATATATATATATATATATATATATATACATATACACACACACACACACACAGAGTAAAGTGTCTTATTTTGAAAAACACTTCCTAGATATTTAGTTTATAAAATGAAAGGATAACATAATATGAATGATTTTACAATACAACTGCTGCCACAACTAATAAATAATAATAAAGCATAATATATTAATATGAAAAAAAATTATTATCCTTGACATAGTTATTTTGTTATATCCATTTCAGCAAAAAATATCGCAAATAAAAGAGGTTCTTTTGTTGTTAACACATGGTTCCAGATTAACAGGTGTCTATTGTAAAACTATGATTAGCAAATTCACCTGGCACACTATATTCTGATCTTCACTAAGTGCTCTATTATTGTGTCATTGTGCCAGCCTAAATTGAGTATAGCTGCCACTTGAATAATAGTTGAATTAGTTCATTAAGCTATTGTGTCTGTACCAAATGAAGCTAAACCTATTATCCATGTGGTTTTTAGGTTCAATCCCAACCAGTTTTACTAAAGAATTTTTTATAATTTTACAATTTGAAAAAAAAAGAGATTTTTTTTTTTTAATCATTTCACCCAGGTAAGGTGATAATGCCACTAAGATGAAAGGAGTTAGTTACTGAGAGTGAAAGAAACATTATTAATGAGAGAGGACAATAAAAAGGCAGAATATGACAATTGACATTGCATTTAAATTTTTGAAGGTCAAAGATGACTGGAAAGCAAGAATCTGAAAGAGAGTGCCACAAGTGAGAAGAACAAGAGAAGAAACTGTTAGCATAGAACTTACGGTTATATTTACCAATTTCAAGAGTAAAATGATGAGACCTAGCTTCCAATCTAGTACTGCATTTAAATTAATAAAGTGAAGGCACCAAAATGGAAAGCTCCTCAGAACAGTTACCATGAAAATATTTATAGGAAATATACAGGGAAGCTATGTTACCACGGTGGGAAAGTGACTGAAGCCAAGATGTTTTGAATTTATTCAAAGATAAAACATATTCCTTGTTAATTTCAGATAATTTTTAACTTTCATCAATTTTTTTTTTTTTTTGCTTTTAATAAAAATGAAAAGTAAAAAGATGACAGTTAAAATGAGTCTTAAATTAAGAATCAACAACATATAATCATTATTGAAAACATTTCAGTTAGAATCATGGGTGTGATAGTCTAGTGTATTTATTAGGAAAACGATATATTGCTTGCTTCAAATCTTTGCTTCATTTTTTTTTTTTTTACTGTCATATTGGAACTTCTGCATTGGATCAGAGTATCTACTCATTCTCCCTAGGTTCAAAGTATAACTTCACAGCACTTCTCTCTGTGTGCAAGGAAAAATGTGTTATATAGACAAAATAAATATATTGTATGTGTGTCATGTTTCTAGCATGTCTCAAACTTTATGTCTATAGTTTCATTTAGTTGTATAATAAAAAAAGAATTTGCTTTCAGAATCTAACAAACAAAATAAGTTTGTTGCTTCTCTAAAATTTAAAAGAATTGTTTCTTGTTGAGAAACAAAATATTCCTTATTACATTTGAGGGTAGGACTTAAAAAGAATATATTAAAAAGATACATTTTCAGGAAAAGTTGGAAAATTAATGCCTGCAAAGAAACCGAGTGTCAAAAGTGAAAAGATGTTTTTTCAGTGCAATGTTTAATAAGATGGCTCTGCCTAAAATGCTTTCTGGTTGAGTCCATTTCAGGCAAGGAAGTCAGATTCAATGACAAGATTAGAATTGCTTTGTAAAGACTTCTTACAATCAATTAAGGAGGAAAAAAGTTTAAAATACCAAATACCCGAGTGATCAGTTGCCACATTTTAGTTCCAAAAGGACATCGAATTAAAGACATTTTCTGTGTTTTTGTTTCTGCCTAAACTCAACTACTGGTTCCTGTGAAGAAATTTCAGTTTTGAACCTACAGTAGTTCCAGCATTGCATGTGAACTTTGCTTTCTAAAATCATTCTAAGAATGAAAACAATTTTAAAGAGAAGGCCAGGAGAAATAACAGGTTTATTTCAATAAACAAATAAATGAGGATGTAAAACAAAAATACTTTAACCTCTTGAGACAAAAGAAATATACCGATTAAATAAATCATTGTTATATGACTACACGTTAAATTAACTATAACACTAAGTAGAAGCATTTGTTTTTTCTATAGGAGACTGTATCTATTTACACTATTTACATTGTTTGGACTGTTGTACTCATCTTTATTGTCAAATTCACAGACTGCGTATGAATCGAAAATGAATTGAGTAGCTACACAAAAATAGAAAAGTTGTGCAAGAAAAGGATGTGTCTTCTCTCCAGATTCATTCAACCATTACAAAGAAACTATCCTAAGGACGCTGGGACACCCCCCCTCCCAACTAGGATTTATCATTAGAGGGTATAATCTTAACACTATAAGATACACAGATGAAACTGTGTTAATAGCTGACATGGAAAGAAACCTACAGAACATCCTAGAGGGTAGTAAAGGAAAGTGCGAAAAAGGGACTAACAATCAACTGCAAGAAGACAGAAAGTATGGTTGCCAGCAAGACAAAAGGCCCAAGATGCGAGTTACGAATTGGAGATGTCAATATCAAGCAGGTACAGAAGCTTAAATATCTGGAAAGTGTTTTAACAGAGGAAGGAAAATGGGACACTGCAATCTGATTACGTATTGGATTAGTAAAATATACATTCCAAAAGCTAAGCAAAGTGCTGAGAAGCAGAAAAAAGTTGTTTGAAACAAAGAAATGCGAGTTAGCTTGCTAAGTGATATCCATCCTTTTATATGGCGGTGAATGCTGGACAGCATTAGATGGATACAAATAAAACCATTACTCCTACTCATGTAATTAGTTCAATCCTCATTTGGTACCCCATGCTTTCGGCCTTCTATGCATATAAAATAATTTAGTGCATCTCGACATAGTGCAATGGTTAGCAAGCTTGTCTCACTGCATCAATTATGACTGAATAGTGAGTGATCAACACTGAGTGTCCCATGTATTCAGTCTTGTGCCACATCTAAGCTATGTGTCACCATAGGAGAATTTCTGAACACCCTTGTTGCTAAGCAAAGAAAACAAAGTAGTCCTAAACTCTATACTCGGCAAACTTAAGCAGCTAGATTGAAAGTCAATATAACACTGCCTTTTCAAAACTTCCTTTGTCTCCAGCAGTGTTTCTTATCAATTATCGAGATCGCATCCTAGAGAGGGTAATACATGTCCTTCTCCTTCCAGATTTTGCCACTTTTGTTAAATAATAGTCTAGCAGACTATTATTTTTTAGAGAATTTTATTTCTCCCCGACTTCCTTATTTTGACCTTTGAGGTCAGATACAGGAAAACAAAAAGTTTTTGATTGGCTAAAACTAGCATGGGAATGTCAGATGTAGAAAGAGACTTCAGGGAATCGAGTTTTACATGTCTTGGAACTTGCTCCCCAATCGGAATGAGAGAGCAACCCCTACTGGCTAGTTAAAAAAGTACCCACTGACATGATTAATAAACTATTAAGTCAAAATTCCCTCTGGTTGATGTCTCATTTTACCTCCCAACAAACCATGTGATGATCACCCAGCCAAGAGAAGAGAAGATATACAACAGTGTATTAATTGAAGTCCCCCAAGAGAACTCCCAGCATGAAGGGGTTATACAATATTTTCCCTTTGGTTATAGTTTTACATTCCTTGTGTCTCAATTTGAGACAGCTGGTTTCTCCTTTATATTATACTTTTCCATACTTTTGTGGAAAGTTATAAATGCAATTTTTCTTATGAAACCCAAAGTGTTGTTTTACTACTGGAAAAGCATTCTGATGTACTGCCAACAAACCCTTCGGATCTGTCCGGCTGTGCCTCTTACATTCTTAATTCCTGAGATGAAGTATTGTAATTATTTATACAATTTACATTGTTTGGACTGTCATCTTTGTTGCCATATTCACCTTCAGCATCTGTCTCTATTTCTGAGATGATGTATTGTAACTATTTACATTGTTTGAACTGTTGTCCTCATCTTTGTTGCCATATTCACAATGTTTTGGCTGTTGGATGCTCCTTGAGGACACATGGCCCAGTGGGTAAAAATGTTGGGTGAATCCAATGACTTAATCCAAAGAGTTGTGAATTCAATACCTGGTTACAGCTGAGGTGAACAAAAACTTGGAGAGTTGAGTGAAAGGGAGATAACTGATACTGAGACATCTGAAAGAGGCATGGCACAAGGAACTAGAACAATCTACCCCAGTGAACAAAAAGGGTTCAGTTCAAAATTCCAATCACCTGAAGGAGGCCAGAGCATACAACAGCCAAAACATTGTGAATATGGCAGTGAAGTTGAAGACAACATTTCGAACAATGTAAATAATGTAAATAAAAATAAAAAAATGTTTGATGACACTGATTGGTGATACTGAAGATCGTCAACATCTGGTTTTTCATCTTAGAAACAACCAATAAGAGTGTGTTACATTG
Source organism: Acanthosepion pharaonis (assembly GCA_903632075.3). NCBI lineage: Eukaryota > Metazoa > Mollusca > Cephalopoda > Sepiida > Sepiidae > Acanthosepion > Acanthosepion pharaonis. Next base: position 2,703,199 of record CAHIKZ030005169.1, on the reverse strand, counting down.
CTGATAATGCTCATTGATTTTTTTTTTCTGAAACAAAGAAAGTTAATGACTATTCTGAAAGGTTGTTGTAGAGTGAGTAGCCATGTTTAAATGTAAAATGAATGAATGAATGGCAGCACAAGTATTTTACATGTCTTTTTTTATTTTTTAATGGTTGCCTTAAAAAAATAAAAAATAAAAAAAAGGCATAAAAATACTTGTCTAATATGATGAGGGGAAACTCCTGCACAAATAGAATCAAGACACAGATGACAAGCAATGTCCATATCAAGAGTGTACTTACCCAAGAAACAACAAATTGTCGTGCAAAAGAATTTGGGGTGTAAATACGATCCCTCAGCAAAGGAATAAAAGCGACCAAGTCAAAAGAAGAACTTTCAGTAACAATGTCCTGCAAAAGAAGAAAAACAATTTTTTTATACACTAATATGAATAAACATTTTAGAAGATAGAAAACAAAACAAATGCTAAGTTGCCTGACCACAAGCTGAAATAGTTTCATATTTCTCCAGATACAAAAAAATCAGTTTTATTGTCTAATGAAAGCTAGAATTTCAGATGCTGATATTCTCAGTAGGCAGGTCCTTCTCACTTGGATATTTGGCCCAACATGTTCCTGACTATTTTCACTCTCCACCTGACCTTGTATCATACTAAGCTAAGTTTATAGGACAAAAGCAAATTTATATTTGTAATTTATTTTTTTTAAATCAGTTTTTCTTTCTTATTTAAAAGAAAAATGTTTTTTAAAATTCATAAATTTGTTTTAAATTTATTCAATTTTACCAACATTTTCCCTAATTGTTAATTTTTTTTTCAATCTGTCAGAATGTCACAATATGGCAATTGCCACTGCATATATATATATATATATATTATATATATATATAGTAGTACCACATCATGTTGGCTGGCAGACTTCTTTCACAAACCAATTCTGATAGGATTTAACATGCCATACTCATTGTCCCCACTTGTTTCAGACTTGGTTTAGTAAATAGTACCTTTCCATGAAGAGAGATTAACAAGCTATTACAACTCGGTCCTCACTGAGTGACCCTTGTGGCCTTGTGCCAGAAGAAGCTCCCTTAACATGGAACCATGTTAAGCCAACAAGTCTCACATCATTACTGTTGAAGAATTTGATCATCACTAGGTGCCACACAATAGTCAACTTGAACTATACTCATCAAAAATTATTTAATAACTAAAATACATCATAGTTATGGGTCATATTTTAAATATTGTTTTTCATATCAAATTGTTCTTTGTAATATAATTTTACAAGATAAAGCATTGGAACTGTTCCTGCTTGTGTGTTTGGAATGTTTCAAGATAATACAGGAGACTATCTTCTCATAGTATCTGACCAGTGTGAGGCTAATTAACATTGACAGGAAAGAGATAAGAATATGTTTATTTTGATAGACCAGCCCAGAGAGAGAGAGAGTTCACATGGACAAAGATATATCCACCCAGAGACAGGGCACCTTGAGATGGTGTAATGGTTAGCAAGCTTGCCTCACTAGAACAATTACGACCGAGTTGTGAGTTTGATCCTCACTGGGAGCCCCATACTTTCGGCCTTGTGCCACATCTAAGCTACACTTGGAAAATCACTATATCCACCCAGAGACATATCTCTATCCATATCTTGAAATCTTGACATAAATGGAAAATGACATTATAGTGACCAAGGAAAGACTGATCAATTTTCCTCTCCTTGTATACAAGAAGAAAATGGATTTCACTCTTAATAATCTGTCAGGTTTGGAAAATAAGAATAAACTAGTTATATTTTTCTATACATTATATTTATTTCCTTATTGCAGTAGGCATATAAGACATCTTCAGTTCAACATTTTTCTTCTTCCAATCCTTTTCTCAGCTGAACCTGTATTTTAGGAAGTTGCCTTGTGATGGTCCAACACTGTTTTCTACCACCAAAAACAACAAGTCTTCAATGTGACACACCAGCAGTTTGATTTAACTAACAAAGTGGTAACATAATCTAACAAAATCATAATTTTTCCAAGAACATGTGTTAAGCATAAGATTAATTTATGTATTGCCCTGATCCAGTTTTTTAAAATTTTTTTCTTCTCTCCAAATTTCCACATGGCTCCAAGTTTCCTGTCCCCAAACTTACTGCAATATATTAAACAATACAGAACCAGCTGTTTGATTAAAACAAAATAGTATTATTATTATTATTACTGCATTGCATTAACAATTTCAAACTATGACCAATAAGATCTTTTTTTCCCCTATAAGGTAACATACTACAGCTAATTACTAACTAATTCAAAATTATGATGGTCTCCTAGCTTACGGATAAAAATTTAAACAAGCTCCAATAAACTATCTGATAAGTATCCTGACATTTTTGCTAAAAAATTTAAAGTCTCATAAAGAAAAGAAAATTATGTTTGAATATTTTAATAAAAATAAATGTGCAAAAGAATTTTTTATTTTATTTTCTTGCAATTAAAATTTCAAAAAAGATATTCAAATTATTGTAATATTCTTTAAATTTAAAAAAAAAAAAGTTTGTGTGTGTACCAACCATCTGTGTTTAACCTATTTGGTTAGAGACTTGCAATTTTACCACAAGTCATAATAATTGGTATGAGAATCCAGATAAAAAAAAAAAAAATTAAATTTTCAAAGTAAACAAGTTCAGCTTAGTATCATACCATTGGAGGTTTATTCAATCATCCCATCACCAAAAGAGTGACTATCAAACAAAGAACCTATTGCATCAAACTTAGTACAGTGAACATATTAACATGCCAAAACTAAAATGTTTCTTGGCCAAAACTAATTCCCAAAAGCTGACCAAATGACCAAATATCAGATTTTTTTTGTTTTTTGAAACTTTTCAGCATCCCCCTCAATGATTTTCCATTCAGCATTCAGAGAGCTTTTTTACTTTGTGGAACAGACTCACATAGTTACTTCCCTGAAAACAACAATCTTAACCACTTCATGTCAGGGATCAACTGTTATCTATCCTCCTTATCTTCACTTCCTACCACCTTTATCCCTATCACAAACTTCATTCAACATAACCATTTCTAATATTAATCCTCTACATTGAGTGAATCTCGAGCCTTGTATTAGGTGAAGTACATATTAAAAAAAAAAAGGTCAATTGAAATAAATGGAGTGTTACCTTAATTAGTCTATCTAGCAGCTCTGTGCCATTCTTTACATTTTGGTCTGGATCTGCTGTAAGCTAGAAAAAGAAAAAAAAAAACATTTTGAAATGATAAAAGCAGAAATCATGAAACAACATTACATTTCTCAATAAAGCTCCGATGGCTATTAAAACCTTGATAATCAATCTTGAAGTTGCTTATTACTATCATTTAATGCTGATAACCAAAAAGATGGAGCCAGAAATAAGCAAATCATTAAAGCCACAGGAGAAAATTGAATGCATTACCCTCATTAATAACTGGCTTCTCTGGTAACTACAGCAAAACACATTATGCATTAGTACTTTTTTTTTCTTAAGCATTTCACCCCAAGCAAGGCAGGAGTGCCACTAACACGCAAGGGGTTACAGCGAGTGGGAGCAAGAGTAAAGAGGCGTGATAGAGGAAAGGATGAAGAGAAGGATGGGGAATTAGATCAATGCATCTGGAGATGTCAACTGACATTGCATTTGAATAATTGAAGATTATAGCTATCAGGGAAGCAAGTAAGAGGAAGAGAGCTCCACACATGGGAAGTGCAAGACAAAAAGCTATTGGAGTAGAAGAGACAGCTACATTTAACAGTTTTGACAGTGAAAGGGTGGGACTGAGATCCCAACCTAGTAGCACGCTTAAATTTATGCAGTTTGGGAGCCAGTCAAAGTAGCTTGTTGGAGTAGTTGCCATGATAATAATTGTAGAAAAGACAGAGGGAAGCCACAGTGCACATGTGAGAAAGTGACTGTAGATGAGACGCCAGATCAGGACCAATCACATTGCATATCCATCTCTGGATTTTGTCGAGAACCTTTAGACAAACAGTGGGGGCTCCAAACCATATATGGCAGCAGTATTCCATGCAAGGTCGAATGGTTGATTTATAGATTTGAAGGATAGACTCAGGTAAGAAAAACTTTCTGGTGTGACACACAAAACTAACTTTCCTTGTGGTAGATGAAGCTATTGATTCAATGTATTTGTTCCATCTCAGGTCAGCAGACAGTGTGAGACCAAGCAGGTGCAGAGAGGCACTCTCATGGAGTTGAACATCATACATTCTAATGGGAGGCAGGGAGGGTTCTCTGTGGTGGGTACAGAGAACTGTTTTGTTTTTGAGGCATTAAAGTTTACCAGCCATTTCTTGCCCCAGTCAACCACAGATTGAAGGTCCTTTTTGAGACCAACGGCCAGGTTAGTTTTGTCAGCGATACCAGATTTGCTATTGAGACAGGAGTAAATAGTGGTGTCATCTGCATAGATACTTACCTGGGAACTGATGACATTGGGAAGATCATTAATGAAGATCAGACTGTTGTCATATTTTAGCAGGAGCTGCCCAGTCCTCACTTTCCAGTCTTGATAGAGTCCAAAAGCATCTCTGACTCCTTGTAGACGACAAATTATTTTTCTACCCTCCAACCTCTCTTACAGGCAGGATGTGGCAAGCTTCTCACTGCTCTATCAATACTTACATGAAAAGTGCTCGGATGAACTGCATTCCTTGGTTCTGCCAGTTCTAACCTTCACAGCCAGGACCCACCATGCCACTCACATTGTAACAAACCATTTACTCCTGCCTCGATAGTAAGGCTGATCAGTCAGACAAGGTCAAAATGGCATCTGATATACAAAACGACCTCAAGACCTTCATTAACTGGGTCATAAAATGGCTTTTCAATTTTAACGCCTCCAAAACTAAACTTCTCTCCACTAATCATTTGAGTGACCCCTCTCTGCTTTCCATCGGCATGGCTGATGCTATCCACCAAGAAAGTGACTCATTGCACTTTCTCAAGCTGCCGTTCTCAGATCAGCTGCTAACAAAGTCGGTTCACTGTGTCAAGTGGGACAATTTTTCTCCCTAGAATCTATCTTACATATCTATAAGTCTACCATTAGTCCATGCTTAGAATATAGCTGCCATATGTAGTCCAGTGCCCCTGCTATTTTTCTGGAGCTCGTTGATAAGATCCAAAGAAGACTCAGCAATATTATTGGTCCTAATCTGGTGGTTCAGCTTCAATTACTTGCCCACTGCTGTAAGGTTGCTTCTGTGTGCCTTTTTATAAATACTTTCATGGTAATTGTTTAGATGAGCTCTTCGCTACGATGCCTAGACCGTATGAATTTAAGTGCAATACTAGACTGGCAGCAAGATTTCATCAATTTACAATTAAGCAAGCTAGATGTAGCCATGACCTCTATGCTAACAGTTTCTTATCTCACACTTATTGCTTGTGAAACTCCCTCCTGGCTCCATGCCTGCAAAAATTTAAATGCAATGTCAATCACTATTCCTGATTGGTCTTTTCTTTTTCTCCTCATTACTAATGTTTCTGTACATAATTCCTTCACACTCTGTAATCACTTGCATGCTCATGGTTGTATTGCCTTGCTTGGGGTGATAAAAAAAACCAAAAAAAAAAAAACCAACATTCCCTCTGTATTCCATTGATGAGAAGTAAATTCCATTTGATCAGCTTCTTCCCATGAACCACTGCTCTGTGGAACTGACTCCCACGAGGATGCTTTCCCAATCACTACAATCTTAACTTGTTCAAGTCTAGGGTTAACCATTATCTTCCTCTCTGATATGCATAAACTGTCTCTTACTCTGTAACCCTCTACCTTGAGAGGCCCCTGGGCCTTGTATAGGTTGAACCTCACTGAAAAAAAAAAAAAAAACAAACAAACAACTAAGCTTAAATGCATATGACATAATTGGCATCCTGGGTATGATGATAAACTACATCCAGCAGCAAAGCCTCTGATTAGGAGGTTTTGAGGAGCGTGGAACCACCTCTTAATTGCTGTTGTTCCCAGGTCCACTCTGACCCAGAGAGGCAGCACTTATTAGGGACCAAACTATGGGTAAATAGTTAACCCCCTGCCAAACAGATGGGCAAAACATTATGAAAGTATAAAAATTCATGGTAAAAAAATTTCCAACAATTAAATAAATAAATAATACCAGCAATACATTTTTGAAGGAAAAAAAAATTACCAGCAATACATATTTTATAAAAGAAATTACTAATGTGCTAATGCTCATAAGAAAATTAAATTTCAGTATTAGATGACCCATAAGGAGTTGATATGCCGCTAAATAAACAACATAATTGTGAGGCATCTAATAAGTGATCTGGAATAGTTTGATAACCAACTGAACCACAATGAGACATTCTTTGCTATAAAATCAATTATCTAACATTCATAAAAACACAACTGGAAGACATCAAGGAGAAAATCTACTATATGATGTTACACTGAGAGAAAACCATGAGCATGTTAGATTAGTTCAAAAAGGTAACAGAATTTCACTCATCTGAGCCATGTGTATTATCTTGATTGTGGCCTCAACAAAGAGAAATTAGTACCAAAAGAGGGAAGCATCTTTCTCACTCCATGTGAGTGATAGGACAACAGCTGAATACACATGTTTGTTGCTGTTGTGGTTTTCATAACATGTAGTTTATTATAGCATGGAGTTGCCAGCATCACACCCAATCAGTCCAGTTTTGAATTCAGAGTTATCCTTCTCCTAGACTGGTTGCCAATTAAGCCTAGAGAGCCAGTCTGCTCTAAAATTATGAGAACCATAGAAAAAAATCAGTGTGGATGGATTGAAGATTGGATGCAATGTTTGTAGACAAAAATTTTATATTAATTCTCCCCCACCCACCTCAATATTATAGCAAACTCTAGGATCAGTTATTCCATATAGTTAACATTTGATCATGTCATGGCAGTGAATGCTGGACAATCTCTTCAAAGATGAAGAAGAGCCATCAAGCAACAGAAATCTGGTTCTACAGAAGGATACTGAAGATAATATGGACCAAATATGTGAGCAACAACAAAGTTTTAAAGAAAATGGAAACAAAAAGGAAACTTATATTTAACATCAGGAAGAGACAGTTGAAATTTCTAGAGTACATAATGAAGAAAGAGGGCTTGGAAAATCTGATACTCACAGGATAGATTGAAGGCAAGAGGGACAGAGGAAAACAATGCATAGCATACTTAGTGAGCTTGGGTAAATGGATAGCAGAACAGGGTTTAGGAGAAATAACAAAAAGACAAAATTTATTAAGAGCTACAAAGGACAGGAAACTGTGGAGAGCCATGATCACCTACATCCAAAGGGGACATGGCACATAAAGAAGATGTTATGAGTAAAAAAGGCAGTGGAATAATTACTAAATATTTAAATTTTTATACTTGTTTGATTTTGGTATCTCCAATTTATTATTTGCATTTTGGGCTCATCCTTTCACTAACCGCCATGCATTCTGTCGTCTTCTAACCAACACCTTTATCCACTGTGCCATGTGTCCTTGAGGACATCTGGGCATGAATTTCTGGGTATTATAAACCTAATGTCTTCAACAACCATTTTTACCAGTGCTCATATTGCAATTTTGCTGTTATCATTGCATGTTTTTACCAGAGCCCATATTGCAACTTTGTTGTTATCATTGCTTTTCTCTTGCACTCCTTATTACTGGTTCCCATATTGGATTTATTTCTATGCTTGGTTGGCTCAGGAGATTGGTTGCTGAAGACATTAGGTTTATATTATATTTACCCAGAAATTCATACCCAGATGACCTCAAGGACACATGGCACAGTGGATAAAGGTGTTAGTTAGATCCAATGACAGGACCCAAAGAGTGTGAGTTCAATACCCGGTTAGGGCAGTGGAGAACTTTCAGAGGGAAATTAGCAGGAGATAACTGATAACTGACATCCATCAAACATGGCATGTGGAACTAGAACAGTCTACCCCAATGAGCGAAATAAAGGGTTCAGTTCGAAATTCCAACCACCTGAAGAAGGCTGGAGCGTACAACGGCCGAAACATTGTGATAAATATGGCAAAAAACTTCTGTAAGAGATTTTGTAGTTTTCTTTCCGTGTTTGCTATCAACACTGTGTCATCTGCATATCTTATGTTGTTAAGATTGTGGCCACCAATAATGAATCCTGGTAGGATATGTAACCACTCTTAGTAACCTTCTACCTTGAGTGGTTCCTGATATTGGATCAACTTGAAATTTTCAGCATTTTCTTTTAATAAAATCTTATAAAAATGATAGCACCATTATCCAGTCAAAATATTTACTCGAGTTTTCTATGATTGAATAAATTGGGTAATCATCCAAACAATTTCAATTTTGTTTCAGTGAATTCAAAAAAGCTTCTTCTTTTCAATATCTTTAAATTGTTGGAACTACTGACCAGATATGTTGAATAAATTGAAATAAGTAACAGCCCAAGGAGGACAAGTTCTTCCACACCAGATGCAGAAGAACTTCCCATTCTAGTTCCATGACTGTTTATTGCATTTTCAACATAAGGACTTTCAGATCATGAAAGAGAAGTAAAGAAAACACTAAGAGTCAATGGATGAGAGCTGCCAATGGGAATGGCTCACCTTACTTAATCCATTGAAGATGTCGTTGAAGAATGGCAGGACTGAACCTCGAGACACTTTCACAATGTTGTACAGGGCTTCACAAGCATAATATCGCACGCCACTATCTTGGTCATGGAAACAAAACAACACCGGTTTGACCAATTCACTCACATATTTATCAGATTCCTGAAAAATAAATTAATAGAACATTCAGAGCAAATAATCTCAATTGTATAGCAAATACAGACTGTTCGTGATAATACCTGGACATTTATTGTGCATCTGCAATTTTCTGAGTGAGAGTGGAGAGAGATAGAGTAAGAGGTGGGTGAAAAAAGGGGAAGAGAAGGTAGTTAACTGAAAAGATGAAAAAAGAGAGAGAAAAGGAATGAGAGTGAGGAGAGAGGAAGTAAGAGGGAAATTGAAGGAAGAGAGGGAGAGTTTTTAACTGAAAAGAGGGAAGAGGGAGGGAGATAGAGTGAGAGGAGGAAAGAGAGGGAGTGAGAGGTGTAGGGAGAGAAGAGAAAAAAGGGGAAGAGGGAAAGGGAGTAGTTAACTGAAAACTTGTGTTAAATCATTTTGCTATACTGAAGTGAAATATAATACAGAGGAACCTCGGTTCTTGAATATCTTGCATGCTGAACAAATTGGTTTTCAAACAGAAAATATGAGATGAAAATGCCTTGGTTTTCAAACACCATTTTGGTTCTTGAACAACATTGCCAAACCAAGTCAACCTGAACAGAATCATTTCTAATTCAACCACTGTGCTGTATATATTCGTGTGTTGTGACGTGCTTTTCTTTTCCAATTTTATTATACTGTGACTTTATCTACACTGATTCCTATTGGAAAAATAGTTTCAGGTTATGAACGGCCTTCAGGAATGAATTAAGTATGTAATCCAAGGTTCCATGGTATGCATATATTTTACAAGAGTTATCTTCCCATTGTGATGCAAGAAAACATTTTCTAAAAGCTTTTATGAGGATACACAGAATCAAAAGTGTTTTGATTTATATGTGTCATAATTTCAGACAGCATAAATTCATTAAAATTCAAGTGGACAACAAACATTTTCTTTCTCTGAAGACAGAAACCCAGTCTGTTCATACCGTTCTTTGAAAGAGTCTATTTTTAGAAATGGGAAGGTGCCTTTTGTTCTCAAACGTTCTATAACAAAGTCAAAACTATATTACCTTTCCTAGACCAATAGCTGTGGCAGCCAAACCCATCAGCCCACCTTTCCTTGTGTTCAAATTATGGGAGACAGCAAAGTCCTCTCCAAGTACTCTCAGCAACTTCCTGATTTGGGCATGGTTGTTTTGGTGCACAAAATCTTTCACCATTCTGGAAAGAAAAATTACTTTAATCAAAGTATTGACAAGTAAGAAATAAAAAATATATTGAACCAACATATGTACACACAAAACAAGGTCAATTCAAACAGATTGTATAAAGCACAGATAGTGATGTTTATGTAAATCTAGTTTATTGAATTATTACTTTGATATAAGACTTATCAACATTTTTGTTATTACATCAGATAGATCCAGTTAACCTACAGGGAATTCTGAAGTGAGCCCTTTATTTAATCTACAAGGGTAGACTGTTCTCATTCCACTGCCCATGTCTAAGGATATCTCGTCTAGTTCTTATTTTTTAAGTATCGCTCAGTTATTGCCCTCCTTGTTTCCACTAAGTCCAAGTACACACTGGAATTGAACTCAAAATCACTATGCCACCAATTTCATAATCTAATGATTTAATCCACTAAGCCAGTGTTTCCCAATTGGTGTGGTTGAAGAGGATAGCATGTGCAGTGGAATGATTGAAAGACAATCAAAGATTTAAACAGTTTCAAAAAATTCATATGCCAAAAATAAATATGATTTCAAAATCTTAAATACTATTATGGATTACTTGTAGTTGCATGCAGGAGTCCCAGTATAAATAGTTATAAATAATTATTGACCGATTTTATCATTGTAATATTTTTGCATTATATCTAGTATTAATATAGTAACAAGTGTTTGCAAATTGGAAGAAAGAATTATCAATGCTAATGTTCTGACTTTGTCCGCGGTTATCTCCCTTTAACCCGCTCTCTGTTTTTTTATTTTAAATGTACTTTTTATCACATAAAATTTGGTGAGGTGCAAGCAAATTTTCACACTGAAAATGTAACCGGGAAAAAATAAACACTGCATGAAGCCATTTTCTTTAGGAAATTCAGACAGAAATTAGTTTATTAAAGTATTAATTTGCTATAAATAAAATCAACATTTAGTTTATTAAAAAAATATTAAATTAAATGATGACGTTTATTAATTTTTTTATTAGAAATATTACTTATTTCCTGTATATTTTTTTGCAAAGTCATTATCTTTTTCTTCTATTTCCAGTCATCATATATTTACCATACTTTCATCTTTGAAGAAGAAAAATTCAAGGAGCCTTTTCATATTTTCTTATATAATGTAATTTGAATGAAATCAAAAGTAGACAGATTTATATTATATTAAATATTATTAAGTCATTCTGACAATACCTACAACCAAACTCTCAATGTATGTGCAGAGTATTTAAAAAAAAAAAGAAAAAAGGAGTACTTACTAAATAATATCTGTGTCTTTACCAAGGAGTAAATGTAAGTGACGATAGATATCTTTTCTAATGTAACTGATTTTTGAGATTATTAATATTAAAGATCATAAAAACAAGGAATTGAAAAATAAAGCAAAAAGTAAAGTTATTCACCGAGGGTCAGCTTTTAAATTCTTCTTTTAGCTCTGGTATCAAAGTTTTTTCTAAGTATTTTTCTCAATCAAATAACTTAGGCAAATAAATTACAAACCATAATAATTTTCCCTCAAAAAGAAAAAAAGAATTAGAATGAACTGTATTACTCAGATTTTACTCAAGTAGAAAAGCTATTTATTTAAACTATCGATGATTTACAAATTCAACTTGTGAAGCACTATATAGTAAGACTTGTTCATCAGAAATGTAATTTCAGTTCACTAATCCATTATAAATACTGAGAAGCAGTGACCAAGTTTTGAAACTAGCATGGCAGTTTCAAACACTTAAAACTAATAAGAATAAATCCAAAGAAAGAAACATTGTTTTGAACATACATGAAGAGAGAAAATATACACACAAAAGTAGAAGATATTAAAAAAAAAAAAAAAAAAAAAGATAAATTGCTATTCGTACTTTTAACAAAAAAAAAAATTACAAAGCTTTAAACCTGTATCTGCATCAAAAGTCACATATGAAAATATGATTCAAATATTTAAATAACCGATTATAAAAACAAATGTCAAGTAAATTAACAATCTACAGCATTAAAAATAATTAAACCACATTACCAAAGTTAATTTCTGCTTAAACTATGACACACACACAAACTGAGAAGCTGAATGCAGATAAAGATTTAAGTTTTATAGAAATAAAAATGCTAATTAACCAATGTTGAGTCTAGTCAGTACTTATGTGGATGACCACTTGGGAATACCGGATGCTGTAAACTTGGGTTTGTTATATTTACTTACATGCAAATATCCTTAGGAAAGGTACAAATTCACCCATGGGTTAATTAGTAATACTTGTATCACTAAATCATCATTATCTCAAAAAAAAAAAAAAAAAAAAAAAATTTGATATTCACTTACACAGATATACCCTTTAGAAAGGTATCAATCCAACTCTTTTCCCCCTGAGCTATGGGTTAATTAGTAGGACTTGTATCAGCAAATCATTATTATCTGCCCCCAAATCTTACAATCCAAAAGATTTTCTGGCTTTAAATAACCTGCAAAGGGTTGATAAGCCAACAAAATAATCAACTTCAATACAAAGTAAAGTAAATTGAAAATCTTTAAACAACAAACCAAAACCATTTTGGAAACAAAACAGTTATAAACTTGTGCATGTTTGTGCGTGCAAGTGTTCTTTACTGTTTGGCTATATGTGCTACATGTGAATTACAGAATTTGTATAGATGTTTCTAACAATTGATGATATACAGCATTGACCTAACAGCAAAGAGCTATTGAAAATAATTGCTTTTCATAAATGAAATTTGCAGACCGCTCTAAACATGAATAAAATAAAACCAATATCCAAGTAAGGACCAAACCATTTATTTAAAAATGGCCGCAGCTTTTATTATCCAAATGAGTTAAATTAAATTTAATGCTATAAATATTGTGAAAAGTAGTTTAAGAAAAATAAAGAGAAAACAAAAATTTAGGAGATTAAGAGGTACACATCTCAAGGAACAAAACATATCAGCATAAAGTTTTCCGCTTATTTTTTATTCATATTGTCTTTACACATGCATCTTATTTATATCTGAATTTTTACACACATCATTCTATATAAAGAGGAGGATGCTGAAAAATTCTTAACACAACCTACTTACCAAAATCTGACCAAATGGCCAAACATCTGATTATTTTTAGAAATACTTCATAAGAACTTTTCATCATAGCAATTTAGCAATTATATTGCAACAATTGAAACAACAAAAAGACAGTCCTGTCTTTTCTATTTAGTTATTTTAGTATACAGTGTAACCCGGATATAAGAGACCCTGATATAAGGGAAACCCAGATATAAGAGAGATTTTCTCTGGTCCCAAATTAGAGCCTGTGTTAATGTATATAAAATAGACCAAACCCGGATATAAGAGACTTCTTCTCTGGTCCTGACAACTCTCTTATATCCGGGTTACACTGTAGTAATAATAATAATAAAAATATGGCAATAGTTCAAATCTGTTTCTCTTTTATGGTTACATTTTAATAGAAGTTCACTAAAAAACAAGTTTACACAGTAATTTTTTTCTTTATAAATTATTCTGGGTATTTGAAAGGGAAAATTAATTTAAAAGAAAAATTTGATTAAAAAGTAATTTTCAGCCCTAACTTATTGAAATTAGGAACATTCAAATTTCAAAAGATGTCTAAAAGTCAGTCTGACACGTGTTTTTGCTTTTAACCACCTCCTTTTCAGGACATTATGTTTTATATACTATACATACACAGCAATACAAAGCAAAATTACTTTGTCCTGGGTTTTTGAGATGTGAATCTTTATGTTGAAAAAAAATAAAAACAAAAACCTAACATTTTATTCTCACCCTACCCCAACAACAAAGTACAGAGAAGCAAGTTTGTAACTAATAACTAGTTTAGAAGTTGGAGATCTAATTTTGTACCTTTTGTATCTTCAGGTTTAAATAGTCAATCTTGTTTTTCAATTCACCATTATAGACGTTAGCTAAAGAACAAGTCTTCAGTTTCAGAGCATTGCAAATTCAACTTTGCAGGTAAATCTTAACTTGACAAGAGTCAGAAAAATTAAATTTTATGACTGAAAATAATAAATATATTAGTAGACAAGAGGGTGCTGAAAAGTTCTTGGACACACCTACCTGACCATTTTTTTAAAAAATTTTTAACAGCTAGGCTCAGAAACTTTCACTATGCATGTATGTTCTGCTTATCAGATGTGACTCCCTAAAACATGACCCCAAAATGAAACCAATATACAAAAGCAAGGATCAAACAATTTACCTGTAAAGTTTATCTTGACAAGAGTCAGAAAAATTAAATTCTGGCTAAAAATAATACATTAGTATACAAGAAGGGGCTGAAAATTTCTTGGTAAAAAAAAAAAAAAAAAAAATATCCATTTGTTTTATTTTTTGAAAGGGTTTTGGTTAGTCTCAGAACTTTTCAGTATGTCACTCTGCATGTATGTGTGATAATATATATATATATTTTTTTAAAGAATTTTTATCCACCATTATTTCCTATTACAATAAATCAGCAACAACCAGCCTAAATTGAGAAGTCCTATTAAAAAAAAAAAAAAAAATTGTGCTTCTGCTGACAGGTATCGAACTTGCATCTTTTTTTTCCATCAGGGAAACAACTTTTTCACCCAAGGTGCACCTCTGGCAGTTTAGCCACAGACACCAGGCAAGGTTTGAATTACCTATTTAAAGAAAGCACATTTTTTGTTGGAAATTCTACAAATCTATATCTACGAGCTTCAGACACAATCTTTCTTTAGTAGGACTTCTCAATTTCAGCCAGTTATTATTAATTTCACTCTTTAATAAAATAAAAAAAAAGAAAAATACAGATAGCAACTCAATAACATGTACCAACTAAAAATAGCATTTATAGTAACAATAAAAAAATATTGTGTATATATATATATATATATATATATATATTAGATATATAGATAGATAGATAGAGAGATTGCAAATAAAGACAAAAGGAAAACTTAACCAATGCATTTCACCTCCTGAGGGATTTTATTAAGGTAAATGTAAAGATTTTATTTTGTAACAAGTATTTATATGCAAGAGAAATAATGTTATTGGTTTTTTAAAATTTTTAGGTATAGGGATACTCATGAATATTCATCAGGTTAGCAGAAAAGTCTGACTAGTTCGTAGATATCAGGTGATACAGTTCAATGCCTAATAAGCAAAAGTGAGATTTTTATATATATATATATATATATATATATATATATATATATATATATATATATATATATTAAAAAAGTCCTGTTGCTTGTTTTTCTTATTTTCAGTTTGGGGTGGGGGTCACATGGTTATGGTTTTTTTTTTTTGTTTATTGACTATAAATTTTCTGTTCTTTCTTTTACCTTTTAGCCAGCCTTCCTGACGATCCACTTAGGTGAAAACCTTGGTAGGTTTGTCTGGCTCTCTAGGTTTAACTGTATATACATATATATATATATATATATATATATATATATATATATATATATATATATATATATATATATATATATAAATTTAAATTATTTTGGATTGGGATTGATTTATGTATTATATGTTATGAATAACATGAGGTTATGGATTTAACCATTTTCTTTTGTTTTTGTATTTTTGTGGTCATGAATCTTGGTTTAGGATAGTAGTAATAATATAATGCACAAGAGGTACCAAATATATCCAATACACTATAAAAAAAACATACAGCTTCAAAATTGGCAATTTGTAACCAAGATTAATAATGATACAACACAAAAAAAATAAAGAAAAATATACAAACATAAGAGAACATTTCTTTGGTTCAAATTCTGTCAATTTTGAAATTTGTATGTTAAAAATGTTTTGCAATGTATCAAATGTTTTATTCATCAATTCTGTTGTGTGTAAGTGTGTGTGTGTCTGTGTACACACAAAACAGATCTTAAAGGGCTTACTTAAACAATTGAACTGCCAGGTCTTAAGTGATAAAAACTGAAACTCAATTCAAAATCAGTGTGAGATTAGGGATAAATATTAAACAGAAAAAAAACAAAACATTTTTCATTTCTTTCAATAATTTTCCATTACACTTTCTCATATGAGTCAAATATGAATTTAATCCCAGTCAATTTTAGATTTAGTAGAAGATATACAGAAAAAAAAACAAGCTGTATGTGAATTATAATTATACAGTGATGTAACTATAAAAATATTAATCACAGCCACATTGAACAATGTGGTGGCAGTATATACAAAATGGACTATAATTAAATAATTGACTGACTAATGTTGAGTAACACACACAACAACTTCCATTACCTTGCATTAAAAGGGGGCAGTAGGAAGCAGAATGCTCTATCACAAAAATTCTTAACTTAAGGTCCTTGGATAGACTTCTGTGTCTATGAACTAAACACACAAAATGTTCTAAAACGTTTTTTCTTTTAAGGGTTGGTATCATCTACATCCTTGTGACAAGGACTCAGTATTGCGATTTTTATTAAGGTATGAACAGACTGTGATAAAACCTTCTTATATCATTTGGGTCATGAAGATATATTTACCAAAGTTGGTCTCATTTAAAATCACTGGTCAAGACTAAACTCACTACAGTAGTAATGACCTGTAAGACAAGCTTACTAATTATTCCATATCAAAAACTTTTTCAATAAGCTTAGCTTCATATAGAGTGGGGCACCTAGTGAGGATCAAACTGACTACAATAACATACAAGTAGGTGGTAATATACGTACGATTTTTTTGTCCCACTTCAAATGAACACAAAAAGGAACTTTTTAGTATGATCTAGAGATCGGAAATTATTATATATATGATGCGACATAATTTCCAATCTCTGGTTTTTAAAAAACCTTTTAAACCAGAGATTGGAAATTATGTCCCATTGTATACATACATACTAAAAAGTTCCTTTTGAATTCATTTGAATAAAAGAATGTATAATAAAAAAAAGAATAAAAAATAAAGATATGGGATAAAAAGAACGTATGTATATTTCATTTAAACTCCCACTGATACATTTCCAGTACACGTGATTTTCACCTTCTGCTACACCTCATGTTGCGTGCTTATTTATTTATTTTTTTAAATATAGCATACATCAATTTTTATTTAAAAAAAAGAAATAAGGTGTTAGGAAATCAACCGACCGAAATCGCCTGTAGATATTGAAAGATCAAAACTAAAATAGGGAAATCGGCTGATTTCCTAATTTTCTATACTTAAAAGCTCTACATGTTAAATTTTTATCTTTTTATATGTGTATTGAGCATTTTGTTAATACTCCAGTTTCCTGGTCTAATTAAACTGTGACCATTAACTTTTTTACTTACTCTCTCCCCACCTCCCCCACCCCCCAAAATACAAAACAAAAATTAGAAACTACTGTTGTTCATACCAGTATCAGTGATGAATCCAAACTAAAAATAGAATTTTGAATGTTGACTTTTCAAGAATAATAGCCATATCACGTTGAAACATCAGTTCACCAAAGTTAAGCAACATCAAGCCTGGTCAGTACCTAGATGCATGACCAGTTGGGAATACCAGGTGCTGAAAGCTTGCATGTGCAAGTGGTGTAATGGATAAATGGCTCAAAACAGATAATCGAGAGAGAACCAAATTACAATTCCTGTTGGGTTCGTTATATTCACTTATGTGCAAATACCTTTGGGGAAGGTAGGAATCAACCTCTTCTCCCTCCAGCTATAGATTAATTAGTAAGATGTGTATCATAAAACCATTATTATTTATATAAAAAAAAAAATATCTTACAATCTAAAAATATTATTTTGTCATCAAATAACCTAAAAAGAGTTGATAAGCCGTAGAAAACGAATGAATCAATCAATCTACTGATTAAGGAGAAGAAATTAAAAAAGCAAACTAGTAAGACTTGTAAACCATTATTATTGCCAAATCCACCTCTTCTCCCCACCCCAGCTGTGAATTAATTATTAAGTCTTGTAAAGAGAAAACCATTATTATCTCAAAAGAAAATATCTTACAATCTAAAAATATTATTTTTAGTCTTAAATAACCTGCAAAGGGTTGATAAGCCATAGAAAATGAATGAATCAATCAAATCAAGGCAGACAGTGAGGCCTTTTTATTTAATTTGAATCAACACAATCTTCCATTATGTAGTTCTTTATCAGAACAAGTTTAGTAAACATTGATATTAGAATAAATATTTCCCATTCATTTTATTGACTTTTTTTTTATTTGTGGTGACAAATCAAACAGAACAGCTAAAATTAGACTGAAAACAATTATTTATGTTACCTAATTGCAATTGCATTAACATTTATTACTGTCTTGGTTAGAATAGTTTTTACCAAATATATCCAATACACTGTAAAAAAAACATACAGCTTCAAAATTGGCAATTTGTAACCAAGATTAATAATGATACAACACAAAAAAAAAAAAGAAAAATATACAAACATAGAGAACATTTCTTTGGTTCAAATTCTGTCAATTTTGAAATTTGTATGTTAAAAAATGTTTTGCAATGTATCAAATGTTTTATTCATCAATTCTGTTGTGTGTAAGTGTGTGTGTGTCTGTGTACACACAAAACAGATCTTAAAGGGCTTACTTAAACAATTGAACTGCCAGGTCTTAAGTGATAAAAACTGAAACTCAATTCAAAATCAGTGTGAGATTAGGGATAAATATTAAACAGAAAAAAAACAAAACATTTTTCATTTCTTTCAATAATTTTCCATTACACTTTCTCATGAGTCAAATATGAATTTAATCCCAGTCAATTTTAGATTTAGTAGAAGATATACAGAAAAAAAACAAGCTGTATGTGAATTATAATTATACAGTGATGTAACTATAAAAGGCCACAATCACAGCCACATTGAACAATGTGGTGGCAGTATATACAAAATGGACTATAATTAAATAATTGACTGACTAATGTTGAGTAACACACACAGCACAACTTCCATTACCTTGCATTAAAAAGGGGGCAGTAGGAAGCAGAATGCTCTATCACAAAAATTCTTAACTTAAGGTCCTTGGATAGACTTCTGTGTCTATGAACTAAACACACAAAAATGTTCTAAAACGTTTTTCTTTTAAGGGTTGGTATCATCTACATCCTTGTGACAAGGACTCAGTATTGCGATTTTTATTAAGGTATGAACAGACTGTGATAAAACCTTCTTATATCATTTGGGTCATGAAGATATATTTACCAAAGTTGGTCTCATTTAAAATCACTGGTCAAGACTAAACTCACTACAGTAGTAATGACCTGTAAGACAAGCTTACTAATTATTCCATATCAAAAACTTTTTCAATAAGCTTAGCTTCATATAGAATGGGGCACCTAGTGAGGATCAAACTGACTACAATAACATACAAGTAGGTGGTAATATACGTACGATTTTTTGTCCCACTTCAAATGAATACAAAAGGAACTTTTTAGTATGATCTAGAATCAGAAATTATTATGTATATGATGCGACATAATTTCCAATCTCTGGTTTAAAAGGTTTTTTAAAAAACCTTTTAAACCAGAGATTGGAAATTATATCCCATTATATACATACATACTAAAAAGTTCCTTTTGAATTCATTTGAATAAAAGAATGTATAATAAAAAAAGAATAAAAAATAAAGATATGGGATAAAAAAAACACGTATGTATATTTCATTTAAACTCCCACTGATACATTTCAGTACACGTGATTTTCACCTTCTGCTACACCTCATGTTGCGTGCTTATTTATTTATTTTTTAAATATAGCATACATCAATTTTATTTAAAAAAAAAGAAATAAGGTGTTAGGAAATCAACCGACCGAAATCGCCTGTAGATATTGAAAGATCAAAACTAAAATAGGGAAATCGGCTGATTTCCCCAATTTTCTATACTTAAAAGCTCTACATGTTAAATTTTATCTTTTTATGTGTATTGAGCATTTTGTTAATACTCCAGTTTCCTGGTCTAATTAAACTGTGACCATTAACTTTTTACTTACTCTCTCCCCACCTCCCCCCCCCAAAAATACAAAACAAAAATTAGAAACTACTGTTGTTCATACCAGTATCAGTGATGAATCCAAACTAAAAATAGAATTTTGAATGTTGACTTTTCAAGAATAATAGCCATATCACGTTGAAACATCAGTTCACCAAAGTTAAGCAACATCAAGTCTGGTCAGTACCTAGATGCATGACCAGTTGGGAATACCAGGTGCTGTAAGCTTGCATGTGCAAGTGGTGTAATGGATAAATGGCTCAAAACAGATAATCGCAGAGAACCAAATTACAATTCCTGTTGGGTTCGTTATATTCACTTATGTGCAAATACCTTTGGGGAAGGTAGGAATCAACCTCTTCTCCCTCCAGCTATAGATTAATTAGTAAGATGTGTATCACAAAACCATTATTATTTATATAAAAAAAAAAATATCTTACAATCTAAAAATATTATTTTGTCATCAAATAACCTAAAAAGAGTTGATAAGCCGTAGAAAACGAATGAATCAATCAATCTACTGATTAAGGAGAAGAAATTAAAAAAGCAAACTAGTAAGACTTGTAAACCATTATTATTGCCAAATCCACCTCTTCTCCCCACCCCAGCTGTGAATTAATTATTAAGTCTTGTATGAGAAAACCATTATTATCTCAAAAAGAAAATATCTTACAATCTAAAAATATTATTTTAGTCTTAAATAACCTGCAAAGGGTTGATAAGCCATAGAAAATGAATGAATCAATCAAATCAAGGCAGACAGTGAGGCCTTTTTTATTTAATTTGAATCAACACAATCTTCCATTATGTAGTTCTTTATCAGAACAAGTTTAGTAAACATTGATATTAGAATAAATATTTCCCATTCATTTTATTGACTTTTTATTTATTTGTGGTGACAAATCAAACAGAACAGCTAAAATTAGACTGAAAACAATTATTTATGTTACCTAATTGCAATTGCATTAACATTTATTACTGTCTTGGTTAGAATAGTTTTCAGACCTGTTCATGTGTTCAGGATCTAAAATAATTACACACAATGATAAATCCCTATAATTTGGGTCATTAAATGGTTAGAGCCTGATAAATTATACTGCACTGCTATGGGAAGGTGTGGTCTAGGCACGCTGGTATTTCCCCATTTCCCCACGAGAATGAGATGTGACACAAGGTCGGATTAATGTGGGGACCCGAGCGCGTACACTCAGGCAGGGACAAAAATTCCCCTCAGCCCCTGCAACCATCGGTTGCGCTGGCCTCGGTGCGAGCACCGATCCCTCCCTCTTGTGCAATGGAAGGGCGCGGCCTTGGGCAGCTGTTCCCCAGGGCTGGGCACCTCTTCAGTATAATTTTCCTCAGTTGCCCCTCTGTCCTTTGACAGAGAAGCCCCTGAGTGCACTCAGTCCAAGGACAGAGACGCAACTGAGAGATGATAAGAAAATGTGAAATTACCCCAAAAGAGGAATTTACATACTAGGCACACTTATTCCTTCATAAAAACCAGCTGCTTTATCTGAAAGCTCAAGACTACATTAAACTATGGAAACATCAGGTTCAACAAGGCAAATATACAATGGTTAAATAGGTTAAAAACCAAACCATGCCTGATAAGAAAATAGATAAACATATTTTAGATTGTCCTGGTCTATACCAAGTAACCATACAAATTTTAAGTGACCATCTATAGCAATGATTTTCAACTGGTGTGTCACAACACACTGGTGATCTGTGAGAGCATTGAAAATTTTGAAAAATCATTAATTAAATTATTTTCAAAAGAAGTCCAAAGCACAATAAGTGTATATATCAAAATTAAAATTAAATTGTTTATACGAATTATAAAAAATAAATGTGTACATAATATATAATATGGGTAGGGTGTATGAAATGAGGCCATACAATTTGACAAGGACTTGCTGATAATGATATCTGTCAAAATCATCCAAAATTGATATCAAATACAACTCAGCAATTCCTAATTGAGCACATGTTGAATTATGATCAAAGTAGTGAGATCATTTTGATCATCATAATTTCAGTGTGCCACAGAAGTTTAACTATTGGTTCAAGTGTGCTGTGAGATAAAAAAAAAAAGGTTGAAAAACATTGTTTATAGCAGGATTTCTCAACTGTTAGGTAGACAATGAGCAACTGAACAGATAATGGTGGGTGATTTGAAAATGGTGGGCAATTCAAAATTTCGGTGGATGATATAGGATTTTCAGTATTAAAAGGGATTTCAACATATGATACCCCAAAAAAATATTCAAAGGAGATATGCAAAGGTCCCGTATTAAAAAATTTTTTTTTAAAAATACAGGAGGCTCAATGGAAATAAATGGGTCACATTCCTAGATAAGATATAAAGATCCCCACAAACAAGGAATATTTGGTATTTTCTATAATTTTGAGATGGGTCATTAACATTCAAATAGTTCTTCAAATGAAATAACATTTTTTTTTTCAGATATAAATCAGATAAGCCTTACCAGTAAAATTAAGAAGTGACATTGGGATAATTTTTATTTAATATAAAATTGTTTTTACTTCTTTTTCATCACATTGGTCATCTCAAATTTATCAAGGGGGGCGGGGGGAGTGCACATCAAAACACAATCACATCATCACTGCATGCTAATGTATTGAATTTACTATACAGGTGAGTAGGGAACAATTTTTACATGTGAAAGTTGGTGGTGATGCAAAAAAAGTTAGGAAATCCTGTTCTAGCAATGTAAACAAAAAAACAAAAACAAAAAAAGACACACACAGCTGGTGCAATGAATTGATATTTGAACTCCTAAGTAACTTTTGGAAAAACCTATTAGAACCTTCTTCTCATTTTGCTCATATCATTTTAAGATTTGTTATTTCTAAAAAGAATCCACCAAATACCCACTTTTTACCTAATGTTATAGGGAAGAACACCTATCATATCACAATAGTTAGCATGTTCATCTCACTGACCAATACACCACTGTAGCACATTCAAACCTCACTGAGTGTCCAGCTACTGTAGTCTTATGCATATCTAAGAGAAGATTTGTAACTATTAGACACCTATTATATCTTTCTAAGATCAATGGTTAAAAAAAGTTTTGAATGAGTGAAGTCTGAGGGTCTTGGAAAAAAATTATCCTTCTTTTGACATTGTGGACTGGCACTACAGATGGACAAAGAACTGTACCAAATAACAGAAACCACATCACTTAAGGACTACCAACAGCAGCAACAACTAAAATGGATGTCACATATAACTTGAAGAGAAAATAATCATATAATAAAGAAGCTGACATTCCATACTACTTCAAATAAAAGGTTAGGAAAAGAAAACTCCATCAATACTGGAAAGAGTGATAAGAGTTACTGGACTTGACAAATTTATTTTCCTGAAAAATTGATTTTAAAAATTTCAACCAAAAACAGTACTGGTTGCTCGGTCAATGAATGCCAAATGTTTCCTTGTAAGGAAATGGCCAATATTACCATTACTAGGTGCACCCAGCTACTTAGACTAGATTAAAATAAGCTCAGTAAAAAACAAAGGTGCTATAATAATGCAATATAGAAGATGGAATCTGTGAACAGAGTTCAAATTTTAGCCGAGACAGTTTATATTCAATTCACAGTATTACTCTTGGAAAAGCTACAAATCCATCTCGTCTCCTGGAAATCAAACTCGCTTTGTCTTGGTTGACAGTTTCAGGAAAAGAGAACTCTGAAATCAAAACAGGAGTAGAGGCCCTTGAAACGGTTAGCGATTTTATGACTGAAAATTGTAGTGATTTATTGGGATTTAATACGTATTGGTATCAACTTGGCTACACAGAATATCAGAAATCACTACAGTTTTCAGTCATAAAATTTACTATTTGAAAACCATCTTTAATCCATAACACTATCAGTCATCAGTTTTCAAATGATTAACTTTTTGGCTGCCTACAAAAAAATTTTTTTTAAATAATATACATCCAACCTTTTCTCAAACAAACAAAACAGATTATGTAATGAACACGGTAAAGAGCTGGACACAATTTTTCATACTTCCCTTTAACCCTAGAGCACTAACCATCAATTAAAGTTACCCCACTACTAACCATGGGTATATCCTACCCGATTTTGAAAATATCAAAAAAAATATATTAAATATAAACCTTTATTTGAAATATTTTACATGCAGGCACTTCAAACTTTGAGTTAATATTAAGAACTGAAAAACATTATTTAGGTAAGAAAATCAGGTACTGAAAATTGTAATAAAAAATAAGAAAATTTGTGCTGAGTACTATATACCCATGGTTAAAACATTATTTAAAATTCATTAAAAAGTTCCTCAGAACATTTAGCTAAGAATTGGTAGTGGCAGGATCTAGTCTATAATGATAACATCCCACAAACCACTGTATATTTAGTATTGTGATTGAAAGTACCATACAGATATTTCTGTTAGACATACAATTCGTACCTACTGATATGCATCCAAAAAAATGGAAATCATCTTTAAATATCCAATGTATATGTTTGGGGGAATAGAGTGTGGTATTTTTTATTTTTTTGATTGATTTGTTTTCTATGGATTTGCAGGTTATTTAAAGCCAGAAAATATTTTTAGACTGTAAATTTTTTTTTTATCTTGTATAGTAAATACATATAGTTCAACAATTTCCTCTTGTCATGATTCCCATCATCAAGTTTTTGCTGAATAAACAGCTTTGATATTTCCTTCCATGTGAAATTTATGTTGGATCTGAAGAGATGTCTGCAAAATAAATTATTCAGAAGATGGCAAGCTCTGGTTTTTCTTTTGGGCTCTCTTTGTCTCTTCTATTTGTTGTCTGGTATTTTTGAAGGATGTTGTTTTTTCATGGATTGCTCTTCTTCAATTTAAACATTTTACAGTCAATATTTCAGATCAAAATTCAACTAAGTATCAAGCTATGGACTAAAAGCAAATAAATTTCCTAATAGAGGCAATAGATGATATACTGTCTTTATTATGGAACTTATTCTCATTATGCCCAGCTGTTTAATTGCAAATGGTTTCCCTTTGATGTTTTCTCCACTTGATCCATGGGCCAGGATTCAAATGTCAGGCACCTGTAATGAAATGCATTCTTTCCTCAATATGGCAAATTTCTTCTGTATTTAAATTTATTCCATTTTATTTTTGATCATGCAGATAGTAACTCAAATGAGATCCAACTGCTTTTCCTTCATACTTCTCATATTCAAACATTCCGTTTCCATCTAGCTATGACAGATGGTCATGTACTTTTCATAAGCAAGTCCCAGATATAACATTTGAAAGAGTCATGCCATACCAACTTTATATTACTCAACAAGTGATGATAATAATTTCAGATTTGATGCCGAGCTGTATAATGTTGCGTGTGCATGTGAGATAGAGAGTGATACACCTAAACAATTTTTATCTAATCTCATCCTATGAATAATATCCAAATTTAAGGTAATAAAACAAAAATTTAAATTCAAGAATTAAAATTTATTCACATTAACACCAAAAGAGAAAAAAAAACCTCAAAGGTCTTTGCCAAAACTCTACAATTTTATTTATTACTAGCAGTAGAGACCGGCGTTGCCCAGGGATGTAACAGTAAGAGATAGATCAAGTATCAACTATCATAAAGACTGAAAAATAAAATTGACAAAGATTATTGTTTTGAGTTGACGGACACGCATGTCTTAATTAGTTTTTTTTTTTATTTTTTTTTTTTTTTTTTTTTTTACGTTTTGGTCAAACCCAAACTCAAACAAAACATTGTTTTCAATCGTTATGAGTTTCTACCGATTGAATAGAATTTTATAAACAATTGTCTTGAAATGGAATTTTAAAGCAATCTGAATGTAAAAATAAAGAAAAAAAGTGTGCAAGACAATAAGAAACACTACCTGCCAAAAAAAAGTGAAGTTTTATTTGAAATGGGTTGAAAAATAGTCCGATCCCATATATAAATGAACACAAACAACCTGGGTTTATAATAAGTAAAACTCGATATGAGTTGTCCCCCTTTCATTCTGGCGACAGTGATGCCTCTTAATCGTGTTTTCAAATTGATTTCAAAAACAATTGTGTTTTTCCAATTTTTGGCGCTATCAGAACCACATCCCAAATCGGTTGAAAAATATTCAAATATAAAAAACAGACACACACACACACACACAACCTGGGTTTTATAATAAGTATGATTTATTTTTTCTCAATAGGAGTAGATAAGTTTGCCTATTGTTCCCAGTCTTTTGAACAGAACTAGAGGTTTATCCCTTACTTCCTGTTTAAGATTGAGTTTCTGGTTCCTTCTAAAGTAGTCTCATTCACTCCCAGTAGCCTCTTGTGCCTTAGGGGCATTATCACCTTGCTTGGGGATGAAATGATTAAAAAAAAAAAAAAGATTTCAACATTCCCAATGATTCCCAAGTTTTATGTAAAAGTTTTGATTTAGCAGAAAATAATATAGAGTAGTTTTCTGCAGCTCTTCATGTGTCTTCTTCAGAACTTCTCCATCAAAATAATTTTGTAATCTTATCTTCAGAACAGGTGGTGAACAAATGGCACACAATTTGCAGAAGGAGGTTATGAACCTTTTTTCTCAGCCAACTGCTTTAACTTTTTTCAAATGGGAAGTTTGTTGTATTGAGCCATACATTATCAAAATAGAACAACATACTTTTGCTACTGAACAAACTGACCCTATCTATGTGCTAATTGCTGAAAATAGATGCCTGCTATATTGTGATATTATGGACACCCACAAAGAAAAGGAAGAGGTTTTTCCTTGAAATCAAGAGTTTCTGTTTGATGGACTAGCAGATGGTTCCTTGTGAAGTTGAGTCTTCTAAATCGAATCCACTTAAAGTTGGCTCTTTGTGCTGCGCCAGGAAATTTTTCTCCCCGGAATCGATACTTCAAATATACAAATCAACCATTCGCCCTTGCATGGAGTATTGCTGCCATATATGGTCTGGTGCACCTTCTGTTTACCTCGGAGTTCTCGACAAGTTCCAGAGGCAGATATGTTATATAATTGGTCCTGATCTGGCATCTCATCTACAGTTGCTCTCTCACAGACGCGCAGTCGCTTCACTCTGTCTTTTTTACAAATACTTTCATGGTAATTGCTCCGATGAGCTGCTTTCACTGGTTCCCAGACTTCATGAATTCAAGCACCCTATGAGGCTGGCATCCCGCTCTCACCCTTTCACTGTAGAAACTTTTTAATGTAGCCGTCTCTTCTACTCCAATAGCTTCATATCTCGCACCTCTCGCCTGTGGAACACCCTTCCCTATTACTGTTTCCCTGAGAGCTATAATCTCCAAATATTCAAATGTAATGTCAATCGACATCTCCAGTTACCTTGATCTATCCACTATCCTTCTCCCCATCCTTTCTTCTATCACTCCTATCTGCTCTCGCTTGAAATCTTCTGCAACCCCCTGCATCCTAGTGGCTTCCTGCCTTGCTCGAGGTGTAATGCTTAAAAGAAAAATAAATAAATAAAAATTTTATTCAAAGATAAATGGGAAGTAAAGGAGTGGATTGGGGGTTTTCAGAGATCAAATGACAAAAAATTAGAAATAGGGTATATTAACAATCATGCTTAGGATCAGGACAGAGTTCTAGCCCTTGGCAGGAGATGGACGTGCCCATTGCATGATCCTAAAGTCTCAGTTTGTATTGCCAGGGACCATATTGGGAAGCAAGGAGCTACATGCAATATGGGAAACAAAGTTTGCATTCTTATTTCTCACCATGGTGTTTGTCTTTCTGTTGTAAAGTAGTTTTCACAGTGGAGGCTTGAATTTTACTGAGTCGGTCCTAAAAGGGTCCGATGTACAAAACATTAGGAACTTGCAATAATAGTTAATGACGCAGCAATCTAGTTGTGGGGCTCATACTTTAATGTCCGACATCGACTGACTCACACAACTCACTCAGCTCCACTGGTGACTGCTACTACTACTACTTATCTGTGGGAGAGTCTATTTACAATACAAATAGGTATGTTCCAGTATAACACTTTTATAGTGTTAACTTGTGAGCATACAGCACACTCTTCCCCAGCTTTTGGTGCACACCAACAAAATTGAGAATCAGAATGCAACATGGAGTAATTATTGGCCAGTCAGTGGAAATTTGGGGCAAGAGTCACATTGTATGTTTACAATATAATACTGATTGGGAATAACTCAAAATGCATAGCTTTTTTTTTGAAAAATGTCCTTTTCCATCACCAGCCAACATAGGTTGTCTTCACAAGCATGAAAGTAGTGCAGATGTCTATTCTTGCTTTAAAGATCTGGAGCTTTCATCAAATCATGAGGAACTCATTTCCGAAGTGTACGCATCTTTCCAAGCTGCTACAGATGGTGAACTAATAAATCATCTGAATTCAGTTTCTAAGTTATTTCTTTAATGACAATAGCACAATTTCTATTAACTTCAGATAAAAGCAGGTCATCCTGAAACTCAACAGAATGACCTGGTTATGGGCATCTCCTAAGCTGCTTAGGGATACTTTTTTTTTCTTTTACCCTTTGTTCTTATATCTCAAATAATTTATTGATCTGTGGTGATAATTTCTAATTTATAGCATTTGAAATACTGATTTGATAAATTTACATGCATTTATTTGATGAAATAATATTTTATGCATTAGATATTTATTTGACCCACAGCGTGCACACATTTTACACCCACCCACTTCTCCCAATCTCTGAACTTTTAACCAATAACTCAGTTTTTATTTTTTCTAATCTAATAAAATGAGATGAGATTAGACAATAAATGTTGACTATAAAACTGGAATTATCTCAACTTTGCTAATATAAAATTAAACAAGGAAAGAACAAAGTAAATAAACTGACAGAAAGATTCCTGAAATAGACATATTTTACTATAATATGAAACTTTTAGAAACACAGAATGCATTCCTATATAATTAATTAATAAAAGAGATAATAGATGGCATGTGGATGAACAAATGAACTGTCAATTGAAACTATTCTGAATTGTATGAATACTCACTATAGGTTCTGTTATTATCAAGAGGCATGGTGAAGTTAGGGATAGCAGCTCAGTTTGAGGAATTAGAGAGCAGAGTTCAAATTCCAGTCAAATTCATTACATTCACTTATGTGCTAATACCCTTGGGAAAGGTATGAATCAATCTATTCTCAGCCCAACTATGGGTAAATACCAGAACAGACTGATTCCTATAGCCTTGATTGGCAACCAGCCGAGGAGAAGGAAAAACTGAATTCAAAACAAGCCTGCAGAGGGTTAGTCTCCAACAGGCTATCTTTTCCAGAGGAAAAAAAATCACTACTACTGTTGCACAGTACATGGTGCCCTTACAAGCTTAGAGGGTTATGGGTTAAAAAGAAAAAATATGTATCAAGAACTTCTTTTACAACAATTCATACTTCATGAGATTATTTCTGTAAAAGCTTTGATAGAGCAGAATGTACAGTGTCGTTTCTATGATTTCAGATGTTTTAAGAACAAGTCTATCAAGATTGTTTTGTAAATTTTGGAATTTGTGGCTATCAGATTAAAGAAAACTTAGAGAATAAAGACAACATGGACTTTTTTCTGCAGCCAAGGAAACTATTTTCATTTGTAATATGATAATGGGTGCTGAAAAGTGCTATAGTTGACTCAATAGTCATCTGTAATTTAACAATACATTCAAGTGTGTGTGTGTGTGTATGTATATAAACACCATATCCATTTAGGAGAGGTAATCATGACCATCCACTTTTCTTTTTTTTTGCTTTAAGTAACTCTTGCCTCTTTAACACTTCTATTTTTAAGGTACTTGTTCTGCCATCCATTTGCCCAATCTCATTAGGTCAGTTACTTACTCCCCCCCCATCACTTCTCCTGCTTTCAATATTTTTTTTAATCATTTCACCCCAAGCAAGGTGATAATGCCACTAGGATGCAAGTGGTTACTGGGAATGGAAAAGAATGAGAAGATTTTAGTGCAGAGAAAAGACAATAAAAGAACAGGATACAGGAAGAGAGATGATGGCAATTGACATTGCATTTAATTTTTTGAAGAGCGTAAGTTGCAGGGAGCAGCAAACCAGATGAGAGTTCCACAGGCATGAAAAGAAACTATTAGAATATAACATGCAGTCATATCTAACTAGTTCAACGGTAAAACAGTTTGAACTAGTTGCCAATTGAGTAGCACATTCATGCAGTCAAGGCACCAAAGAGTTCCAATTCCACTTTGATTCCTTATATTCACTTATGCACAAAAACTCTTGAAAACGGTATGAAGCTACTTCTTCTCTCCCCCAGCTATGGGTTAATTAGTAGGACTTTTATCAGTAAATCATTATCTCCAAGAAAGTGCTTACAATCTGAAAATATTTCCTGGCATTAAATAACCTGCAAAGGCCTGATAAGCTTTTAAAAAATAAAATCAATCAATCAATCAATGTATGAACATATAATCTATTTATTCTCAGTAGAGGTTATGGAATATCTAAATATCTTTCAGTATCTGTCTATATTTCTGAGATGAGGTATTATGTACACTATTTACATTATTCGGAATATTGTCCTCATCTTTGTTACCATATTTATTACAAGGACACATGGCACAGTGGATAAAGGCATTAGTTAGATCCAGTGACAGGACCCAAAGAGTGTGAGTTCAATACCCAGTTAAGGTAGTGGATAACTTGGAGAGGGGAATTAACAAGAGATAACTGATACTTTAAATTAAACATGGCACGTGGAACTAGAACAGTCTACCCCAGTGAATGAAATAAAGGGTTCAGTTTGACATTCCAACCACCTGAAGAAGACCAGAGTGTACAATGGCCGAAACATTGTAATAAATATGGCGACAAAGATGAGGGCAATAATTCGAATATATCTTTTCTGCATAAATCAAGCTTTCCTAAAATGCTAATGAGGTCTTCATGTCATGTCATACATTATCAAATGCTGTTGTGTCATCTATGAAACAGATTGCTTGATTGATTTGTTTTTTACAGCTTAGATAGTATCAAGCTTACAACACCTGTTATTCCCAAGTGATCAGCTATCTAGGTACTGATCATGTTCGATATTGCTTAACTTCTATAATCATATAAAGATCAGTGTTTCAATGCGATATGATCATAAGTTCTAGGAGATCTTTCTGCACTTGTACTGATCAACCAAATAGCATTCTAATCATAAATTTACATTTCTTGTTTCAGTGCCTTGAATCAAAAGGCCTCATGGTTCTTGCTCTATTTCCAAACTAATTCTGCTACAAACTCTTATTCATTAAAACCCTAACTATTAGTTATCTGACTCACCTTGCTGATGGCCTGATAAAATTTGCATTCATTTTCATTTGGTTTCTTTGGAAGCACAAAGAAGTTGTGCGGATTTCCTGCATGTGAATGTAGTATATTTCATTTTGGTAACCATTATCAATCCCCAAATCAGAGAACACTATCAACTCCTTTATTACAATCTCATCCAACTATGTAAAAAAAAAAATGTGTAGATTCACTTTCATCATATGTTTAGGTTTTATTCCAATTCTACTCATTGCTTTTTAGAACAACAAACATTGCCAAAGAGTGAAGGTAGTTAAAAAAGTGGTGTCATGGATAAAACTGTCCTTTTGATATTATGTCTTATTGTGAATACATTTATTCATGTTTGCTGAAATTGTTTTCAAATTGTATTTTTAAGTCTTCAAACCAACTTATTAAAGTCCTTTAAACTTTACTTTTGAAAATCTGAAGTATATAAATGTAAATAAAAGCACTTGATTTGTATATTTATATTATTTTTTAAATGTTTAATTACAACTGTTCCTTTAACATAGAACAACTTTCTGACTGTGTCCCACTCTCTTGAAATTTCAGCTACTTATGGTCAACCCAAAATAACCAATTCAAAGGTTTTATTCAATGGTCCCATAGCCCAAAAGTAGTCATGTTGCAAATTTGTATAAGCCAAACAGAAAGCCTAAAATGCTTCCTTTAAGTGAAAACATGAAAATTCTCAACATGAAAAAAAAAAAAAAAAAAAATCTCATACACAAATGATTAAAATCTAAGATACAAAAAAAAATTTCTTTATCACAAAACTTTTATTACAGCATATAATTGTTTTTTCCTACTATTAACTATTAATCTCTTATTATGCCCAATTTATAAATTAAATTTTATTATAGATAGAAGACAAAAAACTACCAAAAGGTTTGTTACTAACTGCTGAGGTTTTGGAGCTTACAATATATCACCTAGTATTTTGTCAGTTTTATCTACCTGAAAAACTTTGAATTGAAAATATAGTCCATTTTTAAATAAATGAAAGTTTATAGAGACTTAACATTGTACTTTCAAGCAGAAATATCATGAACTGATGTTTATTTTAGACTTTCTCTGCATTGAAATTTTTTGTAAGACCTTATTTTATTATCTATATAAAAATGACTAGGCATTATTTAAAAATACATACAAGTTCTTAGTAAAATTTTAAAAAGCCAGTCAAAAAGTTTCAGATATATATTTAAACGTTGCTTTATTTGTTATATTCAAAATGTGTCCCTTTTACAACAAAGCATAATTCACATCAAGAAACGATCACAGATTTCATTATATTTGTCATAATAGTCCAACTATTCAACTGGAGTCAGTAATTGCACAGATATAAATATGACCTTGTGACACGAGATGAATCAAAGATATTCCCATAAAAAAATTTTTTTAAATCAAACAGCTTCAAACCTGGTAAATTTTACACTGCCTCAAGGTCTAACCCTGGAAATGTTTTGGAAAGATTGAAAATTGCCACAAAATAAGATTACTACATTACAAAATAGTCAAAGAATTTGTAATTCCGGTGAGAAAATCTTTTTAGTATGTTTCCTATCATGGAAATAAGGTGGGCATAAAAAAAGGTGACTAGATATATTTAATACAGTGGTTATATTTAATAGTTAATATATCATTTATATTTAAAAATAATAATTTTTAACCTTATATAACCAATAAGAATATCTTTGTTTTATTCTATAAGTCCTTGTAAAAAAAAACATATTTTTTGGTACCACCATAATTTGAGCTAAAAAACACTAAGACACTTAAAAAATTTAAATGTCTTTCTAAAATTTTGGTTTTATATTTAAGATAATAACCTAAAGTTAATATATAAAAATAACAATTTTACATATTTCAATTAGATTTGAAGACCTTTAAAACATTTCATGGTCAATTTATCATCAATCTGCCATTTTAGTTGAAAAATTGCAACAAACATTACAAACATCTCTTAAAAATCAAATCTCTGTCCTAGATATTTATTTCAAAGAAAATTAGTAAAATTAAAGAAAAAAACAATTAAATTAAAATAATTAAACAAAATTTTGAAAAAATATTACTTTACACTTAAAATACATAGGAAAACACATTTGAATACAACAAGGTATGTTCCACCTGTCAAGTTCATAAGACAAACAGTAGTCACCCACTTTTAAAACCTGCCACTAATTAAATATGGAAGACAAGACTACCAAAATATAGAAACTGATTTTATTTATACTTAAAAATAGTAATTTTTAACCTTATATAACCAATAAGATATCTTTTTATTTTATTCTATAGGCTCTTATAAAATTTAGTCGAATTAATATTTTTATCTTAATAGAAACAAATAATAAAAGGAGGTAATTCGGAATTGTTGACATATTTCCTATTTGATCTTCTATAGAAAAAAAATCTACCAGTTGTAAAAAGAAAAAGATTTTTTAAAATATTTTTCACAGTTTTTTAATAACCTGTTCAGTAAAGAATTCCCTTACTAAATGCTGAAAATTTAATTTAAATCTGATAATTCCATGATTTTTGAGAAATTATTAAAAATAGAGTATAGTTTGTTTTTTTTGGTTTCATTTCAGTAGTTACATAGAAAAAAGTGCAATGCCTTTGGTTTAAAATTCATATTAAAAATGAAAAATCTTTCTTGAAGCTTTTATTTTAGTTTTAATTCCAAGTAAAAAAATTTATTTTTAAAATACTGTGCTGCATTTCAAAACAAAATTGATAGAAATCAGTTTTTTTCCTGATTATTAGTAAAATCTATAAGCTGATTTGAAGATTAATCTGAATTGAAAGAAACATTACTTACTGTTAGTTTAAAATTACAGAAAAGCATCTTTTTTTAACATGGGATGGATGTTTTATAAGAATATGACAGATCTGATGTTTGGGAAATTTAAGTAAGGGGTACATAACTGTAAAATTAAAAGATACAACATGAATGCAATTTTTACCTATCCAGTAAGCAGTGTAATATTTTATTGAACTTTAGGCACTTTAGGCCTTGCTCATGAAGACACTTGTTACAAAATTATCAATTAACTAATGAAAGCCCAAATTTCCCATACAAATTTATGGTTCTACATTGATGCCAGAAAAGGAAAATTTTTATCAGCATCCCCAAAAATTCTCTAAAAAAAGTGGATACATGTTCAAAAATATGCACATGACATAATAAAACCAAAATCTTATCAAAACCTTTGTGTTATTAAGATGAAAAATCAAAGAATTTTTTTTACATAAATTTGTTTTTTTTACCCTTTTTGGAAGAAATGTTGCTTAAAATCTTGTTTTTCAGGTGTAAATTTGTACTGGGAATTTGAGCTTTTTTGGCAGTGAAAAAGACACTGATTTGAAAATTTTTGCAAAAATAAGCTAATTGGCTGATTTTAATGAAACATTCAGGACAAATTAAACTAATTTTGAATTTTTTTTTTTTTACATCTGTTACACTTCAACCAACCATTTAATTTTATGAAATTTCAAAAAATTGTTTTTTGTAGAGCTTAATGTTTATATTAGTTATAAGAACAAGTCCTTGGAAATTTAAGTCATTAAATTTTGGGGGTCAAACAGGAAAGTTACAGGAAAATCTGCCAGGAAGCGTAAAATAAAAAATGCAATAAATGATATTTAATTAGCATTGTAACTGATTTATCAAAAACAACAGTAAAAACTGGAATTGGTTTAACAAGTTTATTACCTTTTGGTACAGGGAAACATAATGTAGATAGAAACTAAGGAAGAGGATGTTTAGCTGTGAATGACTGTTTTCAGCAAAAACTACTGCTCCTCCTGCTACTCCTCTTGATATAGGAGTATTTTTATGTCTTTTGTCTGACAACTGAGTCCAAACTTGCAAGGTAATATTCTTCCTCACAACAATTAGAAAAACTTTTAACTGGTTTTATGAATAAAATATACCATGAAAAGATTTTTTTGAAAAATAATGTATTTTTACAAGATCTGTTTTCATTTTTTTAAATTTTAATTAGAACAATTTATAATCATTTAAACATTCTAAAGTTCTGTATTAATTTGCAGCATTCAAGTGATATTGTTATTAAATTAAAACTGTACTTTCTAAGTGGAAAAGCTTTCTACAATTCAACCCCTCCTCCAATATTTTAAATAGAATTTTGAATTTATTTTATGTGTATAAACAGGCTGATTTTTTTTTAAATACAGACATCCATAACAACATTATCAGAAAATAAAAGAAGTAACTGTAGTAAATTTAAAATTTATTGATAAATTTTTTAACATTTCCTCAACCGGTGTCTTCATATGTAAAGCTATAAAACCAAAGTACCTGAAATTCAATAAAATACTAGATTGCTTAGAATATAAAAAAGGGGTTCACATTAAATTCGTCAAGTAATTTTTAGAGTTATGTACCCCTTAGTTAAAATTCCCAAACATCAGTTTGTTGATAGAACTCTCAACACCCACCTCCATGTTAAAATATGCTTTTCTGCTATATTTTAATCTAAAAGTAATATTTGTTTCTATTCAGATTAATCAGACGGTAGTCTTGATAACTACCTTCATTATAAGAGGCACCACATTGATGCGGAAGCCTAATCATGTAAGGCAGTACCTCCACCCTTTCAGTAACATGGTCTGGAAAGGCCACAGTGATGATATACATTGATCTCTAAGTATGCTCTCCTAAGGTTCAACAGTAATACATTGCACCCCTATTGTCATCATTCCCTTAACTTGCCCAGACAGACATCTGCACTTACCATGAACACATCTACGAATTCATTTAACTCTCTGTAATTCGTTACAGGGCATACCATTTTCTTGCTCTCTTGGATAATGACCATTAGTGGAAGTAGACCCTTGGGAGGTTTGAACTCCTCTTCAGCATATGGTAGGAGCCAGAAACTTCTGGTTATATTCCTTACATACATGCTTGGACACAGGATACTCTTTTATCTTGTTTTGTAGGCTTGTCAATGATGTCATCCACGCTTTCTTTTTCTGATTGAACTCAATACTAAAGTCTGGTTCTACTATGTTGAGTGCCGCACACAGGGATGGTTTTCTGTCGAAGAACTCCACATAGCCTGCAAACGAATGCCAGTTTCTTTATCCATTCAGCCACTGGAAAACCAGATGCATATCCGTCAAACTTGGGAATTAATTTTAAGTTGAATTTGGTGTCTGCTAACATCTGTCAATGGCTGAAATGGTTTGTGTTCGTCTTGTCTGGTTTTCCTCACATTGAGAGCACTCTTTCTCGACTGAGAAAAAGCTGGTGTTATATAGCTCTCCCAGTCCTAGACTCATGCTGACTATTGGCTAATACGTGGCCAGTATCGTTCAAATGAAAATAGTCAGCACCACCTACTGTAAGTAGAATGTCTTCTCTCAACAGCCTATTGTGAAAGAGGACGTAACTCCTAGTGATTACAGCACCACACGCAACCAATTCTGAGTATCTTATCAAGTTGACCCAATTTTCTGTTACGTTAGGCTACAAAAAGTTATGAATTAATGGACAAAACATAAGGATCCAGTTTGTCATTAACGCAAAGTCGCATTTACAACATTAATAAAGACTTAAAAAGAATTTCCCCAATAAATAATAAAGATCATATTCATTCAATTTTAAAAATATACAAGAAAAATACTTTTTTTTAACCGAATTATCTACTGAATCTTTCTTTAATTATTTCAAAAGGTTCCTTCAGTTTTTTAAATGTTGACTTCCTCCACCTTTGCTTTAAGAAAGTCCAGGAATGTTAAAGACAAACACTAAAAAACCCAAGCATATTTGAAAATAAAAAAAAACGATACAAGAAAAATGATTTCGTCAAAGCAAAACTAGGTGTGTGTCTGTCCAGCATAGTATGGGTTTGTAAGGCAATATAAAATCAATTAAATTTTAAAACAGAAGCTTTAAATTTTATAAAACATGCATGATTCGGACCTATAAAGCACCAATCTAAAAAATATTAAGCTCGTTGAAGTTAACAATTTAAAACGGACATTTTATTTAACTGAAAAGTGAAAAGAAACTATGTTCAAAAAACAAAATTAAAAAATGGTGGTAAGTATTGAAAGAAAAAATAAATTTAATAGTTTTTTGGGGTCTGTTTGAAAAGGCCTGTATTGTAATTATCAACAATGATTGATAACGTCTACGAGTTTTTTTTTGGGGGGGGTCGGATTTCTTTTTTTTTTTTTTTGAAAAAAACTCGTCGCCAAAACAAAAAAGGGTGGGGGTAGACTGGATTTAAGTTTTATTTTATTTTTATTTATTTACTTGACTTCGTGAAACAAAAAAAAGAGAATCATAATACCTCCTGTTGATAAGCAAGTAGTAAAAAAAGAGAGAAAAAAAGAAAAACCTGTGGACTTTTTCTTTCTCTCTCTCAAGATTTTAATTTTGCGTATCAAGGTTTTAAACTTCAAATTTTGAGCCGACTACAACGAAATCTTTCGAAGAAAGGAGAAAAACAAACAGGCCACCCAATAAAAATTAACACTAACAAACTAAGAAATTAAAACAGGCTAAGACTGATAAAATTAAAAAAATAAAATAACAAAAATATTTTTGTTTACGCTTCAGTCTTCATAATAACATTGAAGAAACTATTGATCGCCCTCGAAAATAAATTCTTTGACATCTTTCTTAACAATAACATTAAATTTTTTTAATGTATTTTTAAGTTACTATTATTTATCAAATCAAATTGTATTTTTAAAACTAAAAGTGTCTCAGTGCTTTATTTTTATTTATTCACAATTTTCTTAGGTACATGTTTTATTCTTTTTAAAAACCATGTTGAATTTTGGCCAACAATATTTTAAAAAAGTAAATGAATTGAATTGAAATGATTTCTTTTTTATTATGAAATCGTACAAGCTTTTATTTAAAGGTTGTCTCGAAACCGTAAGATTGTTGTTGTCAAATTTCTTGTTTGTTTTACCATTTTACGAAAATTACTTACAGACGAAAGAACTGAAAGGAGTATTGTTTACTTTTTTAAAACTTACGTGAAAATAAAAGAATTTTTCATTGATACTTTAAAATAAATTTTCCTTTAAAAATCAGGCATCTTTAGTTTTCATCAAAATAAAAATTTAAAAACAAAGAAGTATTTTAAAAAGAATGGAAAGAAAAGATTCAACAATCAATGGCCTTCTTGTAATATAAAACAAGGTAAAAACAAAAACTCGCTGATTTATTTGTATAAATAACGCTTATATTGCGAAAGGATGATGAATCGGACTTCACTTACTTGTCTATTTCTTGAGCTGCTACTTTCCTTTTTTCGTATAATTTATCATTAAGTGCGCGGACACAAGACACAGATAGCGGAGAATGGGGTCTTTCACCCATGACTGACTTAATAATTGCAGAAAAATCAAAGGACTAGAAGGAACTCAGAAGTTTTCCGGCTTTTAATATTTTGGAGGTGGCGTCTGCCCGAACATGACATCCATGTTGAACAACATGTTAAAAAAGCAGGGCCGCTTATGATGCTAACAGACAATAATAATCTCACTTTTCACACAAAATTAACGTTGTTTTCTACCAATGTTTTCAGTTTCAGATAGAATGCATGTGATTAGTATTGATAGCGAATATTTGCTTTGTATATTTATTCTCTTTTAAATTTTTTAAAATATTTTCAAACTGTGTTGAATTATTTGTTAATACAGTAAGCGATGTTGTGGTTTTGTATCATATGATGACTCTTCTTACACCACTATAAAAGTTGGGTAATGATTAGCAAGCATGTCTAGCAAGATCATTTACAACTGAGTAATAAGGTCGATCGTCACATACTTGTGGCCTCTTGTTACATCTACACTTAGTAAATCATTTATGTACTCAAGTTCCGTAATGTAGAAAATCAAGATTCATCTCAGCAAAAATATTAGTAATTCATTTTTTTTGGGGGGGGGAGTCTTTTTTTTTAAATCATAAAATAAAAAGTAAAAACTGTGCGTAAATAAACGTTATTTCCATTAAGTTACGTAAGTAAAAAGTAAATATATTGCTCTTGTTAAATAAACTTTAAACTTTAAAAAGTTAATTATAGACTTGGAAACATATCTCTAAGATAAATATTGGATTTTTAAGAGATTTTGACATTTATTTACATTTTTTTTGGTTCGATAAGTCACGAGAAAATGTGCTAATGTTTTAAAAATGTTTAAAAACTTTATATACGGAAATTAATTTTTCTTTTAATAACTCAGACTATCTCTCAAATGAAACAGAAATTTAAGTCTAATGAAGGCGTTTAAATTATTTAAAATGCGTTTCTTGTTTGCTTGTTTTTTTTTTTTGTTTTTTTTTAGAACGTTCGTAAATCTTCAAATCGTATAATTATCAATGTGTATTTATATTTTCTGTCCCGTCTGTAGTATGATCGGAGGTAAATCAAAATAAGTTAGTAAATTTATGAGTGATTACTCCCCTTAGTTCTTTTAATATTCTACAAATCTGCATTTTTAGACAAAAATATTTCCCCAGCAAAATGAGCCATCTAATTAATAATTTCCTTTACTCTTACGTTTCTTAGATTGCAGACTTATTTGTTCAAGCCTTTCATATGAGGCACTCAGATAACTTTGTCTGTTGAGCGATCGTTTTCCTTCAACTTGGTCATGAAATAGGCTTTTTGTCATAGCCGTCATTGTCCTTCTGTTGCTAATCTTTTTCTTCCAAGAGATATTTCCATTTCAGTGCTATATTAAACATACAAACTTTTTAACATGAAAACATATTAAGCAAAGTGATTTATATAATACTGGGAGTAATCACTGAATCATAGATACCATTCTGTCAGTCAATTAAGTGCCATACGTGATACACGCTTGAGCGATCATGTATCTTTCGATACATGACTGACGAGGCAGATTTTTTTTCTCGCAGTAGGTTGCCATTTATTTCTGCGGTAGTTGTCAACCAAAGCTAAAGAACTCAGTATGTTCTGCTATTCAATTCATAGCTGGGGAGAAGATATGGATTCATACCTTTCTTCTCCCCATTAAACGTCTAAAAATAAAGAATGGATTAATTAAATGGTTAGTTGTGACTTCTTCATCTCTGCTTTATTGAATCCAAAGACATTGTTTCAAGACTTTTGTTTTATTGTAACTCACTATTAAAAACTTTCGAACAACTGCCGTCATTTTTTTTTCGGCAGGGATACACTCATCAAACCATATAGTAATTATTTATGTGTATTTATTTATATATTTCCTGTCCCATTTGATAAAGGGAGATAACTTTATATTTTCTTCATAAAAGGAGATAGCAATATTTTTGATAATGTTAGATACTATAGAGAATCTTGTCATCAATCATCAAAACATAATAATTATCAATGTATATTTATTTATATATTTCCTGTTCCATTTGACGGCCTAATAAAATCGAGTGAAATACAAGCGATAGTAATAAGCATTTATTTACAAGTAACAATTACTTTCAAACAAATATATAACGGAGTTTTTATTAACGTTGCCGCAAAAAATGCTTCAGTCTCTATATATTTTATCTATGTAAATTATGGTATCCTAAATTCAACATATTATATTCTCTAAATATATAAATTGAATAACTATTAAGGGATAAATTTAGTATTACTATTGTATTATTCTCATTTTAGTTTTGCATTGTTATCCAAGATTCAACACAAACTTGCTTTATAAATGCAGAGTAGAGAGAGAGAGAGAGAGAGAGAGAGAGAGAGAGAGCAGCGCAAAGAAAACAAAACGAAACCGAAGAAGCTAATGCAAAAAAAAAACTGCTATGAGAGAACGTGTAGCTGAAAGGATTCAAAATAAAACAGAGGAAGAATCTAACACAAAAAGAGAAGATATGAGAATACAAATGAAAGAACGTCTTCGATAAGAAACCGAAAAGCAACACAACAGAAGGGGAATTTGTACGATAACTAATTTTAAATATTTGCCACAACATAATTTAAGCGCGAAAATATTTTTCAAAGATGAAGCATACGAAACCTGTATTAGGGTAACCAATCTACCCGCAAAATGCAGGTTTGTTTCATATTTTGATGCTGAAAAACACGTTTTTGTTCTGCATTTTGAAAAAGAGTGACTATTTTTTAAAATTATGCGTAAATTTTGCTATTCTTCTTTTTTTTTTCTTTTTTTTTTGATACTTAATAAACATGAACGGCTGATATATGTGCGAAATCTTATTTGTCTGCCCCCTCTCTCTCTCTCTCTCTCTCACACACACACACATTTATACTGAAACTCAATGACCAAAGAAAGACATTATTTTCACTGTTAAAATTGTAATTTGAAAGTAGAACAACTGTATTTTAATTTCTTAAAATACAGTTGTTCCACTTTTAAATTTTAATTGAACTATTATTTTGCACTGGTTGTATAAAATTCTTCAATAATGATATGTTACAAATGAATTCCGACCTCTCAAAAATACCAAACTGATTTGATTCAGTTTTGTGGTTCCCTGGTTGAAAACCTGTCCACTGGGTTTGCGGTTTCTTCGTTAATTTTAAGAAGTTGGCTGTTGGAATTTAATTTGAGAACAATATTTTACAAGTTCACATTCTCGCTATTTTTTCTATCTTTACTTTAACCGCTTTTTACTTTCAAAACTGATTCCCAAAGCCTTGATTTTTATCAGAGATCAGAATATATTTTCTAACTAACGAGAAAGCTGGGAAATATAAAAAAGAATTCCACCACCATTATTCTTTCCATGGTGCCATAAAGTCTGGGGGAAACCTCACAGCTAGTTCACTCCAAACAGTTTTCATTAGTTTCAAAACCGGCTCCCAAAGCCATGATTCTTATCAGAGATAAGAATTTGTTTTTTGACCAATGGAGGCGCCAGGAAATTTGTATAACGATTTTGGAGGGAAAAGTCCCCGATGCATCGGCGCCTACCAAATCTCCATAAATTTGCAGAATCTATGCCTATTTCACAGTGAGAATTCGGACTACCATCTGTAAGGTCGACGATAGGGAGCTCCAGTCAACTTCAGAACCACTTTCAACCAAAGAAGAAATTCCTGTTTGGCTGGAAAGACAGACCGTCAGCCCATTATTAAAAAAAAAATTGAAAGCTGCATCCCTTCACCACTCCTTCTGTCGTGTCCACTGGACTTCTGTCGTCGACCTACGAACTCATTCAACTGCAAGATTCCTATATCTACCAACGATTTTCCTACTCTACAAGAACTGTGAGTGTTTCTAAACCTTAACAAAATTCTACTCGCTTAAAGAACTTTTTAGGCGCTCAGAGAAATATTTTGAGTAAGCCTTTTTTCTGTTATGAACATTTTCTCTTCCCTTAAAGGACATTTTCTCTTTTCCCTTTCTTTCACTCTTTGAGTCTTAATTGTCTTTATCCTTTTACCCTTTTTTTTCTGTATATGTAAATAAACACTTTCTTCTTTTATTGTTACACACCGAGCAGGAGTTTTTTCTTTATTCGTCCGCGCCTAAAAGAGAGAGTTTGTCTGTTCTAATCTTGTTGTCTTTACTCGCGTTTTGTCGCAATTTTTTAACCTCGACCCTTTGATGCGGGAAAGCCGGGACAAATTTCCCAGCATGACAAGCCTAATCTACACACAGCTGGTCTTACTTTTAACTAATCAATACTTTCAGTCATTCATTTATAATAGAAAGCACAAATATTGAACAACAATTTGAGTAAATAAGTTCTATCTCATAAAAAAGATTTTCATCATTCTCGCTGATTCTTAATTTTGAACCCCACCATTTATTCATAATGGCGAATACTATCTAATATGGTTTAAAATAAATGATTACAAATATAGTATTATCTTAATTTTCTAAAAAAAATATTTTTGCATATTATTTTATAAAAAATATTTTTATATATGTCGCTAGCTTTATCATGAGTTTATGATGACCCCCATTGATGTCTATCATCCGTATAGAACCGTTTTCTCAGACCAAAGATTTGTAGTGGACCTAAAAAGCGATTGGTCGTAAAATACGTTTTTTTCATCCACTTATTTTCCTCACCGCGAGCATTTATCTAAAGTAGGTACGAATTTTAGCTTACATCTACGTCCGCACGCCACGTCCTCGACAGCCGTCGTAAACATATAAATAGTGCAGAAATTTTCAGTTCAGGAGGGAGAAATCCGCCAGCTAATGAATTCCATGTCGGCAGATGAAAGGAAAACAGTCATTCATCCCTTTTCTACACTCCTTCAACGACCGCGGCCAAAGAACGAACTCACTGATTCACGACATCACCATGGTAACCAGGTCAAGAACTGGGAACAGCCCATATTAACGACACCAGTTAATTACTGTTTCACTGACACTTTTCTTTCTACTTACTAATCTCACAAATGTAATTAAGGAAAAAACATTTAAACTCTTCACCATGTGCACAACTATGAAAACCACTTTTTACCTATATACTCGAACACAAATGCCGTACACAATCGAATTACACACAGTCAATACATACTGTAGCTTTTGAATAAATGTTATTTTGGATTTGGTTAAACCGAGTTTTGTCTTTGTTTCGAATTGTTGCTTGTAAATGATAAATTTTGTATATTTGAGGCTTCGGTGCTGACCAAGCATTGCAAGCCCTCGGCAGGTTAAAATGGCTTTCAATGAATTAATTCTATAAATCATAAAGAAGACTATACTTCATGAGGCCCTATAGACTGGCATTACAAAATCACAAAGAGCTTTATCAGATAACAAATACCACATCATTTGAGCAGTTTCTGTTTTGTCTTTTGGCCAAGATGAAGATCGTTGATAGCAGTAACACACCAAAGCCATTACTTAACGCGGGAAGTATCTCACAAAATGGCAAGACAGGAAGGCGTTTTATCCATACAACAGCATTTTGATAACTCCTTTATAAGAAGAACCTCGAGTTTAAAAGAACCGTGAATTATACATGCATGGGGAAAGCAACTTTTGGTTCCTAATATTATTATCACTAAACATCTTCTTATTACTTACACTATTTATATTGTTCAGACGTTTGTCCTCATACATTCTTCAACGGTTTGAACAATGCAAACAGTGTAAATAATCAAAATATTTCATCTCAGAAATATAGACATCTCCCTTACTTTTAAAAATAAAATGAAAGTAAAAAAATAAAATTATATATATATATATATATCTGTGTGTGTGTGTGTGTGTGTGTGTGTGTGTGTGTGTGTGTGTGTGTGTAAGCAAATGCAAATGGATATAGATCCGACAGAATGAAGAAAAATTTGGAAAAAACAAACAAAAATCCTTAAATGCAATTATGTTGTTTAAAATGAATGAAATGTCGACGTCTGACGTTTCGGTTTAATAAACCTTCTTCGGGACAATATTCATTAAAATACAATTCAGTTCAATTTGACAAAGACGATGGACATAAAAAACAAGTCTTATCCAAAACAGATAACTGAAAATTTTAAAATGATCAGCTTTCCGTTTAGCATGGTCACGTTGTCGTCACATGGGCGACGCTTTCAAAACATATTCCTAAAAATATATATATATATTCATTCATTTTAAAAATTATCTAGTTTACTGGTAATATT
This sequence comes from Acanthosepion pharaonis, assembly GCA_903632075.3. NCBI lineage: Eukaryota > Metazoa > Mollusca > Cephalopoda > Sepiida > Sepiidae > Acanthosepion > Acanthosepion pharaonis. The sequence goes on along the minus strand of CAHIKZ030005169.1, from coordinate 2,658,323 downwards.
ATCTTAAAAATGTTTTCTTTCTGTCATTTTATCAACTCATATGTAGTCCTTCAAATATCCAGGTTTATGGATTTTCCAACCCAAATTTGTTTTAACAACATCCTCTTCATCTCTTTTATTATTCTCCCCTTTTTTACCTGTTTTTCCGTCATTTGTTTAGTAAATCTCACATTTGTTCCTTCCGTGCTTTGTGTTCTCTGACGGAATTTCGCAAACTTGAAAGTTATATTTCTTTTGGGCGTGAAATTGTAGGATGTGGTGAATACGAAATAAAAAAACAACTCTCTTTTCTCCATTTCTTTCAAATTCGCGAGTCTATGTGAAAATTTATTTTGACCAATGGAAAAAGGAGCGGCTTACAAACTGAGAAAAAGGTAACGAGCCGATGTGAAATCGCTTTTTGATATAAATAAGCAGAGAAAGTTGAATCAAGGCAGAGAGAGAAAGAAAAAAACAGAAAGAAGCAAGCGGTAGAAAAGTCGAGTTTCACGCGTCTGAATAACGTCTGTGTCAAATTACACGCTGATACATTATCAGCCTCTAGTGAGGGCAGGGCAATTTGAAAGAACTCTATTCAACTCTCAAGTTGAGTACCTTAAAATATATCTTTTCGTGTTGAATACGACCGTATAACTTTTATGTGAAAAACGAACTCTCTCAATTTGTTTTAAACATTTTTGGAATATTACTTTGTCCGATGATTTAATGAACATTTTTTCTTCTTGACAATTCATCGAAACTACAAACTTTAAATATTTGATTCCTTTCCCTGAAACAAGCTACTGACAACTTCAAATGTGTAACTTTGTAAATAAATTCCTCATCTTGTTTCGTTTAATATAAAACGTGTTTCCTCGTCATTATCCCTCAATATTTCAAGGGACATTATTATTATTAATAAATAAAGATAAAAATATAAAATAATAATGAATATCATAAATAAAATAAAATAAAACAAATAAAATTTAAACTTTGTTTAAAATAAATTAAAAATAAAATTTCTCCCAGCATGCAACAAAAGCTCTTCCTGCTGGAAAACAGACGTCTCGCCAAAAGACGCTGAATTCATTCTCTTCGCCAATGATCGTTGGAAAGTTTGTTTGGTTGGTTATTTTTATCTTTATACCCTAAGTAGGTTAACTAACGAGAAGGGAGCCGCCATGTCGGGATCATCGATCCAATGCGAACGATCCTTTCTTTTTGCTGGATATTATGCGCTACATACTATACAGTATGTAGCCAGGTCTACATACAGTTTTTGAATTCAGAGTTACTTCTCCTAAAGAGGTTTCCACTCAAGTCTATAGAACCCAATTTGTCCTGCTATTTACCCATAGATGGGAGGGGGAGAAGAAGAGGATTCATACTTTTCCCAAGTGTATTAGCACGTAAGTGAATATAATGGATCCGACTGGAATTCGAACTTGGCTCTCCGATTCCTCAATCCAAGCCGCTATCCATTACTCCACCGTGACATTAAAACATCAAAATCCTTTCTCCAGAACATTAGTTGTGATAATACGAAGTGACTCCTTCCTTTTATTACATGCAACCATAAAACACTTGTAACCAAAAATACACACATCAGTACACAAAAATAAATTGTATGATTTTAATTTATAATATCATATACTTATTTCTGCTGATATGATGTGAGTGACCCCACAAAACACGTAAAATTTTACTGCTAGTGATTCGAAATTTTTATCCTCAATTTGAATGCGAAACATCTATATATTTTCTCTGTTTAACGTCCCATAAGGTATGCCTTTCACTTGAGACAACTGAAATTTCTAAGATACATAATGCAGAAAGAGGGCTTGGAAAATTTAACACTCACAGGAGATGTTAAAAGGAAGAGGGACAGTAAAAAAAAAACAAAGAATTACCTACCTAACTGTAAACGGCAGATAAAATAGGAATTGGGTGGGATAGCAAAATGAACAAACACTGCTAAGAGCTACAATGGGACACGGCACATAGAACAAAATCAAAAAGAAGGTGAATACTCTGCAATAATATTGGTCCTGATCTGGCATCTTGGCTTCAGTCATTTTCCCACCGCCATAATGTAGCTTCCCTGTGTCTTTTCTAGAGATATTTTCATGGCAATTGTTCGAATGAACTTTTCGCTATGGTTCCTAGATTTTATGAATTTTAGCGCAGTACTAGATTGGCGTCTGGTCAATTTACAGTTGAATTGGCTAGATATAACCGTAAGTTCTATGCTAACAGTTTCTTCTCTTGTACTTCTTGCCTATGGAACTCTCTTCCGGCTCCATGCTTTCTGGCCAACGTTGATCCTCAAAAATGTTAATGTCATTTCAATCGTTATCTACTGTCTTCCTGGTTACTTTTCTATTTTACCCAGTTCTTATTCTTTCACACTCAGTAACCTCTTAACCTTTACTGCCTTGCATGGTGTGAAATGATTATAAAACACACACACACGCACACACACAACTTGAGATGAGTTTGTTGCCCACTACTTCACCACGAGCCGTCTCTAAAATCTAATATTTTATTTCCGGCTTTGTGATAGTAACAAAGTGTTTTTCTCTTAGGCGCTGGGGATCCACACCTTGAGAGAAGGTCCTCATTGTATTCAACGAAAATTGGACATTTCCTGGTGTCTATGATTAATCCCCACCCCCCAACATTTTTCTGGGGAGTGCCCATATTAAAGCAAAATATAATTTTAAAAAACACTTGTTACTGTCTAGTCTTTTCGTGGAAAAGTTCATTCAGTTTTATTAAATAAAAATTTAAAGACTGAACTCACAATTACTTTCACCAAGCTAAGTGGAATAAATCGTTGGTTCGTGAATTTGGTAACATAGTAATTGTGGGTTCAATCCATTGGACGGTTAGTACAAGTTTAAACTCAGTGAAAACGTGGTGAGAAATAACTAAGCAGTACTAAATAAGAACAAGACGAGATATCACGAGATGTGGAGAGAGGAACGAGAAAAATGGTCGAAAAAGCCCCTCATTTTCTTTTCTCTTTGATCTACAGAGTAGCTTAGAGATAGGACGTATCTCATTTCCCTGTGTACCATTGAACATAACACAGATACCCTAAACTTACTTGACTACTCATAAGCTTATCGAATAATTTTACCAAACTAACAAAGAACTTCTCGAAATGTTGATTGATTTGTTTAATGGCATATCAACTCCTTATGAGTAATTTAATACCGAAATTTAATTTTCTTGGGAGCTTGGAAGTAATAAAAATACATGTTATTCTGATTTCACATTTGGATACATGGTAGATGATACTCAGCTTTTTTTGCATATACATGTTTGTGTGGAGATAATTACTAGAGGCAGTGATACGTGTGTTTTATGTTGTAGTCTCAAAATGTCTCTCACTAATTCATATGAACTTTGCTCACAACTTACGAAGGCAGACATCTGTACACACACACACACACACACACACACACACACACACACACACACACACACACACACATCCACTCATTTTTTATATTTACAGTTCTTCTTTTATGGGCCATATCCTTTCAGGACGTTGGCGATCACGGTCCTCTACAATTTCCTGTCATTTGTCGTTGTTAATAAATTGTATCCGTTTTTTTTATCTCTCTTAAACCCTAAACTGCATTCCATTTACTCAATACAAAAAAAAAAGAAAAAAAAAGAATTTATCGAAATTTCATAAAAATTAAATTACAAAGATTTTCTATTAAAAAAAAAACATTTAAAACAGACATGGGCAACCTTTTTCAAGCAATGGGCCACATGATCTCTGGCTCATCACACCCTACTAAAGAGATACAAGATAATTTTTCGTAGCTATTTTCACTACAGAAAACAGTTTGCGTAAACAGATACCTTAGAAATTGGAGGAAAGTTTTATTCTTTAGAAAATATTTCTAATAATAAAAAAATTTGAAGTCTTGATATAATGTTATCACTGATGACAACGTGATTAACACATGTCGCTGTGTGTGACTTATTTCTACTTTATTCATTTGAAAATGAAAACATTTCTTTAGAGAAAAAATTCTTATGAACATTTCCTGTTTCAAAAGCAAAAGATGTTTACACGTATGATCTTCCTTAGTGAAAATTACCAATGGTTTAAAATGAAAATTCAAGAAATATTATACTTCATCATTGTTTATGTATATGGTTATGTATGAGAGAGTATGTGAGTGAACAAGTGAGAACGAAACAAAATAAAATTTTCAGAAACCTTATTTTCCTTATGAAATTAAGCGTGCCATTCAGAAAGGCCAAACAGCCCACAGTTTGCTCATAATTGATTTAAAACATAATTTTATTCCTTTTTGAATAAGTCCTGCAAGCAGGGTCTTCAAGAGAATTTTTAAAAGGTGATACAAGACCTCTTTGAGTCCACAAGAGAGGTAGAGATTTTTTTTTTAAATTTAGGATTTGATATCTAGTAAATCTACATGTAAACTATCATAAATGCTTTATTTTCATGATCAGATATAACATCATGTAACAAACATATTCAATTAAGGCAGCAACATAAATTAGTATTTACGGTTACATTCACCAATCGCCATTTTGATTTTGTCATATGAAATGTTTTTTAAACATTCATAAGATCTTGAATTTTCTAACAATTGTAACACAAACTTGTTGCGAAACAAAACAGTGATACACATACAGGTATATTGTTGCGGATGTGTGTGATGTGTGTTGGAGAGGAATAGAAGGTTTGAATTATCAGAAGGCTTAAAATTGTGTGTGTTCAATAATCTTCCATCCACAACAATTAATACAAGACAGAGAATAAAGATTCATAAACATATTGTTTCAAAACGTAACAATGGAATTTATTAATATTTGATATACATGCATGAATACTAAGTGAAAAGGTTAGACAGAGTTGTGTCTCTTAGATTAGGTAATATTTGTACCTAAGCTCATAAAGTAGAAGTTGATTATTAAACTGTAGTTTAGAAGAATAAAGTTTCTTTAGCATGTTTGGAATTGTGTATTGTACAAGTTGGTAAAAGTTCAGAAGAGATTTCAGAATTCGTACTTGTATGAATGTTGGTCATGGTCTTTAACGTCTGATCGCAAAGGTTAAAACGGGAGTTCTTAAAGATTACATCTTGGCAGCAAGGAGAAAGATGAATGAAAAGAAAACACGAGGGAGTTTACACGTGTTCTGTTTTTATAAGGTCGTGTATCACGTGGGAGGCTCCGAGCATATTGAGCGGGAAAACAGATTTGTCGCGTGCAGGTGGTTTGATTGGTCGGAAATGACCAATCAGCAAGCTAGATTGAAGGGGATTAACCAATGAATGCTTGTTATATATTTTGTAAGATTGTGATGGTGAAAATTACAACAGGAATAGTGCATTTCCTAGCAGGGGTTAACTGGCTTGTGGAAGATTCCACAATATGATGACGCGAAAACTCTGGTGTGCGCTGGTCACATCATTATGATAATTTATACATCTATGCATTTACCGCGGCTTGTAAGTAGATACTCTTGGTGTTATCATATGTTTATACAACTAGGCCTACAATAATTAATAATAAGTACTAATGATGTATAGTGTGATAAGTATAGCGATGTTTGAGTATGTGAATGTAAGTGTATGACGGGCTGGGGGTAGTAAAAAGTGTTTGGTATCGAGGGGGGATGGGTGTTGCATGGTTTCTGTGGTGTCCTTCTTAGCTCTCTGGCCCCGGAAGAAAATACCAGCTTGACCCCCTTCTCATGGGACCTGACTGAAAGTTTCATTAAAATCCGACAATTATCTAATTTTTGCAAGAATTTTGAAATCAATGTCTTTTTACGCACAATTTTCCCGTACAAATTTAAGACCCCGCTTTGACGAAGCAAAAAAAAAACAAAACAGAACACAAGATTTTGTAACTAAAATTTCCAGGGTTCTAAAAAGAATGAAGAAAAAAAAAAAAACTTGACAAAAAAAAAAAAAAAATGCTCTTTCCTCTTAATAAAATTTTTATTTTTATTATGTTTTGAGCGTTTTTCATCATGCCCCCTTCTTTTCAAACTAATTTTGGGGGGTACTGCGGGTGTTACCAATCTAGGGGTTTACTTGGATTGTTATGTATTGATTATCTTCGGATAACGTCCTTAATCCAAATATATATCAATTTTGACCCTTTAAAAATGTATGCAAAGGTAATTATTACAAAGATATATTTTGCATGTACTCATAAAATTTTCTCTTAAAATAAAATCTTACTTATTATAAAACACACATTGTGTGTGCGTGTGTGTGTGTGTGTGTGTGCGTTTATATATTGGATCGGATTTCCTACATTTTTCAACCGATTTCAACAAAACTTCACAGGAATACGTAACGTTACCTTGCGGTGGTTCTAACAGCGCCAAAAATTGGAAAAACACAATTGTTTTTGCACGAAATCAATTTGAAAACACGATTAAGAAGCATAAAGAGAATGAAAGGGGGACAACTCATATCGAGTTATACTTATTATAAAACCAAGGTTGTTTGTGTGTGTGTGTGTGTGTGTGTGTGTGTTCGTTTATATATGGGATCGGATTTCCTACATTTTTCAACCGATTTCAACAAAACTTCACTTTTTTTTGGCAGGTAGTGTTTCTTATTGTCTTGCACACTTTTTTCTTTATTTTTACATTAGAATGCTTTAAAAATTCCATTTACAAGACAATTGTTTATAATAAAATTCTATTCAATCGGTAGACTCATAACGATTGAAAACAATGTTTTTGTTACAAAAAAACTAATTAAGACATGCGTGTCCGTCAACCTTAAACAATAATCTTTGTCAATTTTATTTTTCAGTCTTTATGATGGTCGATACTTGATCTATCTCTTACTGTTACATCCCCGGGCAACGCCGGGCTCTACTGCTAGTATACAATAAGTTCATAGAAAGTTCTCGTGTTCAAAGTTTCAAGTCTTTTTGCATATAATAGAGAGAAAACGAAAATAGCCCTTGTAAATATGTATGTAAGTATGTATGTATCTCTTGATATGGGCGCCTAGCCGAGTGGTTAGAACGTTCGTTTTCCGTCAATAAGAACCAAGTTCGAATGTCACCTGAATTCCTGATATTATCGGTCTGGAGTGGGGGGACGATCAGTGTGCGGAACCTTTGGAAAGTTTTGGTTAGCCCAAGCCTTGTGAGTGAAATTGGGTAGACGGAACACTTGAGGGTCGTCAATAGCTGTGCTAGCACGAAGTCACGTGACAGAGGGTTTGAATGTGTTGGTGTTCCGATTGTTGATCATTCTAGGTAACACGCTCTCTCCCAGAAACTGTAACTAAGGTCTGCTCAGCATAGTTGCAATACAGACCACAAATGTGCCTGAGCGAGAGTCTGCAATAGTTCTCTCCCCACTCCCCAGTAAGCATGAGGGATTCGGGGTAGTAAGCACCGGCACTGTCGATTATTATAGTTGATGATTGACAATATAACTTAGGTGGAAAAAAAGTAAAACGTACAAAAAACCCCAAATAAAAACAAAACAAAAAAAAAAACAACACTGTAGGCCTTTTGGGGCTCCAGGTTCGTCGGGGGTTCCTGCGTAGTACGCACCGCACCGGCCGTGCAGATACACGATGTATATTTTTAGTTAATGACTGACAATGTAACCTCAGTTTAAAAATAATTTAAAAAATGGCGGATAGCCATAAAACAAAAACAGTGCTGAAAAAAAAAAATGAAGAGGCAACAAAGGTGCCCCAAAAAATGCGCCCCTCGATCGGGGTTTCGGGAGGTAACACACGTTGGACTTGATAGTAATCCTTTCGAGTCTGTGGGATTTTTAGGTGTCCGAAAATTTAGGGCCTAGGGGAATGGACGAAATATTTCATCGACTCTCTGTTTGCCTGGGGTGGTCGTCTCCGCGTTTATCACTGTTTCGAGACAAAGGAATTCATTTCACAATTGTCTCTTGATTTTTGATTGGTTCACAGGACTCAATATCATCCCGTTTTCTTCATCTCCATTTAGGAATGATGGCCGTTTGGCTTCTTTTATTTATTTATTATTTTATCTTTTTGTTTTTATTTCTTTCTGGCAAACCATTTCTATTTTTTATTCTTGAAATAGTGAACTTTTTTATTTTTTCAGTACCTAATTTTATGAGAGGATCAGATAAAGATACACAGTATTTAATACTTAATCTCCTTAACATTTAAAATCGGATGTAACCACGCCCTCTTTTGTATAACGTTATTTTAATACATCGCTTCTTAAACTATGGGTATTAAATGTATCTGCCTCTTCTACTCCAACAGCTTCTTCTCTCGCACTTCCCGACAGTGAAACTCCCTTCCTCTTACTTGCTTCCTGATAGCTGTAATCTTCAAAAAGTTAAATGTAATGTCAATCAACATCTGATGCCTTGATCTTGATCCCCGTCTTTCTCTTTATCCTTTCCTCAAACACTCCTCTTTACTCTTACTTTCACTCTCTATAACCCCTTGCGTGCTAGTGGCATTCCCGCCTTGCTTGGGGTGAAATGCTTAAAGAAAAAAAATTAACGTGATGCGACATGTAAGCGGTACGGTAATAAAACACGCGCGCGGCGCTGTTGCGACAAGTGCCGTGACAACGGATGTATTTTCAGTGTAGTTGGTTAATATCTGGGGTCGCCAAAAAACTCATCATGAAAGCTGGGGACATGAATGAAAAAAGTTTAAGAAGCGTTGGAATATAATGTCTCGATTTTATCGCTATCTACATCAACCGATCTACGACTACAGTACCTAATTTTACGAGAGGATCAGATAAAGATATACAGTATTTAATACTTGATTTAGCTTATTGACATTTAACATCGGATTTAGCCATTCCACTTTTTATCTCGTAGTACCCTGCTTCGTATAACGTTATTTTAATACATCGCTTCTTAAACTATGGGTCGCGACCCGAAATGGTGGAGTCGTGAAAATTAAATTGAATTTCAGTTTATATTTTATTTCACAACCGTCCAATATTTAAGGGGATGCGCCATGCAATCGATGCGGTAATAAAACACGCGTGCGGCGCTGTTGCGACAAGTGCCGTGACAACGGATGTATTTTCATTGTACAGTGTAACCCGGATATAAGATACCCGGATATAAGAGAGATTTTCTCTGGTCCCAAATTAGAGCCATACTTACCTAAACAAAATAGACCAAACCCGGATATAAGAGAAACCCGGATATAAGAGACTTCTACTCCGGTCCCGACAACTCTCTTATATCCGGGTTACACTGTAGTTGGTTAATACCTGGAGTCGCCAAAAATCTCGTCATGAAAAATGGGGTCACGAATGAAAAACGTTTAAGAAGCGTTGGAATATAATGTCTCGATTTTATCGCTATCTACATCAACTGATCTACCAGACCATGGAGAATCGATAACGAAAAGTAACCAGCATGAAACTACGCAAACAACTTTTGATATATTCGATCGTTCATAATACCGATGTGAGATAAACTGCTGCTTACCACCAAAGATTGTCTAGTTTAGACTAAGTGGGGAATAAAATTCCAGACAAAAAGGGTGTATTATGCGTAGAATATCAGGGTCAAAGAAAGCCTAATAGCTACAGTATGTGAGATTCTGAGCTCCGTGTTTGGAACTCTTTTCTTTTGTCTGTGTTTTTATTTAGTTTAATCATTTTACCCTAAGCGATAAAAGCCAATAAGATGCAAGGAGTTACTGAAAGTCAAAGAAACAGAGAGGACAATAAAAGAACAAGATTCAAGGAGACAGAAGATGGCGACTGATGTAGCATTTTCATTTTTTTAAGATCGTAGTTGATAGGAAAATAAGAGAGTTCCACAACAGAGAAGTGCGAGCGAAGACACTTATCATAGAACTTACGGTTATATCTAAATATATGAAATTATGAGATCCACCTATCAATCTAGTACTGCGTTTAAATTCTTGAAGCTGCAGTACCAAAGAGGTTGTTGGGGACGTGCAGAATTTAGTATTTACGTTAGAAAGAATCAGAAGGAATTTGAGTGACTTTCTGCATCCCAAACAAATAAATGAAATTTAAAATGCAATTGAAAAACGAGACATATTCAATTAGAAATCAATACAACATTTATATACAAATCAAACAATATACAGACAGGATAATTGATGTATGTTGTGTAGGTGAAATGTGTATGCGGTTTCTTCAGATTTCAGAATGTCTCTCTTCGTAATTGTTCGTTCATTTGGAGTATTTTTTGTTTGTGTCGACATTTGCGATTGTTGATATTAAGTGTCTTATAGAAAGAGTTTTTTAAGGGTGATCTACTTTTAACTGTAATATTTTCTAAGGTCGTTCGTTCGTAGAGTTTACTTAATAAGTAGTGAATTTGATTCACTTTAGATAAGCAAAGTTGAGAAATGATGTACACAGAGTTGATTGAATCTTGATCGAGTATGAGTCAGCGATGTATCTTTTGGCGCGGCAAAATCGTGATTCGTAGTGACGTGGAGTATTTTGGAAAGTTCTCTGTGAATGCGTGTTACTGACTGTATAAAGTTGGTAATTGTCTTTAACGTCTGGTCAGCAATGACTAAGACGGGAGTCGGTGAATGTTACATCTTGAAACTTGGTAATTACTACTCGGAAGGTTCACACGTTTTCTGTTTATATAATCACTGAGTGGCTCCCAGCATAAGAGCGGGAAAACAGCTTGGTCGCGTGCAGACGGTTTGATTGGTCGGAACTGACCAATCAGCAAGCCAGATTGGAGGTGATTGACCAATGAATACTTGTTATATTGTCTGACGGTAGAATTTGGCTTAATAGATAGGAAGAGTGTATTTCCTACAAAGAGGTAAGGCTGGTTGTGTTGTGGGAGATTCTACAATGTAAGCTCATCGGAAAAACTATCATGAAAATATTTATAGAGGAGGCAAATGGAAGCTACATCACGGCCGTGAGAAAATAAATGAAACCAAGATGCCAGGTCAGGACTGGTAACGTTGCTGATTCTTCCTTGGATTCTGTCAAGAATCTCAAGATATATAGCAGAACCACCAGACTAGCTGTGACGACAATATTCCATACATGAACGAATAGTAAAGTTATAAAATTGCAAAATAAATTCTGTCAAGAAAATTGTCTAATACGAAATAGGGAATCTACTTTCCTAGCAGAAGACCAAGCGATTGATTCAAAATAATCGTTCTACTTCATGCCAGTGAAAACGTAAAATGAAGTCCTCCAATTTGTGGAAATCCTGTTCTTTTATTGTCTTCTCTTAATGGTGTTTTTTTCTCAGATTCTTTCAGCTATTAACCCTTTGAGTCTTAGTGGATTTATCGCCTTGCTTATGGTGAAATGATTAAAATAAAAACTGTGGCCATCAGTACCGATACTATCGACGCAAATCTTTTTTTGTATGTATCACATTTTTATCTTTCTTAAAATAAAGAAAAAAATATCATAACATGCCGAAAAATGTTATTTTCTTCCGTCTTCAATATTAAAACAAAAGTCAAAATAAGCGAATTGACAAATTGAAAAATGCCTCTAGATACCACAATACAATCAAAAGCTCCCACAGTAAAATCAAAAGCAAACATTTTATTAACGAACTTATCCTATAATGGAAACTACAAAACCAGAAGATACTTCTTGTCCAGTCTAAGAAAAGAGTTATGCTCTATGAATAAATTTCATTTTTTCTTTAAAGGCGTGTTTATTTAATTTTTTTTTTTTTTTTACTGTGTTGTCTGAAAAATAAGTTCCTATGGCTTAAACTAAGCATTATAACTATCCATTAGCTTAAACTAAACATGAAATTGTAAGAGAAAACTACGAAAAATCAGTAACGGAAATTTTACATCAAAAGCCGGATCAGCAGTTAAAAAAATACTTTTCGTCATTTGAGAGAACAATACAAACCACCTGTTGTTTTTCTGAAACGTGTGTCCGTCATAAAATATCTTAAGTTAATGATATTGAAATGTTAGACAGCTGGTTCTGCTTCGTGGCTGGGATAGTTGCGTATGCAAACACATTGTCAGAAGTCAGTGCTTGAGTTTGGATAAAAAAAAGGCAAGATTTTAAAATATAAATTTCAAGTCCAGAAAACCGTCTCCATTTGAAAGATTGACACAACACAATCTTTCTTGTTTTGCAAAAACAAGGACCTTACCAGAGAATTCCAATTCCCACAACTTCATTGGTATTTTGAAAATTTTCATAGTTGATAGAACTAAAACGTGCACGACATAAGAAAATAGAGATTATATGAAATATAAAAATTGTTAAACTATTTACTTAGCAATTCAAGTTTCACTCTGTAGTTGTCAGGCCAGGATTTTCTAAGTCAGTCGTAATTGATCTATCAAGACTAGCGTGCTAACCATGACATCACATCGAATTGCTCCCAGGATTATATGTTTGTGTGTGCGATATAATGGAATTTTATTACCATATATGTATATGCACATAGATACATACGCACACACACATATGTATATGCACACAGATACATACGCACACACACATATGTATATGCACACAGATACATACGCACACACACATATGTATATGCACACAGATACATACATATACACACACACATAGATACATACGTATACGCACACACACACACGTATATACACACAGATACATATACACACACACATATGTATATACACATAGATACATACATATACACACACATATACACACACATATGTATATACACATAGATACATATATACACACACATATGTGTATACACATAGATACATACATATACACACACACATGTGTATACACATAGATACATACATATACACACACATATGTGTATATGTATATATATATATATATATATATATATATATATATATATGAGTGTATCAAAAATACTTTTACAAACTTTGGGGTGAGTTCTTCACACCAAAACAAGAACAAAAGTCCTTATTAACATATGTCCACAAATCCTTTGTTTTTGATTTTACTGTAGACATTTAATGCACAATCCAAAAATAACTATTACAAACTTTGGTGGCAAATTCCTGATATCAAAACAAGGTAAAATGTCCATATAAACACTTGTCCAAAAGGCCATCATTGTACGTCAACATGGCAATTCATAACAAATGTTCAAAATGTCTTTCACTTGCTTCTACACATGTATGCACTCATCGAATCATTGATTGACAGACCATTTCAAATACTTCCACACAGTGTTGAATGGTCTCACAGGCCCCCATGACACATTGATGAAGTGTCTGTCTCCACATTATTAATGTCTGCTGCATAAATCAATAATTTTAGGTGGCAACACAAATAAAAATCCAAAGGATTGAGGTTATGGGAATGTGTAGCCCTTGAAACCAGTCCTCTCCTACTTATCCATCTTTCGTAGTAGATATAAGTCTGTGCATTGTAAACAATGTGACTAAAATATGATGGAGCTCCATCATGTATGAACTACATGCATTTTCTTGAAATGTGTTCAAAATAAAGTCCATATAAAAACAGCTCCTGTAAGACATGCTAGAAGAACAAATGGATCTAACAGTCACCTACAATTCCAGCCCACACATTAATCGTAAATTGATGCTGATGAAAAGATAAAAGATTAAATTTAATTTGTTTTTTTGCACTTTTTCTGATGAAAAACATATTAATTTGGAAATTCTTTCAAAAATCAAATAATTGTAGGATTTTAATCAAACTTTCAGGACATATTCAGAAATGAATGAAATTTTTTTTTTTTTTTTTTTAGAAAATCTTGGTAAAAATACTTTTTTTTACTTGTTACCACTCACTTAATTTCATGAAATTTTGAGAAATTAAATTTTTAGGGCAGGGTTTATTTTTTTTTTTTAGTTAAAAGCAGGACTCCTTGAAGAAAGTAAATCATCATTTTTTTTTTCTCACTGAAAATCTGCATTGAATTGTAAAATAAAAAATGCAATAAAACTATGAAATTATTTAATTAGAAAAACTTTTAATTGTTTTGATAAATAAGATTTATTAAGAACCCTATTGTCTTAAGAAAAAAAATTTTTTTGGTGAATAATTAATTTTTACAAAAATTGTTTTCATTTTTTAAATTTTAATTAAACAATTTATAATATTAAAAAAACATTTCAAAATTTTCATTGCTTTCAAGGTGCTTGTTGCTGATATTGTTAAGTGAAAATTAATTTTACGAATCAAAAATTGAAAAGCTTATAACAATCGTTTGAGCCAACATATTTTTAAAAGAATTTAAAAAAATAATTTTTCGTGTATAGAGCATTCCCAATTTCTACCTATGGGAAGCTATACACGACATAATCCTTAAAAAGGTCATGTGTTTTAAGTGTCATTTGACACTTTCCTTATTCAGTTGTTTCATCATTAATGTCTTTACAAATCATCCCTTCAAAATTTCAAAAGTACTATAAAAATTTAATAATAGAATAACCATCATGAAAACAATTAATAATAAATAAAATACAGTAACATTTCATAAATTATTAATTTTTTACTTCTATCATGGAATTTTATATCGTTATTAAATTTAAAATTAATCTAAGAAAATTTTGTATTATTTAAATTCTATTATTTTTCGTAAAGCATCTTCAAACATAACTAAAAGTCAATAAAATATTAGATAATTGCTGAAATTAATTAATGTTAATTTGTAAAAATTACTAGGTAGTTAGATATTTTTGTTTTGTTTGAATTTCCAATCTATATTTTATTTAAAATACACCAGAATATTTTGATTACTGGAAATAGTAAATTTAATCATTTAGTTTTTAATTAAAACTAAAATGAAATCTTCAAGCATGTTTTTCATTTTTAAAAATTAATTTTAAACTTTAGGTATCGAAAATTCCTTCGAGGTCTCTACATATATATATATATATATATACATTTAAATATACATAAATATATATATGCATAAATAAATATAAATATATATATGTATAAATAAATACATATAATACATAAGGCAATAAAGCCACTAAGATGCAAGGGGTTAGTGAATCTGACAGAATATGAAAAAAAGGAAAACATTATTAATGAGAGAGAAGTATAACACAATGGGAATTAAGTTAACAATTGGCATTGCATTTAAAATTTTTAAGATCAAAATTGACTGAAAAACAAGAGTCTGGAAGAGATTTCCACAAGTGAGAAGTGCGAGAGAAGAAACTGTTATCATAGAACTTACGGTTATATCTAGCCATTTAAACCTGGCTGACAATCAGAATAGTAAATAAATTACCAAAGTGAAGAAAGTTGACTCAGTCTTGCCATTAGTCATTCCAAAAGTAGCATTATATATTTGGTAACAGAATAATAAGAACCTCATTCAAATTTAACAAAGTTCAGGAGTCAATAACAATCATCTTCAGCAATGACAAAAGCATACTATGAAATTAATTATTTTATTCATTTTTGAAAGAATAATAAATTCTGTACAAAAAAATAAATTCATTTAAATCAAAGTCCTATTGAAAGTGTTGCATTGAGACAGATTTATCACAGGAAGTTTTTTTTCTGTTATTTTTTTTTTAATCCCTTCTCTAATATTGCTTACTCATGAGGTGGGAGCTGTGATAAAAAAAATATAAAATATGGATCTAAATAAAGAAATGAAAGTCATAATAATAATTGACAATGCTTCATCTAATAATCACAAATAATATTACAGGTAATACAACTAGTGTCTACAATTAGGAAGATGATGGTTAAAGAAAGAATAAAAGACATGGTTAGATTTAAATTACTGTAACCAGTTGAGCTTTGTAGCCTAATTGGAAAGGCAGAATAAGTGAATTTTATCAGAGGCTTATGATCTAAGTTCAACTCTTTCTGCTTATTAAATCAAGAATGATGATCCAATAGTTGTGATAAAAAGCTGATGAAATTAAGATACAAGTCAAAAATTTAATAAGTCACTCATCACTGAGCTATTTTGGAATATGTTGGGAATTGTGATAAACAGATTGTTCATAATAATCATAAATACATATTTTGATTAGAGGAATGTTTTTGTTTAGCATTTTGCACTATTTATGAGTTTTCTTTCCCCTATCACTGTATTCTTTTTCAAAGCTCCTCAGCTACAGTAGCTGGTTACAATCAATATCATTTTCTGTTGCCATAGCAGGATATGACAACACAACTGTGTAATTCAAACATTATTGTTCAACAATCAAAGTCACCTGCAGTGACAAGACAAACTTTTTGCTCAGTGAACAAAGATACCTCCAGAGTGTAAAGGTTAAAATACAATTTTAGTGTTCCTGTGAAAGTCCAACCCTCTCAAATGGAATGTACAGTTATCCTGTTATGGTTAAAGATTGTTATGAGAGTCTGTTAAATCTAATTAGAGAATAAAATATTAGCATACCCACCCAAATATCATCCCAAAACTTACATTGCATTAAATAAATTATACTACTGGGATTTAAATTTGGTTTTATCTCAGTTTGAACAAAAATTCTCTTGATTCCTTTTTCTTAGGATTATTTGAGATTTTTTTATGATTGTTAGATGAGAGAGAAAACAAAAAGAGAAAAAGCATTTGAAACAGAGAGAGTTCAAAAGGAGAGAAAGAAGAAGAATTGCTAGCAGTATTATCATTCATAGATTCTATAAATAGCAGAAAAATATTTAATGTCATCTAAAAACAAACCACCAATTTATATTTAATATTAATGCCTCAGTTCTATGATAGTTGCGATATTTATTAAGGAGAGCAATTGGCTCATTAAAATGATGCATTGAAAATAAAAAGATATTTTCAAGGTAATAAATTCAACTAGTAATTTGTCTTCAAGACAATGCTAATTCATTTTTTGCAATTTCAACATAACAAACAATTACAGATTGGAATGGGGAATTCTTCCAAATATAGCATATTCTTTAGCCCAACCACTTTTAGACAAATAAGGTATTTAATGACATATGAACAAGACCATTCATATTACTTCAATTGTTGTTGTTATTGGATACCTATGTTTGAAATAGGTGTCTCATTTCTTTTTTAATTTTAAACCGTGTGTATTACGTTTCTTGTCATGCACATTTGAGAAAATGTGCTCTCCAGCAGGACTTGAACCTGCATCTCCCTTTGTCTGATCTGGTATGCTTTAGACTACTGGATTAAATGGTGCTGGAGAACACATTTTCTTTATTAAGTTCTCCAGAGTGCACAGACCAACAGATGTGATACCCAATGTTTCAAATAAAAAAGAAATGGGGTGTCTATTTCAAACACAGGTATCTACTAAAAATAATGTTAGAAGTAATAAAAAGACCATTTTTATATTTATAAAAATAATTTTGCATATAAGATAGTTTAATAATAAAAAGTTAGAGAGTTTTAATATTAGGTGTTAAGCTACATAAAAGTAATGGTAGTCTACTGTATCTGGATCCCTCAATCTCACATATAAGACCCAGGTATAAATTTCTATCATTTTTTGAGGAAATAAAGGTGACTGAGTTTTTATATGCCATAAAATATGTAATAAGAAATAAATATCAAAAGATTAAATTTTTTTAATTTAATTTTTTTTTTTTAATTAAAAAAGATCCTTTTTCATTTTTAAAGACTCTTGATAAAATCTAAAGAAATCTGTAGATGGTTTCCTAAAACATTCAACTTAATATTTTTATTTTGTCAAAGCTGATCAGGTTTGTAAAGATTTCAATCTTGAAAGATCACCGGCTCTCTATTTTTTTTTTTATTTTTTTATTTCTTCTTCTTTCATTCATTTGATTGAAAAGCCAGAAAAATGGCAGAAAATAATCACAATCTTCATTTTGGAATCTTTAATGATGATGCTTAGAGTCGAGCAGAATTTATGAAAAGTTTTGACAACTTCTTGCAGAGGTCTATACTGCCAGTTATTTTTAACTGTCCAGAAATAAAAGCCTGAAATGAAAAAAAAAGAATTATAAAGCAAGATTAAGTTGGTTAATTGAACAACATATCAACCATTGTTGGGTCATTTTACGAATAAAAATTCTATAGGACTAAAATCAAAATGTATTAATAAAAATATAGACATAAGTTCTGTTTAAACTAGAATAAAAACAGAATTCAGTATAAACTACAGTAAAAAAAATTCAGAGTTCCAGTTTGAACGAGAGTCAAAAATGCAGACTGAGGTCCAGTTGGTATACAAATCTGTGAGTATCCACCCAGAAGGTGGCTCTTTTGGGGTGGTGCTGGGGTTAGCATTATTCTTTTGCAGGGGATGGAGTCAGCATATTCTTAGCCTCATTGACAAGGCAGGATATAGAACAAGGATAAAGAAATCAGTAAAAAAGAAAAAGAAAAGATAAACACATTTCTCCTCAAAATAAATAAAAAAATTAAATAATTTTATTTTCTTGCATGGTTATATTGTTTTTATAAAAAAAAAATAATTTCAGTGAAAATTGGACAATAGTTTTTTTTTTTTTTTTTTTTATTCATTTCACCCCAAGCAAGGTAATAAGGACACAAAGATACAAGGGGTCACTGAGTGTGTGAGAATATGAGAAAAAAAAGAACATCATTAAGGAGAGAAAACAATAGAAGAATAGGAATTATGAAGAAATAAGATAACAATTGACATTGCTTTTAAATTTTTGAAGATCAAAGTTGACTGGGAAGCAAGAAGCCAGAAAAGAGTTCCACAAGCAAGAAGTGTGAGAAAAAGAAACTGTTAGCATAGAACATGTGGTTACATCTAGCCATTTCAATATTAAAATGATGAGACTTTGCTGTCAATCTTGTACTGCACTTAAATTCATAATGTCTAGGTATCATAAAACAAAGTTCATCAGAACAATTACCATGAAAGTATTTATAGAAAATGCAGAGGGAAGCTATGTTAAGTCAATATGCCAGATTTCTTTAGATTTTATCAAGAGTCTTTAAATATATAGCAAGAGAACAAGACTAGATGTGGCAGAAATATTCAAAGCAAGGATGACTGATAGACTTATAAATATGTAAGATTCTGTTGAGAAAAATTGTCTGACACAACACAGGGAACCAAATTCCCTAGCCACCTACCTAGCAATTGATTCAATATAATCTTTACACCTTGTATTAAATATTCTCTAAATTATATATCTGCTAATTAATGGTAAAAGCTCTTCACTATGAATTGAGCACTCTGGTAGCTGGTAATGCTTATATCTCATATATAATGTGTTAAAAATTCCCTTTCTCCATTGTATGCACTGATGGGCTAAAGCTGAGATTCTCTGACTGATGTCAAATAGGTCGGGTTTCAATCCCAGCTTGAAGCAATTGCATATCTTGCCACACTGATAAGTCTCAAGTGCATGTCATTATCAGAGTCTCTGTAAAGGATCGTCGAGTTAACTCAATGACATTGTCAGACTATTTTTCCCTGACTGACGCTTCTTTTGCTTAAAGGTGAAAACTTGTAGGATATCAGTGGAAAGAGTGTTGGCTTTTATGACATGTTCATTCCATTTTGATTTTCTCTTCTTGCTGGTGGTTACGAGGTCTTCCAATGGACCAGTTTCTTGTCTGATGGGATCTTACACTGCATCATTTGTAAATGTGGTCTACTTAGGAGATGCCTACGAAAGTTCTGTAGCATCTCATTTCTAATGCTTGGATTCTTTGTCATAATTCTGCTGTTAATGTTTCTGATGTTCTGGCCTTTCCAGAAGGTTGTTAGCCATCGATAGGTGCCATGCTGCTCTTAAAGTTTTTTCTTTTCTAGAGCATTGAATTTTCCCCTACAACCAGAGAACATACCTAAAGAAAGGGAGTAGAAGTAAAGTAAGTGGGCAACAATAAGACAAGCTGAATTATTGTTCTATTTATTTACCCTACTGCTTGAATGTGTTGCTCGGTGAGATGCAATAAAAAATAATAACACTATTTATTTATTAGATTATTAATTTACTCCATTATATTGTTTACTGAAATGGTTGGCAAAACATCAGTTAATTACTTAATAACTCAAATTTTATAAAATGGTAAATAAGGATTTACTTATAGTTCGTTCACATATTTTAATAATTTAGTATGTTTATAAATGTATGAAAAAAATTGTTTTCATATTTATTTCTTTATAAATTGGTAAATAGAGATATTTTTAGATTTCTTTTTCATGAGATAATTATGATTTAGTGATACTAATTAGTCTTACTAATTAACCTATAGATTGTGGGAGGGAGAAGAGGTGGATTCATATCTAACCAGAATTTGATAAACAAACAAGAAATTATAATGTGGATATAAAATAGAGGATCAATTCTATGTTACAATCAATATATAAAAGGATCCCTCTCTTTGTGGTCACGGTAGATTCTATATATTTATATTCCAGAGAATGTAAATAAAACTAAGACATGCCTGTGTAGCTAATCAGTATTTGATTGAGTGATTGGTTGGTTGGTTTTCTGCAGGTTATTTAAAGCCAGAAAATATTTTTTAGATTGTAAGAATATATTTTGGTGATAATAATGGTTTACAAGTTTTACTAATTTCTTCTTTTAATTTCTTCTGCTTAATCAGTCGATTGATTGATTGATTCATTTTTTACGGCTTATCAACCCTTTGCAGGTTATTTAAAGCCAGAAAATATTCTTAGACTAGCTTAAAGGCCACCCTATTTAAGCTTAACTATCAAAAGTACAACAATAATTCTTCTGCCACCACTTAATTTAAAGACAATTTGATGTACGTAGGTCCTTACTTTCTGTACAAACAATTACTTTTTTTTCATGAGTGACTTTCACAATTAATTTTGATTATTCCCAAATTATAAAAATTGTCATCGTACAAAAAAAATTTATCAGAAGAAATCACATAAAAAAATAAAAAATATCGCCAAAAACAATTGCAGTAATGAAAAATGGGAGAATCCAAAAATTTCAGGATTGCAGGCCCAGATCCAGTCTGGAATGTTTTTAATTTGCTCCGAGAGTCAGCCTGATTCCAAAATCATATGATATGTTGGACTATGGCCTCTAGGATTAAAGTTGAAAAACGTGTGACACAGTGACACACTGACATTCACATTCATTATATAGCTCGTAAGAATTGGGGCTGGGGGAATAGTAATGGTTTAGTGATAAAAGTCTTACTAATTAGCACATGGCTGAAGATGAGAAAAGGTGGACTCATACCTTTTCCAAGGTGATTTGTGCATAAGTGAATATAATAAACCCAACAGGAATTGGAACTCGATTCTCCAATTAAAAATCCTGGGTGATTACAATTATCCATTACATAACCTGCACATTCAAGCTTACAGAACCTGGCATTCCCAAGTGGTCACTCATGTTGGTACTGACGAGGCTCAATGTTGCTTAACTTCAGTGATAATACAGGGAACCAATGTTTCAACGTGATGCGGTTGTAAGCCCTGAAGATGCAAGGTCAGGTGAGTACAGCAGGTGTAGTACAACATCCCAGCCAAGTTGTACCAATTTCTGCTGGGTGTCTGCAAAGAGACATGGGGTCTGGAATAGCCCTGATAGAAGACAACAGCCTTCCAATTGACCAATTCAGGACACTTTTCATTGGTTGTTGCCTTTAATTGGTCCAATCAGATTTAGCAAAAGAAGTTTGTCATACACAATACCTTTCCAGTCCTACCAGATACACAGCATCAGCTTCTTTGGATGCTGACTGGCTTTTGTAGTGGTTAGTGGTGGCTCATTTTATTTCCCTCACCAGAACCTTTTTCACTCCACATTGTTGTAAACAATTCACTTTTTATTGCCAGTGATCATTCTTTTCAAAAATGGATAATTTTTGTTGTGTTTGAGGAGGGAATCACAGATGGAAATGCAGTTCATTGAATCACCACCCCATGACCTTTAAATAATGAGGCAGCCAAATATCAGAGTAATTAATGTGTTCAAGTTTTTTTTAAATGTGTTAAAACACTCATACAAGATATGTGGAGTATCTGTGCCCTGTTCTATGTCATGTGACTGGGATTATTTCAAATAGGCATTTTGATTTGGTCATTATCAATAATTGGCAGGCCTGCTGGAATGCTGTCAGTCTTCTAGATTAAAATTTCCACTTCTGAACCTAGTTAGCCATTTTCAAACAGTACTTTCAGCTATGGAACCATTGCCATAAATGGCACATATCTTTTTCTGGGGAGGGGGTTATGGTGGTGTAATGGACAGCAGCTTTGATTGAAGAATTGGATAGCCATTTTGGAATTCCAATCAAGTTTGTTACATTTACTTATGTGCAAATACCCTTGGGAAAGGTATGAATCCATCTCTTCCCGCCCAGCTATGAATATATAGGAAGACAGACTGGGTTCTTTTGTCTTGGGTGGCAACAGGTCTAGGAGAACGACAACTCTGAATTCCAAACCTGAGTAGTTGGCAACTAAACCGGTTCCCCCACAAGACAAGGGTCTGGTGAGGATTTAAGGGGAACCCCAGCAATACAAAAAACAAGAGCTGTTAAAATGCAAATGAACTCCTCACAGTTCCCCAACTATGGGTTAAATACTCTCACCAACCCACAATTGGCCAAGCATGGTGAATACCACTGCACAATAGAGGCATTCCTCCAACAGGAATGAGTAGGCCCTGGATTTGAATTTGGATCTTTTTTGCTGTTTGCTTTCTGCAAATAAAAGAGCATCAAAGAAAAGGCATTTCATTTTCCTCCATTTTTACTTTTTAAGTAAAATCATTTAAAATTCACAAATGAATTGTATAAGTGGACATATTAAAATATCGCTTTTCAGAATATGTGCAGATGTCAAATCTCAGTCTCTTCTTCCTCTGAAACAAAATCACGTGTTCAAACTCCACCTACTGAAAAAAAAAAAAAGGCTAGGAACCTCTGTTCCAACCCAATATATAGAAATCATTCTAGAATTATTTCCACTAAAATTTTTCTCACCATTTCTGGATTAAGTTTCCCTGTTTTCAGGTCAATGATATCTTTATCTTCCATTGATAAGATGCACTGAGCAGGTTTCACATGTGGCTGACCAGGATAGATGCCTCCACCTTCTGGGGTCAAGTCCAAAGCTACAATGAAAACAACAACAATCATCACCCATCACCCTTTTGATTGTAATTTAGCTGAATTGACTGATTTGTTGCAACAAAATGGTGGCATCATATGAAATAAATAGACATTCTGTTTTCTATGAAAAGACAGAAATTGTACAATATTTTCTTACTTTCATTGGGAATTTGTGAATATAGATTCTTTTTCTAACAAAATTAAAAAAAAATAACCTTTAATTTAAAAAAATAAATAAAAAATAATCTATTGGTTCCAAACTATTTATCCATCTTCCAAAAAACTGGCAAGCTTCAGTGTTTTCTGCCTGAACTCAACAAGATCTTTGATCCAGTTCACAATTGAAGAAAATAGTAATCAGCTAGCCATCATGGATGTACTAATAACTTGCACAGAAAATGGGTTCAAGAAATCTGTATAACAGAAGCAAACTTTCATTGAACAGTGTACCTTAACTTCAATTCCTAGCATCCATCCAGACCATGGAGGGTACAACACCTAAAACATTTTGATAATAACAAAGATGAAGAGATTAGTCAGAATGTAAATAATGTAAATATTAAGAACTTCTCATTCCAGAAATTCAGACAGAAATTAATGAAATAAGTTTTTTCTACTTATTTCTTGATTACTAAATTAATAATGAACACAGTATCTTTATTCTCTTGAGCTGAGGTTAAAGTCAGTTGGAGTAGAGAAACAAATTAAAGACTGGTTTGGAGAAAATACCAAAGATTTATTTTAATTTAAAATATATGAAAATGTCTCTGATAAATCGTATAGTGTAGTATTTGAATATATGGTGTACAAGGCATGAAAAGGAGTATATTTAATTCAGCGGACTACTGCTGGCTATCAATTTCGGCTTGTCACGTTAATAGTAGTGTCCATTCTCTTTCTGTATTCACAGGAAGTTGTTTTCACAGCCTAATGGTTGGACAGGGCAGTCAGCCGTGTTCTCAGTGTCTGTTTTGACATATTGACAGTCCAATGATAGGTCAAAAATTTTAAAAGATTTAAAACAAAATAAATTTCTCTAATTAAAATTAAAAAAAATAAAAACAACTCTTGTAATAATTCATTATTCATTGAAGATTTTTTTTCTTAAGACAGTGTCCTTAATATATCTTATTTCTAAAAGCAATTAAAAGCGTTTCTAATTAAATATTGTCATAGATTTATTGCATTTTTTATTTTATGATTCAGGGCAGATTTTCAGTAAATGGTGTTTCTGTTTGACAAAAATAAACTGATGATTTAAGTTCTCCAAGGCATCCTGCTTTTAACTAATATAAATATGAATAGGCTGAAATTTTAATTTCTCAAAATTTTATGAAATTAAGTGGGGGGGTAAAATGTAAGTGCTGGGAATAAATGTAAAAAAAATATTTTTACCAAGATTATCTAAAAAAAAAATAAATAAATAAAAAATAAAAAAATTTCCAAAATAATGTAATGTAAGCCCTAAAAATTTCATTAAAATCTGACAATTATTTTATTTTTGCAAGAATTTCCAAAACAATTTTTTTTTAACACCAATAAAGATGCTAAAAATCCTTTGGCCCACCCATTGATACAAGAAAAACAAGATTTTTAACCAAAGTTTTGAACATACAAGAAAGGATTAAAAAATTTAATAAAATAATCAAAAAATAATTTGGTTTTCCTTTTAATATAGTTAACAAAAAACAAAAGAAATAAGAAAATAATTACTTACTCCATTGTGACACTTGCTCTCCATTTTGTGTTATATTCCAAAGGAAGACAGCATTTATTTTTTGTTTCACGTCCAATTGTCCTTGTAGCTTACGAGCTAACTGTTCAAACACTTGATCACTTAGCAGATTTTTAGAAGTAGCCTTAACAAAAATAAAAGAAACAGACATGCTTAACATAAAAATGATTTCTATTACACTGCATCTCACATTATTAGCCAACTAATTTTTAGAAAACTAATGAATGGATTCATGGAAATCTTTACATTATTCTTGTACAGGATATTCTACATAATAGAAATTATAGTAGATTCAATACCATTCTTGTAATGTGGCAAGAGTTTTAAGAATCTTACTGGATTTTATAAGTTTCACATTATTGATAAGTTTACTGAAACTTGAGAAAACACAATTTTGTAATTAAAAATTATCATTAACATGTGAAAATTTTACAAAGAAAATGTTTTGAACAAAAACTTGAAAATAGTGTCATTATAATGATGGCAAAGATATAAAGACAAAGTTAATACGAAATATATGCTCCATGTTGTGAAAATAGTTTTAGAAGTTGTTTATGCATTGATTTACTGAGCTGCTGTATTTCTTCATAAGAAACAGACCAGAATTCGTATTTCTTCATAAGAAATGGATTACAGAATTCATATTTCTTCATAAGAAACAGACTACAGAATAGCATTCCAATGTTCATCTTTGCTGATAAATTGCCATCAACCAACATAAATTATATTTTCTTAGAATTTTCCATAAGTTTTTAATCAGGTTAAAACCGAGGGAACAAACTGGCTGCTTAATCAATTGTTTTTGAAGCCCATTTTCATTCAGACATTTATTAGTTTTTAAATTTCAGTTCCTACTTTTTCTTTTGTTTTTAACTCCATTTTTTTTACCTATTTTATTTTTTTTTTTAATCAGTTCACCCCAAGCAAGGTAATAATGACACTAAAATGCAAGGGAGTGAAAGGGAATGAAAAGACTTTAGAAGGAATCAGTAACCCAATCCTAAACAGGGAAAAAGGGAGGAGTGTCAAGTGGATGGATAGGCGAACCTGTCTACTGAGGAGAAAAAAAAATAACTAATTAATAAATAAAATTTCAGAGTTCAAGCAGAGACATTAGAAGTATAGAGTTGAAATAGTCTTGACTTTAAGAGGAATCAGAAACTCAGTCCTAAACAGGAAACAAGGGATAAACCTTTACTTTACCTGTTCAAAATACAGGGGAGGAGTGTGAACCAGATGATAGGCAAACAGATCCTTTTTCTATGCCATCTTAAAATTTTTTACCAGTACCAAAATCTTTGAGATAATTTTTTTTTTTTTGTTTTAAAATCAATCAGACATATTTGTTCTAAGTCATCCATTGAAAAGTATTATTTTACCTGTTTGGTTATGGATGAACGCAATGGAGAAGCTGATGAAGCAAGTCTAACAAATCCTCCACTCAAGCAAGTCTTACCAGTTTCCACAACCTACAGTAAAACAATAAGTAAATATGTACAAATAATATACAATAATAATTATAACATAATCCATTTTAGTATTACTTTTTTATCACAATATTCTACAAAAATGAAACATTAAGATGAAGAACATTTAGTGAAAAATTAATAAAAATATGGAGGGGAGTTTTGCAATAGACACTAACCAGAAATAATAATCTTTTCCAAAATTTTCTCATATTGTTATAAATTAAGTGGTTCAGATCATGAATATATTAAAAAAATGTAATTTTATAAAAGTTAATGTGGGGGGTCCAGTTTGATATGTAAATTCACTATAAACTGATTTCCATATGGAAGACAAAACAAAATATGCAGATTTCTTTTTTTTAGAAATATTTTATAAAAAAATTGAGTCATATATGTAACCATTAGTAATATATGAAAAAAAAAAGAATAGTCTAGATCACAAATCTCAAAAGTTTTAAAAAACGTTTTTAATTTTAAGAAATCACATGGTATGAATGTATATTATTTTGGCTTCTGTAGGGGAATCAATTTACAATGAATTTAAATAGCAAACTGGACCTCCCTATTAACTTTTATAAAATTAAATAAAAACAACAATCATCACATATTTTAACATTTGCTAAGTATTTTAGCCGAATTGACTGATTTGTTACAACAAAAAAGGGTGGCATCATATCAAATGAACCGAGACAGTTTCTTCTCTGTGAAAAAAACAAATCTTGACTGTACAATATTTTCCCACTTTCACTGGGAATTTTATTTGTAAGCAAAGATTCTATTTCTAACAAAATGAAAAAGTACAAAAATAAAAAGTAAAAATAAAAAAAAATAATTAATCTATAGCTTCCAGACTATTTATCCAGCTCCCAGAAAACTGGCAAGTTCCGTTGCTTTCGACCTGAACTTAATAAGATGTATGATCTAGTTCACAATGAAAGAAAAAAATAGTAATCAGCTAGCCGTCCTGGATGTAGTAATGACTTGCACAGGGAATGGGTTTAAGACATCCATATATCACAGGCCAACCTCCACTAGATAATACCTCAATTTCAATTCCTAGCATCCATCCAGACCATGAATATATTAAAAAAAATTATTTCATAAACAATTTGGGGGGGGGTGTAGTTTGCTACATAAATTCATTGTAAGTTGATCTCCTTATTATGAAAGCCAAAACAAAATATGCTCATAACAAGTGATTTCTGTTTTTGAAATTTTTAACAAATATTGCAATATGAAGTGTTTCATTGATAGTAGTATATGAAATGAAAAAAAAAATAGATTATGAACATCCCACAAAATTTATTTTTTTAAATTTTTTAAGAAATCATATTGTATGAGTATATTTTGGCTCCTGTAGTGGGGGATCAATTTACAATGAATATACATATCAAACCAGACCCCCTATTACCTTTTAAAATATTTAATTAAAAAAGATTTTTTTATATCCATGATCTTGGATGCTTAATATATAGTAATATAAAAAAAAAACATTTTTTTGAAAATTATATTTTCTGGTTGCAAAATTTTATAAGTCTCTCATATTTATTATCTTGGGCAGCACATTTTTTGATGAAGAAAAAAAAAAAAGCACAAAGCCTCCTCCTTGCCTATTTGAGACAAGTCTCATATTTTTATGGCTAAACATTAAAAAAATTTTGGAACTTTATCCTCACTTGACCAATAATGAACAGCTGATTAAAATGAATTTGACCACATGTGACAGGGGTGTGTTTCCAGAGTAGGGTAGTTTTGAATTCAGAATTGTCTTACTCGTAGACTGGCTGTCACCCAAAGCTAAAGAACTCAATTTGGGCTATTAAATGTTTGTTTTCCACTTCTCAGACAATGTATAGTTTCCGGATCATGGAAAATCTCAATGCCACAAAAAGAGCCACTAACATAAGACATATGATTGACTCCTCACTTGTAGTCTTCAATGTATGAGGATCCAGCAACCCAGTCCTTAGAATCAAACAACCAGACTATCAGCACATATGATTCGATTGTAGTCATGAAGGCTTGTGCAGAATCAACCACACTTTTCAGAAGAATTGAAAACTGATGCACATAGCATCGTACAAGGTCTCCAAACAGGTTGTTTGGAGGCCTTGTGGCATGCTATGTGTAGGTTTTGAATTCAACAATGTCCTTCTTCTAGACTGGTTATCAAACCAAGGTGAAATAGAAAGGTCTACTGTATAACACACATAGCTAGGGGTAGACAAAAAGATGGATTCATACATTATATATATATATATATATGTATATAAATAAAAAGAATCCAAAATTCACTTGAGGATGAAATGGAACTAATGTCTTTAATTTAATCACAAAATTAAATTCGTGGCTTTTAGCTTCCATTTTTGAAACATGGTTAGAACTGTGTAGCGAAAAAAAACATTTTAAATCAATTATTATATGTATATATATATATATATATATATATATATATATAAATAATGATTTTACAAATATATAAAAAAGGGATAATTTTACTTACTTGACACTGAAAATGAATTCCTTCATTTCCTTTCCACATTTCTGTCTTCAGGGTGTGGCCAGGTGAAAATGGTTTACTAAATCTCACCTGTAAACAAATAAGAACACTTATGTGGATCATTGTTAAAGAGACATAATTTTATTATACAACAACTATGTTATAAACGGAGAATTAATACCCCCCCACCTCATAGCATCTCTCAAGTCAACAGGGGTTACGAGGCAATTCCCATTTCCTCTCAAAACACACACACACACACATATATATATATACAGTTGTGGCCAAAATGTTCAGCTTGTATTATTTTATTTTTCTTTCTTTATTATGAAAGAGCTTCATAAATGCTCTTAATCAACAAAATGCATCTATATTTTGAGAGGACATTTATGTATCAGTGTACATGGAACCAATATTTTTGTAATGTTTCCTGATAAAAATAAAATAAAATATAAAAATAAAGTATATAAACAAAAATAAAAAGAATTCAACTGCTTTTCTTTAAAAACCTTATCTTTTTCTCTCTCTCTCCTTCTCTTTCTATATTTCTCAACTAAGGAGAAGGCAACACCCAAATAAAAAGAGGAAGAAGAAGAAAAAACTTAACTCTACCAAAAAAAAAAAAATGCTGGAAGTTTGTGGGACTAGAGTTAACTTCTTTGTTACTGAAAACTACCAAAAATCAGGGAGGCTCCATGCATAACTTCTGTTATATAAAAAAAAAAATGTAAATGAAAGAAATGCTGGAAAATAAAAAAATTTTGGCCAA
Organism: Acanthosepion pharaonis; assembly: GCA_903632075.3. NCBI lineage: Eukaryota > Metazoa > Mollusca > Cephalopoda > Sepiida > Sepiidae > Acanthosepion > Acanthosepion pharaonis. The sequence continues at coordinate 2,628,860 of CAHIKZ030005169.1, read as the reverse complement.
TAAAAAATAATTAACACAAAGAGACTTTTGATGTTAGTCAAAACTAAGGTTCACACCAGAATCTCAGAGCCTGGTCAAAAGGATATAAGCTCATGGCTCTGTTAATCATATTTCTGACCTTCTTAAGGCTAAGAAAAATACAGTAGATTGACACTGACTTATTTCTAAGATAACTGTGACTACTATCAATTGCTGACTTCCAAACTCTCACATACTGTATTGAAATGGACATTTCTCCAAATTGCTACAAATATCCGCCTTATAAACAGACATTTTGCTACATAGTTAACAAAGGACCCACTCTAAAGCAAATAAATAAAAATATATTATTTATTTTATACCCTTGAATCAGTTCATCTTAATTCCAAAGTTCCAGTAAATAAAAGCCGTCTCTCTCCCACACACACTTATGCCACATTTTACAACATTTTTGCTTGGCATCAGCTCTCAACTTGGTATCTATGCTGATGATACAACCATTCTGGCTTAATAGTATGTCTGTTCAGTTCGATAAGGTCAAATTGCAAGTGATGTCAAAAACAACCTTTAGCCTGTTAACTGGAGTAAAGGATGACTCATTAATTTTACTGCCTCTAAAACAAAACTACTCCCTTTAATCATCTGAGAGACTCCTTTCTTCTTTCCATTAGCATGGCTAATGCTAACCTTCAGAAAGAGTGGCTATCTACTATCCTCCTGATTACTCTTCTTTTGTTCTTGTTCCTTAGTAATGTTTCTGTTTTCTATTTCTTCCACACCCAGTAACCCTTTGTGTTTTAGTTGCTTTACTGACTTGTTTGGGGTGAAAAAAAAAACGTTATTAACTTTTAAATATATGGTTCCTTACCTTAATACTGTTTACCAATGTAGGGTCGTTGTCAGCATAATTTTTCATGACATGTCGGACAGCAAAGCCAAGAGAACACAGCCCATGCAAGATTGGCTTAGGGTGACCTTTATAATAATAAAATCAAACACAGCTGAATGGCTGACAGAGTGAAATTAAATGATAAAAAGAAATTATCATTTGCTATGTCACTTTTTGGTAGAATCATTAAAATGTAAAACAACAGTTATAAACCATTACCAAAGTTAACAGTCTTGTAGGTAATCTAAATTTCACAAACAGATAAATGAGATGAGGAGTATAGTTAATATTTCAATGTTCATTCACATCCTCATCAGAATGGACAGAACCAGCTTTTTCTTCCCTAAATCACAAATTAAATAAACAAAACTCTAAAGAAAATGAATATGGCAGAAGACAACAACTCCATCAAGTTATCTGTCAGGATGCTATGTCTTTTTAGGAATATCAGAAACACCAAAAAAGGTTAAAACAGTAGATTGATTGATTTGTTTTTTATGACTTATCAACCTTTTGCAGGTTTTTTAAAGGCAGAAAATATTTTTAGATTGTAAGAATTTTGGGAGAGATAATAATGATTTACTCATACGAGTTCTACTAATTAGCCCATAGCTGAGGGGAGAAGAGGTAAAGTCATACCTTTCCCAAGAGTATTTGCACGTATATGAACATGACAAACCTGATGGGAATTGGAACTTGGCTCTCCAACTAAAACAGCAGAAGACTATACATGTGATTCATCTGAGCAATTAGTGAGAATCTGCCTACAGTGATATAGTTCAAGACCCCCAATCCAAACAGGAGATGTTGATAATGTGAATATTACAGAATGTTATATATATGCAGGGTCGAATTTAGGCCTTAAGAGGCCCTTTGAATAACACCCTTCCACTATCTTTTTTTTAAAAAAAGATATTTTTAGATGAAGCTACATCAAAAAGTCTATGTATATAAAAAAGATGCATCAAAATCTAAATGGGTCTCCTTGAAAGGTTCCAATCGAATTTAAAAAACCCACTTCAAGTAGAGGAGCCCAAATACTCTAAATTGTTACAAATTAGTTCAAAGGAGTCCCATTAAATCTGAAAATAAATAAATCTCTGTTCTTATATCTGTTTTTTTTTTTCTTTAGTTTTACTAAGGGCCCAAGACTAGAGGGTCCTCACAAACAGCATTATTCAGTATTATGCTTGCATTTATTATAAATTAAAGTATAATTTTATGGCCAGTTGAGTACTTGACAGATCACTAAAGTTAAGCAATGTCAAGCCTGGTCAGTACCTAGATGGGTGATCACTTGAAAATATCAAATGCTGTAAGTGATGTGCGAGTTGTGTAATGGATAATGGCTCTGAATGAGAAATTGAAGAGCTGAGTTCAAATTCTGGTTGGTTTGTTACATTCACTTACATGCAAATACCTTTGGGCAATCATGAATCAATAAGTGACATGATCACCCAAGTGTATCCCATTTGGCCCTATCAACAGATATTGGGCTAGCATAGTAGGGTAATAGCTCATTCCTCCCCATAAATCTGGGGAAGGCATACTTCTAAGAAAAGACCTCCACAGGCTGAGAAGAGTACTTGAAATCTTTTGTGAAATTCCCTCAGACATTTAAATTGAATCTGACCCAAGAGTTCATGGGAATGATTTTCAAATAAGGTACTACATGTACAAACACAGTTAAAATTGATACAAGCTAAAGGCATTATTTAGACCTTTTTTGCAGGAATTAGAGAAAGAAAAAAGCAAACTCATGTGGTAGGTTTTCAGCTATATGAAATGAAAGAAGAAAAATAGACATATCTCTCTATAGGCACATGCCTATCACTTTATAGCTAGATATCTAGACATATATACATACATACAATGTACAGAATTTATTTAAACCTGACAATATTGACTACAAGAAAACTATTGTCATTTTAAATTATTAGCATATGTTTGGACTTCTTCAGAAATGACAAAGTTTATTCAAAATATCAGTGGAAACAGTTCAGATAGCCCTCTTCTCTCTGTAAAATTTTATAAAATAGAAAAAAAAAACAGAATAAATTTGTTGTTTTCTAAAGCATTTTTAGCATTATTGACAGAGCAATGTTTTTGTATGATAAACATCAATGTGTTGCATCTCTGCTTCCGAGTCAGATTCAAAAAGATTTGTTGCTCAGGAAAACAACAGATTTTCTGAGTCCCCCACCCCCATTTTTAATAAAATTTTACTTACATCTACAGAAGTGTTTAATTACAAGACATTCAAAAAGATCAGCATTTGTTACCTAGGAAAACAACAGACTTCTTTTCCCCATTTTACTTACATCTACAGAAGTGTTTAATCACCTACCTAGCCATGATTGGCAGGATGTTACACAAGGTATAGGAACAGAAGAAATTTATTAGATGAGGGATGAAGATTATCTAAAGTAATGATTCTACTGATACTTTGAATAAAAAAATGGATTAAAAATAAAAATCCATTAATTCTTTAGAAATTGCTTTGTTTACATTTTGGATATGAAACTGAGCAGATATGAAGCTTTTGAGGATATAAACTGAGCGAAGGGGATGGGCTTTCCTTAAAACAGGAAAATAGAACTTTGCTTGCTGCAATGTTTTCCATGACTGAGCACACTGGATCAAATGGTGGTTTCCCCTACAAAGGGGGATGCAAGTTTGATCCCTCCTGGGGGAATAAATTTCATTGCATCTGAAGAAGCCTTCATAAGTCAAAACATGTTATGTTAATAAAGAATTTAAAATAACATATACAATGTCTACCTACCCCCAAGTGCTGCAAAATTTGGATCAATATGTAATGGGTTGTAGTCACCACATAATCTATACATGGCTGCCTGAAAGTATTAGAGAAAAAAAAACAGCAATATTTAACCTATGTTTAAAAAATAATGTGTCAAAGTTGGTTATTTCCTTGCTATTACTGAGTGAATATACTTTTGACTCCTTTGGCAATGTTCATTGTTTTTAAAAAGCAACAATTACTATTTTAATAAAACCCAAGCATATCAAGATGGATTTATACATTTGAGAATTGACAGAAAAGATATTTTGGAATAAAAAAATTTCTTTATAAAATGGTAAATAATGAATATCACATAGTATAGACATTACTGAGGGGGATCAAAATTGTATACAATAAAAGCAGTGTCAAGGGAATAACTGTCCTTTTGACACCATTTTTGCAGACATGAAGGTTAAACAAAGACAACACACCAACTTTGTTAATGATTAGAAAATAAATAATATATTGGATTGGCTAAAAATAGTGTTCAGTTTTTGGCAACACTAAACTTCAAAGCACTCTAAGTCTGTCCTTTGCACATGCATAGGTTGTATTTTGTGTGCTTCAGATTAACCTGAAAATAGAGAACCAAAACAAATATTATCAACACCTCATGCTTTTTATTTAAAAAAAAAAAAAAGGTAAGAAAATAGTGGAAACTTAAGAAGACATGCACAATGTACAGAGAAGATGTTGCCATGGATCATGTATGCCAGAAGTGGTTTTCAAGATTTGGATTGGGAATTTCTTTGGTTCAAGGTGCACCTCAATAGTGACAAAATATTAGTCAACACTAACTCCCATCATACAACGATGATGATTGCAGATATTCTCCAAATATCCAAATTGAGTGTTGAAAACCATCTGCATCAACTTGGTTACATCAGTAGACATGATGTTTGGTTCCCACATCAATTGAATGAAGTTAACCTCACCCAACAGATTGATATCTGCAACTTGTTGCATAAACATGGAAAAAAAAAAGATCCTTTTTTTAAGAGAATAGTGACAAGGGACAAAAAAATGGATCATCTATAACAATGTAAAGTGGGGGAAGGATGGTGAACCACCACAAAACTTGGGAGCAGAACTTTACTTGAAGAAGGTTATGCTTTCAATTTGGTGGAATTAGAAGGGTGGTGTTTTTTTTCGTTTTTTTACAGGACCATCAGTTTGGATGAGTACTGTGACCAGCTGGAGAAATTAAATGCAGTGATCCACCAGTAGCATCAAGCACACGCTTTCAACACAACAATGCCAGAAAGTACACATCTTTGTATATGCGACAGAAGTAAATGGGGCTTGGCTGGGAAGATTTGTCACACCCTGCATATCTGCCTGACTTTGCACCTTCTGATTTTCACAGGTTTCTATCTCTTCAAAATTCTTTGAATGGACAGACCTACAACTCAACCTATATATATATATATATATATATAAATCATTTTACCCCAAGCAAGACAAGAATGTGTTATAAAATAAATTAAGACATATCTTGGCTGATTTACAGGCAAATAAACTAACATACTCAAGAGCAAGAGTCGGATGTGAACGGGACAAGTCCCCATTACAAAATGACCATTATCTTCGTTTATGCATGTTCCTGACATGCGAGTTCCGGTCGAAAAATAAAATAATATTTTAAAGTGTTTCTATTTTTCGACCAATAAAAATGCTTCCCTCCTAATTATACTCGCGTCGTTTTTTAAGCCATAAAAGGGATCACAGGGAAGTACAACAGCGGTCAACAGGAGGCCAGGGAAGAGACCTGTCACGGTCGGTCTGAGCAACCAGCAGCAGTCAGCAGCAGTAGCGCCATGTCAACCAGTGTGAACTACTATGAGAGATCAACCCAGATCCGAAGCCGGCTTATGAACTATACCACAAGGTAGCTGTCCCAAACCCACACGTTCCTGTTGAAATAAATCACGTAAATCTATTTCTGCTGTTGTCGTATTTCTTTCTTGCAACCATACGCTTGTCTATAACAATTGCTACTAGTATGCAGGGGGTTACAGAAAGTGAAAATGAGAGAAAAGATAGCAGGGATTGTGGAAAAGGCGAACAGGATTCAAGACAGAAAATAGCAATTGATATTGCATTTAAATTTTTGAAGATTATAGTTTTCAGGGAAGCAAGTAAACAGAAGGAAATTCCACAGGTGGGAAGTGTGAGAAAAGATACTGTTGGAGAAGAAGTGGCAGTTACATTTAACTATTTCAGCAGTAAAAGGGTGGGACCTAGATACCAATCTAATAGCATGCTTAGATTCATGGAGTCTGAACACCAGTGAAAATATATATATATATATATATACATACATACACACACACACACACACACACATATACACACACATAACGCAGTTTATGGATGCACCTCCAAAAATCTAGATGATCAGAATCTGGCAACTGATCTCTCCTCTGACATAGATCTAACAACTGTCAAAGGAAAAAACATAACATTAAATACCTCAAAAAACAAGCTTGTAATGTTTCATCATCACCAGACAGACTTTTTCTACAGTTTTGAATGTCTTTTGGGACTAAAATTCATTCCAAACCTCAAGTAGAAAATATAATCTATCACTAAAAATGCTGGAAAAATTATGGGATTCTTGTACCACTCCAGAAAGTAGCTGACTCCTCCTACCATGCTCTATCTATACAAGAGTCAGATCAGACCTTTTCTTTCCTGCTATCAGCATGGCTGATACTAGACTCTAGGAGAGCAACACACAGCATCTTCTTGGGCTCACATTTTCCACTGACTTGAAGTGGGGTTACTTCATCTAAATAATAGTTGCATCTACTGCAAAGAAATTTGGGTCACTCTGCCTGAAAATTTTTCTCATCAGAATCCATCTTTCACATTTAGAAATCTACCATTATTCTATGCGTTGAATACTGTTGCCATATCTGGTCTGGTGCTCCAAAGATGTAATTGATCCTCACAAGAAAACTTGACTTCAATCACTTTCTCAACAACATGATGTAGCTTCCCTCTATCTTTTCTACAAATATTTTCATGGCAACTGCTCTGATGAGCTTCTTACCCTGGTTTCCAGACTACATGAATTTAAGCAAGCTACTAGATTGGAATCTAGGTCCCACCCTTTTACTGCTTAAATAGCTAAATGCAACTACACCAACAGTTTCTTTTCTTGTCCTTGCTACCTGTGAAACTCCCTTCCGTTTACTTGCTTCCCTGATTACTAGACTCCTTTAAAAATTTAAGTGCAGCTTCAATCGCCATCTTCAGTCTTTTTGAATCCTGTTCATCTTTTGTCCTTTCCTCAATCCTCCCTACTTTCAGTCTTCTCTTTCACTACCTGTAACCCCCCCCCATGCGTACTAATGACATTACTGACTTGCCTGGTGTTTAATCAACAGTTATCTATCCTACATATCCTCATAATCTGCACTTCTAACTTCTTCCTCTTACAACCCTGTAACACTTTCATTCACTAAGCCTTCTACCTTGAGTGGCTCTTGGGCTTTGTATTGGGTGAACAATAGTATAAAATCAAATACATATTAATAAAGAAAAATATTATACCTGATCCACAGAGGTTGTCTGTTGGATTGACATATCTGGTTCTCGATTAGGAATTCTGATGATTGGCTTCTCAGCAGGAGATGATCTCAAGCCTCCAAAGTTACCAGAACCCATTAACAAAATGTTGAACTGGTTGAAAGCAATTTTCTCCTTTTTCTTGTTGAATGTCTCCACTAAAAATCAAAACAGAGAGATAGAAAAAAACTTACAAAAAACATAAAAAAATAAGAGAACATTACTGAATATGTGTACGTTGTAGAAACAGTTCAACTATGTAGGCTCAAAGAGTCAATGATGACTTCCAAAAGTTTTATTTCATTTAGAGGATCTTAATAGTGTATAGCACTGACCAATCAAAGCTTGAATGCAAAATAAATATATCTTCTGACCAATCAACTGTTGCACTATCCTGTCTTCTCTCAATTCATTATCCTTTTATAAACTTATTTTTCATAAATTTTATAAAACAATTTTATACTATTACATATGGTTTGCATGATTTTTTTTTCTGTGAATTGTACATATAATAGTCCTGTTGACAGTAATGCTTGCTTTTTAATTCTTAATCACTGGTAATCTGTCTTTTCCCAATATTCAAGGCATTTCTATTATACATATATCACACTAGAGCCAAAATGGACAGACTATAGTCCTACTGAGAACAACTGCCAATTTAGCAATTTTTAGTATTAACAAAAAACACAAATGTCTTCAAACACTACAGATATTTCCCTCAAGTAATTAAAGTCAGATACCTATCAATGTTCCTTTAAAAACAATTGTTAATATTTTTCTTATTTAATTTAGTATAAAAGATGAATAGGTCTCAAAAAGCTGTGAGGTAAGCTCAGAAAAAGGCCATAATGAAAGTTCTCAAAAAGGATATGTATATAGTTAGTTAACAACGGACTTATATGAATTGTGCATGAGGAAAGAAAAATAAATCAATACAGATTGTTTATCATAGTAATAGAGTTCAAGGTTAGAGAACCCATTCATTTTTCTTGCCATAATAACTGACAACAGCCATTTTTTTTACAGTACATTAATTTGTAGCAAAACATTGAATCATGTAGTTTACCAAGAATCAATTAAAAACCAAACATACCATTAATCAAAACAGCAGCACCAAATCCTTTGTCTAAAATATCAGCAATTTTTGCAACTGAGGTGAGTTCACCACTTGTTGGGATTGGCTGGAAGATTTCCATATACTGTTCCCCATGAAGAACCTGTAAAAGAACCAATTAATATTTTATCCATAGACTGTTTTTTGTCAAGAGAGTTTACAATAATTCTTACCCACAGACAAACCCTTTTTTTTAAAAATTTATTTGCAATACATTTCTGCAATAAAAATCATTTTTGGTGCATATCTATAATAAATGTTTATATATAAACACTGCCAAGAATTTCTTGTTTCCCTGCCAAATACAATCTTCAAAAACTTAAATGCAACATCAATTGTGAAAATCCTAAATCCTGTTTCTTTTATTGTCCTTTCTCCTCACTAAAGTCTACCTACAGCATACCTTAAAACTATATTTTTATCATTTTGTGACCAGTGCCTACAAAAATATCGCCTCTATATCATCATACTTTTTCTTTCTACCACACGCCTTCCCTACATAATACCTTTTCCTTCTCATAGCAGCAGTGGACAAACACACCTGTAAATGTGACAATCAGCAGCAGCTGGGGCAAACTGACGAATCAAGACACAGGATCAAAAAATTTTGAGTTGTACCAATTGGATGACAGCAGCCAATCACAAAATGATAAAAATATAGTTATGATGGCAAAGATAAGCGACCACAAGGGAAAAAATATAGTGAGTTGCAGAGATGGATTGAATTTGTGAAGACGTCATCATGGCCTACACAAGAAAACAGAAATATGATGTATCCTGGCTATAAAGAGACTGAAGCATAGCAAGATCAGAGAAAACATACCCACCACCCACGACAATTAAAAAAGGCTCATTTCAATTCCATTCACCGACTGCAGTAATAAAAAGATAAACTAAATCAAGAAGTGAAGATCTTCCATACAAAAATCACAGATGGATTCCTGAACAGAATCAAGTGGAAAGGAACAGGAGCTTCCAGGCAAAATCATAAGAGTTATATCGGAAAAAAAGAGTGAGAAGAAAAATAAAGTTCTGAAAGAACTAAAAAAAAGGGAAAAGAAAAAAACTCATAAATAGATAAGTTCATTCATCCCCATCCCATAGTTTTCCAGCATACATCCACATGTTAAAGTATTCAGTGCATTCACCATTACATGAAAATATTAAGGCTCCTCAAACTGATCCACCATATTTGTTCATTCAACATTGGTAAATGCTGTAACTGAACTTTATTATTATTCAATGTGTTAAATTCCATTTTCACTCCACATGTTCGAAGAGGAATCTGAGAGTAGATGGTTTCTACTATATATTTTATATTATTTTTTTCTTTAATATTGTGATACCAATGAAGAAATTCAAATATGAATACTTACAATCAAAGGGAGGTAACCCTGATTTCTCTACATCTTTAAATTCGTAACAATATATATATATATATATATATATATATATATATATATATATCAAGCCTGATGCCAATTCAGCCAGGTTTCGATCCTAGCTAGAGGCAACCATATGTCTAGCCACACTGATGAGCTGTGAATGACAATATATATATATATATATATATATATAATAATTATTTTCTATTTTAGAAATATGGTTCCATTGCTACACAGGAATTACCATGTTTCAAAACAGAAACTAAAATTTTAAATTTAATTATAAAATTAAATTTAAAATCCATAGCTCTATTCCATTCTCAAGTGACTTTTGGAGTATTATGCTCTACTGTTTTTGCATCAAGCACTGTTTTTTAAAAATAAAAATGATTACTAAGAATACCAGATTGTAAATCTTACTGTTCTTTCTTATTATTTTAATACATACATACATACATACTATATACAGTAGTATCCCAAATTAAGGAACAAGATTAAAACTTTATATAAGTCCAATTTTTCTGAAATTTTCACTAAATGTAGACAAATGGCACTTCAGTTGTACTTTAAATTTTGAGATATCGAAGTTTTAATTTTTGTTCCTTAATTTTGGGTGCTACTATATATATATATATATATATATATATATATATATATATATATACATACATACACAATATATCTATTTATAATATTGCATTCTATCCATGCAAAAGCAGTTGTATAAACAAGAGGATCTATTTTAGATGGCAATCACTTAATGGTTACTTCATTGATACAAATAAACAATATTTGTCAAAAATATACTTGCATATTAAGGGAATTCCACTTTTGCTTTTGATGTCAAATTTCTCAAATTTGCCAGAACCAATCTAAAACTCACCTTAACAAGATCTACTTCCAAGCCAGGGATGCTATCACCGAGGACTTCAAAAACAGCCTTCTGAGCTGGGATTATACAGAAAGTTGGTAAGGCACAAAAGTCTTCATTCCCTTCAAACAGAAATTTCAGATGATCTGGTTCTTTGGTAGAAATACCAACTATAAAACAAAGAAAGCAACAAATAAAATAAATAATAAAAACATGACCCTTGAATTTTGGAAAAGGATATTTTCATTATTCTACATATTTTTTTTCAGATTTGTATCTTTAATTTCAGGTCTGAATTTCTAGAATAAGAAGTTTACATTATTTACATTCAGTCTTATTTACATTCATCTTTGTTGTTGTTGTTATCACAACCTTTTGACCCTTGTTCCTTCCAGTCTTCTCTAGATGTCTGCTGATCTAAGTAACCATCAAGGAATTTCAAACCAAAGTTTTTATTTAATCTACAGGGTAATTTCATGGATTAAAGGGTTTGTTTGTAAATTTAGTAGCACAGAAATTGTGGGTCCAATCCCTAGGCTGGGTAGTACAGACTCACTTGAAAGAGGAAGAGCAATATTAAAAGGAACAAGATGAGATATCGTAGAACAAGAACAATCTCTGCTAATCTAGATTAAGTAAAGGGGTCAGTTTGAAGTTCCCTGAAAGTTACAGGGATTGAACTCGGAATTACTATCACACCAAATTCATGAACCAACACTTTAATCCATTAGACTGACACCTGAAGAAGTCTAGAAGACATGATAGATGAAATGCTGTGGTAACAACAACAAAGATGGGGATATTAATAAGACTCTGAATAATGCCAATAGAAAGAGGTTAATAGGTTTCTGAGGAGAGACTAAGATAAAAGACATAAGGGTTTACACTATTTACATTGATCAGACTGTTGTCTTCATCCTTGTTGCCATGTTCATGATGTTTCGGCTGTTGTATGCTCCAGCCTTCTTCAGGTGATTGGAATTTTGAACCAAACCTTTTATTTTCTCCATGTGCCATGCTTCTTCTGGATATCTCAGTTTCAGGTATTTCCCTTTAGCTTAACTTTCCAAGTTTTTGTTCACCTTTGCTGTGGTCAGGTATTGAACTCACAACTCTTTGGTTCAAGTCACTGGATTACATCATTCAACTGAATTACATCATATCCACTGGGCCATGTGCCAAAATGTTGTGAATATGGCATCAAAGATGAGGACAACAGCCCAAACAATGTAAATAGTGTAAATAATTACAACACCTCATCTCAGAAATAGAGACAGATAAGAAAAGTGATTAAGCATAATAAATGAGAGTGGGTGGGACAAATAGCAAGAAGAAAAGATAAGAGTTGGATAATAGCAAGTGAATGATGATGGCAAATAAATAGCAAATACAGTAAGAAAATACCAGACAGAATATGATTTTCTGTTAAGATATGACAGAGATTTGCAGAGTCACCATTGATATGAAAGGAGTTTGGAAAGGATTTTGCCCAGAACTGAACCTGCAATGGCTGCTGATACTAAATGAAAACTAAGAAAATCACTTTAAATAGGAAAGTAATTGAGTTCAATCCCTGAATCAGGCAGTGTGTACTTGGACTAAAAATAAGAACAAAAAGAAATATCTTGAGACATGGGCAGTGGAACAAGAACAATCTATCCCCAAAGATTCAGGATTCAGTTCAGAATTCCCTGTAGGTTACCCAGATTGATATACACCTGATGATAGCTGGTGGGTACAATGGCCAAAGTATTGTTATAACAACAACATAGATAAGAGCAATAATCCAAATGTAACTAGTTTAAGTAAACAAAAATCATTTTAAAGATACAACAAATTACGCAGCACTTATTTTAACACAAAAATTTAATGTCTGACATTGCTCAAATCTTTTCTCAGTATAATTGTTGCTAACACAACATTTGAACCAATCTCTTCTTCAGCCCTTATTGGGTGTAATCACTGAAAAAAATCGATTTTCTTTTTCTCACTGAATACACCTGACGCGGTGGGTGGGGAGATTTCTGAAGAATCAATCTGCTGAAATGTGTTAAGAGCAGCTACATTAAGAAGAGAACCAAACAATGTCAGATACATTAATGACACTTTTCTAAAGTTATAAACAGTACACCTTTTATGAAAATAATCATCAATTGTTTGCAAATTGAAAAAAATAATTATGCAACACTTATTCTGATTAACTGTGTTCCGTAAAATGATTACTTCACTACTTAAGTACATTTTAGTTGGCAATAATATAAATGACAGATAGCTATAAAAAGGCATTGTTGATTATTATTTACAGCCAATTTGTTTAAATAAGGTACTGACTATTATTTGTCTCATGTGGTAATAATTGTGTGTAAAATGTAAACCAAGTAATTGTTTTAAGTTCTCTGTATATTGATGCCTTTTAAAAATGCAAAACACTTCAGAAATTTATCAACCAGAAAACAATATGGAGCCATTATATTTACCTGCAAGGGCATAAAGAATGACGTGTGAATGGTCATAGGTCAGAACAGATGACTGAGCAGAAAAAGATTTGGCCAATTCCTGAAAGAAAAAAAGTAGCAAGGGTTTCAGAAAAATGACCAAATTCATGTATCATAATTGATAAAACTTTTATTAAACACACAATAAAAATCTTGCCGCCATGTAATGTAGTCATTTTCTAAGATAAGTCCAGCACAAGGCAACTTTAATGGCAGTTGGTTAGTTTTGTGGCATATCAACCTCTATGGGTTATTTAATGCCGAAATCTGAATATTTTGAGCGCAATTGTGTGCCTTCAACTACAGATAAAATGTAATGGTCATCTCAATATAAATAGGTATTGTTGGTAATTTTTTTTATAGAAAAATGTATGGTATTTTTATACTCGTAATCACCAAAATAAAAAAAAAGTCATTTTTTTCTTTTTTTTCTCACAGAATACACTTGTTGAGGGCTGAAGAATCAATCTGCTGATATGTGTTAACAGTAAATACAGTTAAAAATAGATTTGAGCAACCAAACAATGTTGGATACATTAAAGACACCTTTCTGAAATTACAAAGAATACTTACTACATTTATTCCATTTTGTGGGCTGCTTTCAGCCTCCTTCATTACAACAGAAGTATCCGAACAATTTGTCTGTTGCAAAATATCCATCATTAAAGAAATATGGTCTGGAAAAAGAGAAAAGATAAACAATTATATATATTAATGTTTAACATAACTCCAAATCTATGAAGGATATAAAAAAACCTTCGACACATTTAATTTTAGCGTATAATGTGACTCCAACTGATGAAGATCACAGGACACAACAGTTGAAATGTTGTGATAACAACAAAGCTGAGGACAATAGTCTGAATGTAAATAGTGTAAAAAAAATAATGGTACTAGCTTCCAATTTTCTTGTTTTTAATCATTTCACCCAAAGCAAGGTGATAATGCTACTAAGTGAAAGAGAAGAAGACTTTAGTGAGGATTAAGGACAATAAAAGCACAGGATTTAAGACAGAAAATGGCGATTGATGTTACATTTAAATTTTTCAAGATTGTAGGTGGCAGTGAAGCAAGAAACCAGAAGTTTCACAGGTGAGAAGTGTGAGAAAAGAAACTGTTAGAATAGAACTTAGGGTTACATCTAGCTATTTCAACAGTAAAACTATGAGACTTAATTGCCAATCTAGTAGCACACTTAAATTCATACGGTTGAGATACCAAGGAGGGAAATTTGTTAAAACAATTGCCGTGAAAATATATATAGAAAAGATAAAGTGAAGCTATGTCACAGCAGTGACAGGTTAAGATGCCAGGTTGGGACTGATAACATTACAGGAGCACAAGCCCAAATATAGTAGCAATATTCAATGCATAGAAAATATATTTTAGAAGATGATGATTTTTTTTTTTTTACAGTCTATCAACCCTCTATCATTTATTTGAAGCTAAAACATATTTTTGACTTATAAAAATAATCCTCTTTTTATTTGTTTTTTTTTGCAAATAAATATTGCATTAAATATGTTTTGTGACTAACAATGATTTTCATTTTAAATTTTTTCTCATCTTTGTTGCCATATTCACAACATTTTGGCTGTTGTGCACTTTGGCCACCTTCAGATGATTGGAATTTCAAATCCTTTATTTTGTCCAATGGGGTAGATTGTTCTAGTTCTATGTGCCATGCCTCTTCCAGATGTCTCATTATCAGTTATCACCCTTTAACACAACTCTCCAAGTTTTTGTTCAGCTCAGCTGTAGTCAGGTATTGAATTCACAATTCTTTGCTTTTATCAACTTAGCCATGTGTCCTTGTCAAACTAGAACAATCTACCCCAATGAATGAAATAAAGGGTTCAGTTTGAAATTCCAATCACCTGAAGAAGGTGGGAGCATACATCGGCCAAAACGTTGTAAATATAGCAATGAAAATGAGGACAACTGTCTGAATAATGTAAATAATAAATTTTTCATATACAATTTAACTAATAACTGTGGGAAGGAGATGGATTCATACTCCCACCCCCAAACGAATAAGTGAATGCAACAAACCCAACTGAAATTTGAACTTGATTGATTTCTCATTGTGAGTCACTATAACAACAGTCTACATATCCCATACTTCAGAAATAAAATAAACTCTCAACCTATCTATCTTTAAACACTACACACACACACACACACACACATATATGTTTGTGTGTGTGTGTATGACAAATGGAAAACTGTTCCATTGAAATTAGATTTGATTACATGTTTTGCCTTTCTAGGCTTCATCAGATCAAAATAACGAAAGAAAAATATGTGTATGTATTTGTGTGTATTCTTAAATAATAAATCATTAGTACTTTTTATATTAAGCTGGTGTTTCTTGTGATGAAAAAAAAAAGAATGGACATAAGTGAATTTTAAAAAATTAAAAATTATGAAGATAAAAATGTATGTTAATGGATGTTTTACTAATTTGTAGCTCTCAGTCTTTACATAAATAAGAGAAGTACACTGTAAATAATTCTAAACTCCTGCAATATCCTAATCATTTCATATATAATGCAAGATAGCTTAGAGAATTCCTAAAATTGAAGAAGAAAATAATAAATAATCTTGATAAAACTAAGCACGTAACACTACCTAACAACACAATAATGACTACAGTTGAAAAGAATTTAAACTTAATATAAAATTTCTTATAATTCCTTCAAAAATAGTTAGAGATTTAATTAATACAAAACAAAATAACAACAACTTAAAACAGGCATTTACAAAGTAGACAATGAAAAATGCATAAAAAATATATAGTTGAACATCTAGGAATTTGAATAAAAGTTTATATTATTATTAAAAAAATCATTTTTATAGTAACATTTTTAAAGAATTAAGTGATTTTTCAAACATCTATATCTCAATTTCTTGTAAATATCCTTTGTACACATAGTAATGTCAGCATCACTTTAATCTGATGAAATCCTAAAGGATGAAATGAGTCATGCAAAAACATTTCCCACTTTTGTCATAATTTTTCTCTAAAATTGCTCTTGATATATAAAAATTTATATATCATTTTCTGCTATTATAAACTAATTTTTATATCAAGACATTTTTCATTTCTTTAGGCATAAACTTTGTGAAAATTAAATAGTCTTTTATATAGGATTTAAATGGATTTTTGATTATTAGTATCAATCCCACAATAGTCTGTAAGTATGCCTAAATGAGTATAGAGAAGAGTATCAATTATGAACAGGATATCAGTATACCTTGTAGAGAGTCTGGGTGAGTTGACTCATCAAAATTGCATATCTTCTCCCAATTGTCCCGGACTGGAAAAGACAAATTCATAAAAAATTCAAGCAAAGCAACTTCTATAGAACATTAATACATGAATTAATAACAAAAAAAATCAAATCAAATCTGGATGATTTATCTTAACTCTTCATTAGTACTGTGGACTATTGCCACGGGATTAATACAGTGGTGTTTTCAAACAAACCATTTAAAATATTAGATGTATAATTTAGTTCTTAATTTTCTTGTTATAAATTTCTTAAGTATTATTTCTGTTTTTTTAGAAATGAAAATGAATTAAAAATAATTAAAAGGAATATGCAAGTTTCAAAAGTTCAATTAAAACAAAAATAGGTTTCATTTTAACTGTTATGATGGGTCTTGTTTGACTCCTGTTTTTGGTTAGTAAAATATACATATATACATCATAACAAAGGGAGACATTTATATATATATATATATATATATATATATATATATATAAGGATTTATTATCAGAAGGATTTGGTCATAATTGTTTGGTAGATATATGAAAGTTCTTGTAATGTGGTTGTTAAATGCTTGTTTTTGTGTTTGTTTGCAAAGTGAAAAATCACTCATTAAAAGGTAATATTAAACATGATGAAGTGATATTTGTGTAAAACTTATCTGTGGTTTTCATTCCATGAACCGCTCAAATCACCATGCTCTTTTGGTGAGAGGTCATTGAAAAGAGGATGACTCTAAATTTCCCGCCAGTAGTGCAGTTTCTGTTTTACTAGGGAATCATGGGACATTAGAATTTTTTGCTTTTTTTTTTTTTAAATTTCTCATGATCATGAGATCAATACATAACAAATAAAACTGCATGTAACTTGCAAGAATATTATGACTAAAACCAGAAAATTCTTGTAGCTAGTTGGCAGAAGTATTCAGAAAGTTACTTGAATAATCATAAAAATTTGACTTGCAATTTGCTAAATATTAAGGAAAAACATTTTGTGGGCTTTTCAAACTTCTCACAGTACTAATGGAGGGTTATTAGAAAACTTACCGTATATGCCAGCATGTAAAACATTTTTAAACATAAAAGAACCTGGAGTTGATTAAAAAAAAAAAAAAAAAAAAATCAAATTTAAAGTTTGCTGATCAATGTTGAAGTGGAAATTTTCTCAAAGAAGGAAAGTTGATATAACCAAAACTTTTTTTAATCATTTCACCCCAAGCAAAGCAATAAAACCACTAAGACACAAGAGGTTACTGATTAATAAGAATTGATTCATTCATTTTCTATGGCTTATCAACCTATTGCAGGTTATTTAAAGCCAGAAACTATTTTCAGATAATAAGAATTGTTTTTGGAGATAATAATGGTTTTAGTAATACAATCCTAATTAACCCATAGCTGGAGGGGGGGGAACAGGTGGATTCATACCTTTCCCAAGGGTATTTGCTTGAAGTGAATATAACAGACCCAACAAGAATTGGAACTTGGCTCTCCAGTTAACAATCTTGAGTCATTATCCATTACACCACCCACACATTGAAGCTTACAGCATTTGGTATTCCCAAGCAGTCACTCATCTCGGTACTGACCAGGCTTGATATTGTTTAACTTTGGTTATTGCATGGGAGCTGGTGTTTCAACATAATGTGGCCATAAGCTAAGAAAATATTGGGTGTGAAAGAATATGGGAAAAAGAAAAACATTAAGGAAAGAAAACAAAAGAACATGAATTAAGAAAACAAGATAACAATTGACATTGCCTTTAAAACTTACTAATATTTGTTTGCATGACAGTTCCATCTTTTACTTGTATATGAGACCTGTCTTGAATGTATCCAGCCATTTAATATTGATGAAAAAGTAGCCTACCTAGGGCAATGGTACTTTCATCCCCTTCAAAATACTCCCTTTGAGACCTCTTTCATTTAGACAGATTGCTGAAAATGTGATTGGGTAACACAAGTTATTCCATATTTCTTTGTACTTAAGAATAATCTATAATCCTTTCTTTGTTAGGTAGTGAAATCCAAAGAATGAGTTCAATAGTCTGAACTATTGGAACTTGGAATAATAATGATAATTTTAAAAATTACAAAAGGTACCTTTCAACAAAAGAGCTGCATAGTTCATACAACTCTTGGAATGATAATGACTCATGACTTACAATAAAACCTTGCAGTTACCAACAATGGAACTGGTTATTTACATGCAGAATACTGTCCTCATCTTTGTTGTTGTTATCATGTTTCAGTTGTGTCCTCCAGCCTTCTTCAGGAATATGCCAATACAGGTAACTTACAGGGAATTTCAAACTGAACCCTTTATTTAATCATCTATCATTTTAATTCAGTTTGAAAATTCCCTGTATGTTTATAGTGGCATGGGGCTTAGGGGTTAAAATGAACAGTTGATTTACTCATGCTAAGAAGATTAATGAAGAATAATAATAATAAGAATGAGGAGGAAACACACAGGTAATTTTAACAAAACAATATAAGGAATTTATTCACAAATTTACATGCTTGAAGTAATGTCAGTAGCTTGTTTCAGGAAAATAAATCAGAATTCTTGAAGTCTGTAGTTTTAATGTATTGTCATGAAGGCAAGGTTTTCATTGGTCCAAAAACAATTTCACATAGACTCACAAATTTTTTTCCTTCTTTTCAGCTTACTGGTTAATTTCTGCGAAAGGCAAAATCTCACATAGGCTTGCAAATTTCTTTCCTTCTTCCTCTGGCCTCCGAATTTGAAAGGAGTTATTATTATTTCACATTCACTAAAGATTATCCAGATTGATATACACTTGATGAAGGCTGGAGGGCATGATAGCCAAAACGTTGTGATAACAACAAATATGAGGACTGCATGTAAATAATGATAACTCATCCCAGAAATTCAAACAAAAATGGCATGGGTGTGTTATGACCCTGAACTCTCTTTGAAGTGGGGAAGTCTGATGGAAGGAGGACTTCTTTATTTTGGGAACAAGGAATTGATTTGTTAATTGAAAAAAATTCTGAAACTGAAATGAACAGTTTAGAATTTTAGGTTTTGATTTATACTCTAAAAGATATGCTTGAGACATAAAAATGACAGTTTTCTGATGTCAACAAACACTCGTTGCCACTTTTTGTAATATCAATGAACAATTGTAGTTACTTTCGTAATGCTCATTGTAGTAGAGACTTTGTAATCACAGATACAACTATAGTAATGCCATTGAACAATGTTGGTGTCAGACGCCTTCAACTATCACTCACACTAATAGTACTTGCTCGATATTACTCACTTGAAAAGTAACCACCGAATAGTGATCCAAATAGTAATCCATATAGTGATCACTTAGACACCACACTAATTCCCATATATATATATATATTTATTTCTTTTACCATCATGTGATCTACTTATTCAAAATGGGATTGCCTGTGTTTGCTCTCTGGTGATCTGTGTTCAAACTTCATTATTCCTATATAACAGGCAGTCGCTATGCAGTGTTGATTTCTATGTCCACACTGTCTATATGTACATTCTACAAATGCTCTACCGCCAATATTGGATACGCTTGTCCAATAAAAATAGAAAACTTTATACAATATTATGACCATAAATTATCACAAACATAGATATATAGACATATATAGACATGTACAACCTCCAACATGTTTCATTTCACCCCAACCAAGGTGATAAAAGACACAAGGAGTTACCACTAAGAGTGAAAGAAACAGGTAAGACAATAAAAGAACAGGATTCACGATATTCAAATTAAAAAAAACAGTTTATTTTCAAAATCATTTGTATAGATGATCAACTTAGAAAAGCAGAAAAAGGAATAGTCAATAAAACTTCTCGGAGCCTTGTCTGAATCAGGTGGTTCTCATTTATATTGACTATAACATCCAAGATGGCAACCTTCAAAAAGTTTCATGATGTTATAGGGCTGCCACTTAGTTTCCCTCTGAACAACAACCCAGACATAGTAGTCCAGAGGATTAAAATGGAGAGTTAAAGTGATTGTATCTTGGTGAGGTGACATGATTGAAAAATTCTCTGAGTTATGTCGGGCATGTGTATCCTGTAGGAATTCACACAGTCTCACCTGGGCCACTGTGTCCAGCCACTTTATGTAGGTGATAACATTGACCTTAAGGACTTGCAGAAGTTAGGCAGTATGACATGGCCTTCATTGTTCACAATGCCCAAGATCATCACAGACAATATGTATATGTGACTCTGTATAGCCCCTCTTTAGGGGCTATACAGAGTCACATGTTGTTTTTCCAGCTGACCTGATCTAGTCAAAGTTCTTATTAGAGAAGAACTGTAGCATATCAGGCTCTTTAAGGTGCTTAAACTCATTCAGCAAGTACTTAGTTCTACAGAGATTTGTCAGGCATAAACTGCTCTTTTCTTATCATATAGAATTTGTACCAGTCTTCATGTATCACATATCTATACAATCCTTAACTGCTCAGTGATAGACCTTATCAACTTGGAGTAAGGGTTGACAATGCCCTGGACATCTGGCTGAACTTGGCTGTCCTTATAACAACTGACCATTCAAAATGTTTCTTTCTCTTTGTTATGGATGACACATCTCAACCAGATGCCGTCGACTCACTCCTGATACTTAAACATGAAGAACCTGCCCATTTACAAGAAGCTGGCTATTTCCAAGTTGTTGTAGTTAACAACTTGTAACACTAGTGTAACATGCCTTTTTATTAGCCATGTCAAATGGGAAGTTGATATCTTAATTCTCTTGATACATCTCAAAAAGAAATGATAATGTGAAAATTTGGTATATACTGCATAAAATACTCTTTAAAAGTTGTTTCCCATTTATAGTCCACAAAAAGGCGTGTTCTCACATGATGCATATACACTCTACATACACATATGAATACTCAACACATAGATACATACAGATATATACACATATAATTGCTGGCCACTCATATTTGAGGATGTTCGTCTACTTGGGTGGCTAGCTAATCCCTGTTGCAGATGCTTGTCCAGCCATATTTGTGTTTGTTAAACACCAACAGAAACCACCTGCAACTATGCTGAGCAGACCCTAATTACAGTTTCTGGGAGAGACATGTTATCTAGTGTGATCAACAGTCTGAACAAAGCCAGCATGCTCAAACCTCGGTCACGATGACTTGTGACTTCATGCTAGCACAACCATTGATGGCTCCCCAAAGAGTTCCATTTACTCAATTTTAATCACAAGACTTGGATCAACCAGTGGTATGGTTTTCAGGCACCTTCCAAAGGTTTCTACATGCTGTGATCGCCTCCCCACAATCGCTAACATCAAGAAGTCACCTTCTCCACAAATTGACCAGGGTGAGATTTGAACCTGGGTTTCATGGTCAGAAAGCAAACGTTCTGACCACTTGGTCATGTACCCATATACGCACATATAGAAATATCCATACGCACATACTTTCATCCAGATAAATGTGTTAAAAACTAAAAATCTTACCATCTTCAATAGTCATAGATTTATTCCGTTTCTTTAAGATTGCTCCAGCGGTCCGTTCCCATCTTACTGGCCAAAAAAATATTTACAAGATTTTAATCAGTTTTTCCTTTTAAAATTTCAGAAAACTGTGTTAAATCTATTTTTAAAAGCAAAGATCAGCAATAGAAAAACAAAAAATAAAATAAAATCAGCAACAACACAAAATAAATCTTTAACATTCATACTATTTTCAAATAAATAAAACCATGCCTACGCATAAACTGTCCCATCACCAGTCATCTTTAAATATTCAAAATGAAGTGTGGTCAGGCTTAGTCCTGCTACTGGTAAGACAGTACAACTCATCAAATGGATGAGCAGTTGGCATCTAAACCAGCTCCCCCACTAGCTTTTCTGCTGGTGAAGAGGGTAACGTGTCACCCCCACTGGATGAAAAACAAGATCTGTCAAAGGGCAGATGAGCTTCTTATAGGAGTCAATGGTCAACATGTGAGTGTGTGTGTGTATATAAGGTTAGGATGGGGTTTCAAGCCTTGAATGGCAACTTTCTGAGAGATGGTGTCTCGATAAAGACACTGTGTACTTGAACTACTGTGAGTGTCCAAATTGGATGTCAGGAAGAGCATTTGACCTTATGACAAATCCTGTCAGGCTGGACCCACCTTTATTATTATCTGCAGGTTTCATCTAATAGTCAATTAAATAGTCTTTCTGGTCAATAACTGGAAATAAATGTTTTCTACAGTTAGTAATTAATCTTCTATAAATTTATTTCAGCATACTGGTCCATTCTTTGAAAGCAAACCCCACTAACTAGTAAATTTGAAGCTTGCCTTGATTTGGATTTAGACTTAGACTGATTTAGGTTATTTTACCAGCACACCAACCCCATAGGTAAAGATTGCCTTGAACGAGCTCTAACTGGCCACAAATTTTTCCATCAGATTCAGGTCCAAGTACATTGCAGGCCAAATTAAGATGTTTTGCTTCTTGTTTTTCAGTCAACTTTTCACCTGTGTGTTTAGGATCATTATCATGTTGGAAGATGAAACATTTTTCAAAACATAGTTGATGAAGTCTTTTAGATTTTCCTTTAAAATATCAGTTTACTCTTTTTCATGGTTCCAAAGATGTGAAACAAGTAGCGTGTTCCACTTCCACTAAAACACACCCAAAGTATAAAATTCCCCCACACCTACCAATGAGAGATAGTGTTCCTAGGGTTAATAGCTTTTTTTTTTTTTCCTTTTCACTTGCCATTCCTGATTCCGATCAAACAATTCAAGCTTCATCACCCTATAAAACAGAGTCCCAAAAATCACCATCTTTTTCCAAGTACGTTTTGATGACTCTTGAGTAAAGGTGTTTTTCTTGGATGGTAACTACTAAGAACATGTTTACTGAGCACCCTACAAGACATATTTACTCTATTGTTTGATAAACCAGAAAGAATATCTTTCAGCACTGGGGTTTTTCTTGTATTCATGAACAATTTTTCTTTACAATCTTAGAGAGCATTTATGCTTATGGCCCCTTCCAGGAAGAGTCACAATAGTTTTGTCTTCCAATATTCTTCCACTATATACTGTATGATTTGGGTAATGAAAATTACTAAATGACAGCTCAAAAAAAGATACAAGAATTCATAATTCTTTATTTTAAATCCTCAGACAATACTTTCACCTTCACCATGTTGTTGATATCTCACTTGAAGTCAAGGTTAACTTAAATTTCTTTTAAAAACCTACAATACACAGATATAGTCTGAGTGTTAACATTATATATTTCATGAATTTCATAAATAATTAAAAATTAATTTCTGGGTCACAGGTAATTTTCCTATTGACAAATTTTTTACTGTGTCAATGATAAGGTATTGAATAAAAGTATATATATATATATATATATATATATATATATATATATATATATATATATATATATACACACACACACACACACACACACACACACACATATATATATATATATATATATATATATAAGACAAAGGTATTATTAGTATAAATATATATAAAATATATGCTATGCATAAAATGCTGAGTACCATTGAGTGGTAAAGAACAAATATATAATTAGTCTTAGTATAAATTTTTACCTGTTATTTTACATTAATCACTTTTTATTATTACTACCAACACTCACTGTATGTTAATATATATATATATATATATATATATCTGGTTGGATAGATGTGAGTTTGTGACCCTGGGTTTCCTGCTTTAGCGATTTATATACACACACTTTTCACACATATATATATATATATATATATATATATATATATATATATATATATATATAGTGGACTCTCCCATCATATTTAACATATGAGGGTCAAGCAGCTCAGTTCCTAGAAACTGACAACCCAGACACCACCATGATTTGAATATAGTGTGCAGAACCATCCACACTTTTTGAAGGGCCGAATACAGAGACCTGGTGCCTTATGTACTACAAGGTCTCCAAATGACCCTCCACAGGTTTTGAATTCAGAGCTGTCCTTCTCCTAAACCAGTTGCCATCAAGGCTACAAGATCCAGTATGTCCTGCTATTTACCCATAGCTGGAGCGAGAAGAAGAGGTTTAATACCTTTCCCAAGGATATTAGAATGTAGGTGAATGTAATGGATTTGAGTGGAATTTGAACTCGACTCTCTGATTCCTCAATCCGAGCCGCTATCCACTACTATATATATCTCAAAATATTATATAGGATTCATTACAAAGAAAGACTAAAAATTATAGAAGTCATTATAATATAAAAGAAAAAACCAACAGTGTGTGTGTGTATATATGCACACAGAGCCCACCCCCAAAAAATGTATACAAAAAACTTGAGCATCTCTTGTGATCATAAATTCCAAAGCTAACTTGTATTAATTTTGTGATGTCTGAATAAATTTAGTATTACAATATCTATACAAGTTTTTTCTTACATGAAGTGTATATTCATTTTTAGGCAGGCTATATATATATATATATATAAATAAACTTTAAATGTATATTTAGTGGATACATGTATGTGCATTTAACAGTCTTAATAAAGGTATTGTGCATTCCAACAAGATTTGAACCTGCATTCCCCTTGTTTACAAAAGGAGAACATTTACAACAAATGTTAGAAGTTCCAGCTGAAATAACACTGAATGCAAAAATAAGAAAATCTTGTCAAAATTCAAATAAAGAATGTTTCCAATACTGAGAAAAAGTTTTTCCTCACATTTTGAAATCCATCCAGCTGCAACTTCAAAAATGCCACCCGTATCAGTGCATGATTCATGGCACAGATAAAGCACAAGTGGGGCAACATATTCCGGCTTCAGGGATTCCACCAAATCTAGCAAAAGAGAACATTTTGATCAATTAAAGATTCTTTGTGCATATTTACCACTAATTTCAATGATTACTTGTAAAGCTTTCATTTACAGAATCATAATATTACGCCTAATCAATAGCAATCCAAGATGCCATTCAAAGGGTTATCATTAAAAGGTTACTCTTGTAGATTGTTGGAGCAATGCTCATGGAAAGGAACAATCCCTATCACAAATTATTTCAAGAATCAAATCCAAACATCTCAGCCACCTATTATGAAGAAGAATCAGTAAAGTGAAAAAAAAAAGAAAATAAAAAACCTGAAAGATCGACAATATTTTCTGATTGCTAAGAGAGACAGCAGCTTTATCAATTTGGTCACAGTGAGCAACCAGCTAGACAAATTTAAATCTAATTATATAGATACATATCCTTTCTGATTCATTTGTTTTGTTTATATTTCTTACAAATAGACATAATAAACTTAAGTTGCCAGAACTTCTTAGAAGCATTTTCATTATTAATGGCATAGAGTTTATTTTACATTTAGTAAAATGAAAAAACAAAAATCAAACAAAATATTTACCTGGAGGCATCACATTTTGGGTCAGTCTTGAACCAGCAAGTGGAGCAATTGTATTACTGGTAATGTTGTACTTTTGACCTTCAATGGCTAAAGTGTTGCTTAATCCCAGCAGACCCATCTTGGCTGGTCAGGCATTTTCAAAAATAAAAACAAGAAAAATAAATTATTAAAACATTTAACAGAAACCTTTTAGTATAAAATGAAAACAGGTTGTTAGTTACCTCCAAATGGCTTTGCCAGTTTTGCCAAGATATTTTTAGGTGGCATCATTAAGCAGCTATAAAAATGGGACACTTCCTGTCTTTCTTCTCTTTTCTTTCCCAGTATGCTGTAGTGATAACACCACCAGGACCTTGTCCAGGCATGGGGATATCTTTCTCTGGATGACAAGTTTTTCATACACATATGCAGATAATTGCTAACTTTTAACGTCATTGTTCTTTCAGGCAAATATTATTAAAAACAACAGGCATTTCGGGTCAATTAATTTTACTGATTGACTTTTCCAAATTATGAATAATCCTTTTCAGACTAGGAAATTCTGTCAGAAATTTTCCAAAGTTTATTTCAGAAAAAAAGTAGAAAAATATGGTGCAGACATCATCAGGGTAGGTAATGTCAATGATGAGTTTCTTAGAACTAGTGAGTGTTGTGATATAGGCAAAGAGAGGTGTGACATGTTTGGTTTTTATATACATTTGAGTATGCATAATAGCATATTTTCTCTCCTTTGTTACTCAGTTCTATAAAAACATGAAAATATTACCTTGTTGAAATTTATTTAATTTCCAGCCACTTCTACCTACAATGACAACCAGTCATTTGCAAGTGTATATTTGGTTTGTCACTACTCTTTGTCTAACTAAAGACCAGCTCTGTGTGTGTTTTTGATTGAAATCAAGATTAAGTTGCTGCATTTTTTGAGAGGAAGGAGTGTCCTTAACTTTGCTATTCATTTGATTTTTTGATATTAGAAAATTTTATCTGAAGAAGATTGGAGAATCAGGCCTGAAACATCACACACACACACACACAAAACAAGTAATAAAAGGTGATTCTTCTTTCTTCTCTTTTATTTAAAGTGAACTTGAAAACTATTAACTTGTTTCTTCCATTTCCCTATCTCCCATGCAACAAGTAATGTGGTATGACGGTGAGCAGGAGACAGACGAGCAGTCAAATGCAAGACAGGTAGGATACAGATGCAGGGCAGGTAAGTGACAAACAAAAATTTGAAAGGAAGCAAGAGAGAATGTCAGTGAGAAAAACAGAATCAGGAAAGAAAAATAAACCAGAATTAGATGGACAAAATGAGGAGGGGGAGAGAGAGAAGGGGAGAGAGGATGAGGGGGATGGCAGGAAATATCAAAAAGCAATAGAAAAGAAGAATGTGCACAAAATCCATGGCAATTTACCTGCACTGTAATTGGCTTGGCCAAAATTTCCATACAATCCAGCTCCAGAGGAAGTCATGATTATCCTAATGAAAACAAGAAAAAGACAATAATTCTTCATGCAATGATAATCAGTGTTCATCTATTCTACATGCTATAACACAGTGACTGAGATAGTTGCATATATCTCACTGGTGTCAACAGTTAATGTTTGAACTAAGGCAAAAGAAATAAAATTCCAAATTTTCAAAGTAGGTTAGCCCTCCCCATTTGTTAAACAAATAAAACACTATCTTCCAACCTACAATTTTTTACATTTGGCTTTGTGCCAATTTAAACTTGTCTTGCAGTTAAGGTAGTTGCATATTTCCTACTGGCACATGGCCAGGGTTCAATTCCAGGTAATAACCCAAGATTTTAAGAATTGACTTGAAGGCTGATATTAATGGTAATAGTAATACAGTGTAACCCGGATATAAGAGAGTTGTTGGGACCGGAGAAGAAGTCTCTTATATCCGTGTTTCTCTTATATCCGGGTTTGGTCTATTTTGTTTAGGTAAGTACGGCTCTAATTTGAGACCAGAGAAAATCTCTCTTATATCCGGGTTTCTCTTATATCCGGGTCTCACTGTATTAGCTGTTTCCTTATGAGAAAACATCTAACATTCATTGATTAAACACTCAATGCTCTGCCAGTTGAAACTTATAAAAATTTTCTATTACAGTAATTTTTCAAGAAAATTGGTTAATCAAGTCTAGTAACTGTTCTTTCCAGATTGATTCCTTCCTAACCTTCTGTTTAGAGTAGTGTGGAATGTCAACATCTTGATTATGCCATTATTTTCTCTTCAAGTTACATGTGCCATTCATTTTAGTTGAGGTTGCTTAACTTCAGTGATCATACAGGACCCTGTATTTCAATGTGATGTTGCTGAAAACCCTAAATCCAATAATGATTCAAGACATTGAAGTTAATGAAAATTAACAATTCTACTTTAGTGGCTGACAAGATATCTCATCAGGAATTTCTTTGTTCAGGGTCATCTTAATCTAGTATGGAATCGGAGAGTTATTTAAGACAATTTATAGATAACGAAAGTAAAGAAAAAGCCAATGAAAATTTCTTTGTTAATGGTTTTTTGATTTTCTATATTTCAGGCCATTTTCTTGGTTTCCAGTGAAAATTTAAATATATATATATTATCCAATGTCCAAGTACTTTCAGCTTTCATTAGCCATTATCTAAGAGTTTTTGTATTTTGTGCTTTATCAGTTTTATTGCTTTTCACTGGCCTTCTTCCCTTGCTTGGGATGAAATGATATTGTATCTTCACACATTGTATTAGTTTTATAAAATGTCACATATTCACATGTCAGTTTGTATTGTTTTTTTGTTTGTTTTTTTTTTAATATATTTAGCATGATTGTTTTGTACCTAAATTTGATAACATTTTATTGATAGTTTCTGTGTGAATTTTATTGATGTTGGGTTGCTGTTTTTTTTTTTGGGAAGGGGTTATTAATGTTTATTGCTTCTGGCATTGGGCAATTTATATTTAAACTTTCATTGGGAATAAAGAAAATGGTCTGAAATATATGAAAAAAAACAAAACAAATAAAAACCTTGAATTTCATTGGTCTTTTTGTTTGTTTAGCGACATATCAATTCTTATGGGTCATTTAATGCAGAAATTTAATTTTCTTGGAAATATTAGTAATTTCTTGTACAAAAATGTATTTCTAATTTTTTTTTCTTTTTCCAAAAAGTATTGCTGGTAATTTTTTACTATGAAAATGTATTACTGGTATTTTTACTATACAAATGTATTTTTATACTTTCATAGTGTTTTGACTCCAGTTTGGGGGTTAACTATTTGCCATAGTTGGGACTCTAACAGGTGTTACCACCCCAGGTCAGGGTGGACCTGGGAACAACAAGCAATTAAGAGGCAGTTCCATGCTCCTCAAAACCTCCCGATCAAAGGTCTTGCTGCTGGATGTAGTTTATTGTCATACCTTGTTGGTTTCTAACCAAACTTGTATAAATTACATTGGTAGTATGAAGAATCATAGGGTAAAACAAAAATTTATAAGAAAAAAAAATCATACCTAGTGGTTAAAAAAAAAAAAAAATCCTAATTCAAAGTAGTTAAATTGAAAATTACTTTAAATTTATATTCTTAGATGCTGAATAAAAGTTGGTGGACATTTATTATTTTTTAATGAAATTTTCTGACCCCGACCACAAGCTTATTAAAACAAGCCAATTTTTAATTTTATAATTTTTGACCGTTAAATGTTTTTGCCAATTACCCTTTTTATTAAGTTCCCACCCCACCTATTAGGCAACAAACATTACTTTTTAAGAAACTCTTTTATAAAACAGACTTTAAGAAAAAATGTCTCACCTTCCATAATTCTGTTTTTTCATGTATGGCCAAGCAGCTCTGGTGACAAGGAATGAACCATGCAAATGAACACGGTAAATACTGTCTGGAAAATGAGAATTTTTTTTTTCTTGTTTTTGTTAAAAGGTCATATCTAAATAGACAAATTTACAAAGGTGAGATAAAAAGAAGTCATTTCAAAAGACAAACCATTTTGGGTCTAGGGATTAACAAAAATAATAATAAAAGTGACAAATTTCAGACATTCAGTGGTGTTTGATTAGCATCAATAAACCTTTTCATTTATTCAAATTATCACCAAAAAAAGGTTAATTTTGTTTGTTAATGAAATACTGATTGCTACCAAATATGCTTTTCAGAATTATTTATTGCACTATTTTTATATTTAAACTTTTAATATTTTCATTTTTTTAACCATATTTAAATATTTTTTACTCTTCTTACATAATTTTTTCAATTCTTAAACAGTACCTGAATGTTGCAAACAGAGAAAAAAAACAAGAAAATTAATTTTTTTAAAAAAGTACATTTTATTCCTATTTTTGTTTTAATTATCAAAAAAATAATTTTTAAATGGAAATAAAACAAATGTTAAGTTCCTAAACTTAATATTTTTTAACAGTATGATGCTCTTTGAAGAATTCTATGCATGATGGTGATTCTTTGCACCAAGTTCTTAGCATTTTCACCCCTTTTTTCTTGGAAAAATATGCTATCTTTGGTTTGTTCTTCCAGCTTTATTTGTAATACTCCAAGAAATGATGTAACCTTAAAATCCTAGTAAATAACTTCATGAATCCTAGAGTTGCCAATTAATCATTTAGACTGAATCATAAAAATTGCCTGTATCATTGGAAAAAGTTTAAAATCATCAATTGATGATACCCACCATTTATGGGTTCATTTTTTTTTATCATTTTAAATTTAATATGAATTAGCATTTACATTTTTTTTTTTATTACTAATTCTGTTTTTAACCATTAATTTATTGACTTTTACTTTTTTTTTATTTTAAGTAAAAGGAAAAAAGGACAGAAAACATGTATTTATAAATTATAACAAAAGTTGAAATCATCACTAATGTTATATTGCAAGCTATTTTTTGTAAGTCATGGTATCATGGGTAGGACTAATTTAAAAATGCATTGGCACTTTCATTCTCTCTAATGACTGTATATATCATAAAGAAAAACAATTTCTGGTGATAGAGGATAAAGAATAATAATCATAGCATAGCTATATATAAGCACATACCATGTTGCAATCTGAGATATAAAACATTTTCCATGTAACATATTTTGCCTTTTGATGTTTAGGTTTATGTGATTATACATGCGCATGAGGGAAAGGGGATGCTGAAATTTTAGATTAATGTTTTTTTTAGATATTTTTTTTTATGTGTAATCACATCAACATAAACATCACATTACTTTGATGAAGTCCTAAAAGCTAAAACACAAAAGAATTTTTCTGTTTTGTCATACATTTTCCTAAATTTGTTCTGATATATAAAAATTTATATATCATTTTCCCATAAATATATATATATATATATATATATATATATATATATATATATATATATATATGTGTATGAATTATTCACAAAAACTAATGCAAAGGTTAATGCTTTAAATGGCGAGACATCCATCATCGCAAACAATTCAAATAGTATACAAAAACCTCCAGATCCATTATGAATGAATTGATCCTTGTTTATATAAATTATTGCCGTATTAGTTGTTATTTTTACTACAAGCTTTCCTCTGTTCCTACAGACATCTTCAGGTATAGAATAGATGTTGTTCTTGGTTTTTTCTCTTAGTAATAAGAGGACAATGAAAATATGTGTTGTTGTATCCGAAAATGCTATTGAAAATGAGTTATTGGTTTTGGAACGCGCCAAAGCAACGCTGAGTTTGATTTTAAATTTTAAAGTGTTTGCGTTTATACCAAATATGGTGTTGAACAAATTTTTTTACTGGTAAATTTTTCTGTCAAAGTGGCATGAACTATATTGTTCAATAATTACAGTAATGTCGCACTTATTATCCAAAAGTCTCACATGGATCAGTTATTTAAATTACGATAAACGTGCAATCAATTTACAAATTCATGAATTATTCACACAAAACTAATGCAAAGGTTAATGCTTTAAATGGCGAGACATCCATCATCGCAAACAATTCAAATAGTATACAAAAACACCATATTTCAGTATGTCAGTAATCCTAATTTAT
The DNA here is from genome assembly GCA_903632075.3 of Acanthosepion pharaonis. NCBI lineage: Eukaryota > Metazoa > Mollusca > Cephalopoda > Sepiida > Sepiidae > Acanthosepion > Acanthosepion pharaonis. Next base: position 2,597,019 of record CAHIKZ030005169.1, on the reverse strand, counting down.
TAGAAGAATAAGAGACATTTTAGCCAATTAAATTTAACACTAAGCATATTCTTTTCTGTTTGAATTTTCAGGATGATCTGGGTGTAGGGATACAGAAGGCACTTATTTCTATTTGGTAGAGATAAGTCACATGATATCTGCTTAGTGATGTCACTCCATACATTCAGTTTGTTTACTGCAGCCACCACATGAAGTTGCTATCTTTTAGCCTGGGCCAAGGAGCCCATGCTGAGGCTAAATCTGCCTCCCCCAGCAGCTTACAAGTCCACAGATATAGAAAAAACATTTCCAGTTTGCAGTCCTCAATATAGGAAAACCCAAGACTCGCTGTTTCTCATTTGTGGAATATGTCCTCACTTGGGACATAGATGGATCTGGCTTGTTTGAATCTGAAGTCTTAAACAGGGCTTCTTCAGACACAGGAGTATCTCCATATTATATGTAAGACCCATCTTTTTGGTTTCTCCTTACACTGTGCTTTGCTGTAGAGATATATATTATTCTCTGCATGAGACATGTGCATATATAGTTTTGTGTATTTCTTAGTTATATAAAAATCTCTATTAGAACACAGCATGTTTGCTATTCCTTTTCCTTTCAGCCATTCTGTTCCATCCATGAAGTACAGTGTTATTATAACACAGATATAATAATGCCCATAACAGGAAAATACAAGTTGGAGAATAAACCATTCTTCTTTACCCCCATAGATTGAATAAAAGGAATTCCCTGTATGTTGCCCAGATCGATATACACCCAAGGAATGCTGCAGGGCACAATGGTCAAAACGAAGATGAGGACAGCAGTCCAAATATTAATAGTGTCAATAAGCATCTTCTGGTTTCAATAATGTAAATGTGTTTTTATTAAAAGCACAAAGCTATCAATCATTGCATCAATGAAAACTGTGAATTGAGAGCAAAATTCCTTACCCCAATCTTCTTTACTGATTCGAGAAAATGAGCGATCACGTAAAATGCCAGCATTGTTGACAAGGATATCTGAAAGGGAGAAAATTTACACCTGTAATCAAATTTGAATAGAGTAAAATATAAAGATATTAAAACATCTATAGTGTGAGCTTTAAAAAATTATTTATATAAATAAATACTTCTTATTACTATAAATGTCATTTTAGTGGATACAAGTGCTCAAGTAGACATCAATCTTCTACTCTGAAACTCTTCCAGAGATTCAAATAATTGATTCAAACCGTTGCTGCTTCCAATGAGACTAACCCCTTGTGGAATTAAAAGATAGTGCACAATATTGCATCAGGATAACACTTTGTGACCAGGTAAAAATTGTTACAGATTAGCATATTTAATCTACCAGTGGACACTGTTCCAAATATGGGATGGTGGGCACTAAGAGGTTTTATGTTGAAACTTATAATACTGGATTTTTGGTCCTTTTTTTAATAGTTAATACTGGATCTTTTAATAAAACCTATTTTTCATACCAAATCTTTTTTTTTTTTTTTTAAAACCTATTGTTAATAATGCCACATAGCACTTCTGTATTTTTCTTTATTAAAAATAAAATTGTTCCATTTCTTAGTACTTTGCTTAGAGGCCTTCCAAAAACTAAGCAAATATTAAGAAAGAGGAAAATTTTGTTAGAAAGAAGAGATTGAGGAATCGGAGAGCTGAGTTTGAATTCCAGTTGAATCCATTACATTCACTTACGTGCTAATATCCTTCTTCCCCCCAGCTATGGGTAAATGGCAGGACAGACTGAGTTCTATAGCCTTGGATGGCAATTGGTCTACCACAGAAAGAAATGGCAACCTTCTACAAGAAAAAAAATCTGCCTCATCAGTCATGTATCGAAAGATACACGATTGCCTAAGCATGTATCACACATGACACATAATTGACTGTAGGAGATACAGTGGAGTAATGGAAAGTGTCTCAGATTGAGGAATCGGAGAGCCTAGTTCAAATTCCAGTCAGATCCATTACATTCGCTTATGTTCTAATACCTTGCAAAAGGTATGAATTCTCTTCTTCTCCCCCCAGCTACGAGTAAATAGTAGGACAGACTGGGTTTTATAGCCTTGGATGGCAACTGGTCTACTGCAAAAACAAATGGCAATGTACTGCAAGAAAAAATCTGCCTCGTCAGTCATGTTTCGAAAGATACCTGATCGCCTAAGTGTGTATCATGCATGGCACATAACTGACTGATATTCACTTACATGTTAATATGGGATGGTGAACATTAAGAGGTTTTATTTTGAAACCTATAATACTGGATTTTTTTTTTTTTAAATTAATATTGGTCCTTTTTTAATAGTTAATACTGGATCTTTTGATAAAACCTATTTTTCATATCAGATCTTTTTTTTTTATGAAACCTACTATTAATAATGCCACATAGCACTTCAATATTTTTCTTTATTAAAAATAAAATTGTTCCATTTCTTAGTACTTTGCTTAGATGCCTTCCAAAAACTAAGCAAAGTAATAAGAAAGAGGAAAATTTTGTTAGAAAGAAGAGTGCTTAAATGCTACATAATATCAATCCTCCTATATGGCAGTGAATGATCTCCTCATTAGATGTAGAGAAGGCTTGAGGTAACAGAAATGTGGTTCTGCAGAAGGATGTGGAGAATATCATGGATGGAACATGTGAGCAATGAGAAAGACTTAAGAAAAATGGGAGCATAAAGGACAATTAGAGTCAGAATCAAAAAGAGACACATGAAGAAGGAGGACTTGGAAAATTTGACACTCATGTTACATATCTACGGCAAAAGAGACAGCAGGAAGTAGTGGGTCACCTACCTGATGAGCTTATGCGGATGGATGGGAGAATGGGGAGTTTCAGAGATCATAAAAAGATAAATATTACTAAAAGCTACAAATGATAGGAAGTTGAGGAGAGCCATGATCGCCCACTTCCTAAACTGATACAGCACATAGAAGATTGTTAATACCAGATTTTTTCTATATACATATTAATACTGAATATTTTTTTTATAGACCTACAGTTTATAATGGAATTACATAAACCTATAATACCAGATATTTCTAATAAAACTTATAATACCAGATATTTTTATAAAACCTATAATACTGGACTATTTTTTAAAAATTTGTAATTAATAATAAAGAAAAGGAATATATAGAGAGTCATGATTGACAACGCCCTGAAGAGACATGGCATCTTATGCATTTATAATTAATACTGTTTTTTTTTATTATTAAAATCAGATTTTACAGTGAGCATTAATGGTTTAAGTATCAAATGTGAATATAACTTGATTCCTGAAACTCTCAATATGGCAAATATCATTACACACAAAACAAACAACTTACCAATTCTTCCAAAAGCATTGACAGCAGTCTGAACCAGTTTTTCACCTTCTTCAACTGAATCTAAAATCAGAAAGAATTTGTTAAAATTAATAAATAGAAGGCAATTTTTCTTTTTACCGAAAAATCATATTTCAACAGTATCTGTTTGTTGTTTTTGTTTTAGATAAGTTTCAAAACCATATTACCTCATGTTCAAACCGATCCCCAAAGTGCTTTCGACACTAAAACACTGTGCTCACTTGTGAATATATGGAAACACAACATGTTAGATTTTGATTCTATTTTTAGTTTTGTTGGGAAAATATTGAATGAAAAATTTTAATATCATTTTACAATAAATGAAAATGTTTTCTTTACTACAAGTGTCATACATGTTTACATTAATTTTATATACCTTTGGCACCAACATGCAGAAAATAAATGTGTGTGTGTGCACAGATGCACACTTCCAAGAATTAACCCAATCAATCTAAAAGATTTTAACAGAATTCTGATATCATGACCAATAACTGGCAAACTTTTTTCATTTTTTAATCAATTCACCCCAAGCAAGGTGATAATGCCACTAAGATACAAGAGGCAACTGGAAATGAAGAAAAAGACTTTAGAAGGTACTGGAAACCCAATCCTAAACAGGAAACAAAGGATAAACCTCTACTCCTATTCAGAAGACTGGGGAGGAGTATGAACTGGACAATAATTGAACATAGCTACTTCGCCAAAAATGTGAAATGACTTTCTGATAATTGTAAACTAAAAATTTACAAAGAAATCATTGTGAAGTGGCTTGCTTTTTTGACTTTCATTCCATTAAATAAATCATCTAAGAAATATTCTAGGAAAACTGTTACAAGACAAAATATTTACAAAATAAATTTCAAAATCAAACTTACGATAATCTGCAACTGCTTTTCCTCCTTTGGCTTGAATTTCATTGACAACTTTATCTGCAGCAAGAAGACTGTGTCCACTCCCATCAGGACTGCTCCCTAAGTCATTCACTAAGGAAATGAAACACAATGGAAAAGAAATCTTTGAAATATAAAGACACATTTCTTAGCTGAAACATTTTCAGTATTCAGTCTTGACTTGTTCTTACTTTCATCTAATTTTGTAGATATAATCAATGTGTGTGTTTTTAATTTTTTCATTATTTTTTTTTGATTAATTATTTATTGACTATGTAGGTATAGATGGTAGATTAAATGATCATATATATTTATATATGAGGTCTGATCAAAAAGTATCTGGACTGTTGCTGTGATAACAGAGCTAAAGTGTGCACAGTGAAGCTGCTTGGCACAGATTGATACATGCACACTAAGCTATAATGTTTTTACTTACTTCTGTTGTTTATAGCAGTGTTTGGAAGGATAGTGTGTAGAGTGTGGTCGTCTCACCACACCAGAATTTTCACCAGCGACCATGGCTTGTTCAGCAGTGTTTGAGCAAGCATAACATTCTCCATGTCTGAGAACCACAATATATTCCCTTGCAATTTCCTCTTTCCAAAAATCAAATCCCACTTGAACAAGATTTGAGGAAATGCAAGAGAATGTATTGAGACAGCTGCTTATTATCCAAAAAAATGAGGTACAGTAATGCTTCCATTAATGGAAATGATGCGGGATAAAGTGTGTGACTTTAGTTTTGTTGAGTTTTTTGTATTGGCAGAGGTACAGTGGAGTAATGAATAACAGCTTGGATTGAGGAATCAGAGAGCAGAATTCGAATTCCAGTCAAATCCATTACATTCGCTTACGTGCTAAGACCCTTGGGAAAGAGTATGAATCCTCTTCTTTTCCCCCCAACTATGGGTAAATAGCAGAACAGACTGGGTTCTATAGCCTTGGATGGCAACTGATCTACTGCAGAAAGAAATGGTAACCTACTGCAGGAAAAAATCTGCCTCGTATCGAAAGATACATGATTGCCTAATTGTGTATCATGCATGGCACATAAATGACTGAATACTATATAGCTTTTGGAATGCATCTTTTGTTAATCCAAAGTGTGTTCAAATTTTGTTATCACAGTTTCCATTCGCACATTGAATTAACGGAAGATGCTAAGCAAAGTATTAAGAAGCAGAAAAAATTTCATTAGGAACAAAAAAAAATGTGCTGGATTGCTATGTGATATCTATCCTCTTATATAGCCGTGAATGCTGAATAATCTCCCCACAGATAAAGAGAACACTGGAGGCAACAGAAATTTGGTTCTACAGAAGGATACTGAGAATTCAGTGAACATAGTGAGCAAGGAATGAGAAAGTCTTAAAGAAAATGTCAACAAAAATGCTTATGCTCAGAAGCAGGAAGAGACAGCTCAAATTTCTTGGACACATCATGAAGGGGGAGGACTTGGAAAACTTAATCCTTACAGGTTGAGAGAGATAGGGGAAGACAGCAAACCACCAACCTGACTAGCTTGTGTGAATGTATAACAGAAAGGGAAGCAAAAAGAGAAAAACTGTTAAGGATCACAAAGGATAAGAAGTTTTGGAGAGCCATGATCACCTATGCCCTGAAGGGAGGCAGCACATAGAAGAAGAATATTATATATTGGTCCAGATCTGCCATGTAGTGCTCAGTTTCCATACTCTTAGCAGCCTGGTGATATGGTTTCAAAAGAACTCCACCAGTCAACACACTGGTTTTAGATAATGCTGGTGGTGTAATGAATGGTGGCTCAGAATGAGAAATCAAGTTAAAATCCCAGAGTCAGGTTTGTTATATTCTCAATTCACATGCAAATACCCTTCGATAGATAACAGTCTGTTTCATGCTTCAATCTAATTCTCAAGCCATGAGTGTTGTGTTTCAGCCCATCTATTTATATATGCTGGTCAATGATGCATTATGGATAGTAAGGTCTATTGTAATATCCTGACAATTATTAGGAGGGTGGTAATGGTTATGCTTCAAATTATTCTCCAGCCATGGTTCTTAAGTGGGGCAATTTAAGAATGAGTTATTAACAGTGAAATTTTTCTAGTGAGTATGTATGAGTGTGTATGTGAGAGTTAATATATATAGTGCATATACATTATGCATACATAAAAATATTTGTGCGTATGTATGTACTATAGAGGCCATTTTAAAAAAAAGAGCACTGCAAGTTAAAATAATTTAAATTAACAACTGCTTAAAATTTTATAAGTCATTATTAATAACTTGCCAGCATCTGCACATAACAAAAGTGACATAAACTATGCCTTTGGGTACAAAATTAAGGGATTTTGAAAATGGTCAAATAATCGCAACTCAAAAATGAAAATTTGAGTAGTAGAGAAATTGCTGTTAGGATTAAGCATTCAAAGATGGTTATTAACAACTTTTTATCAAACACAGAAGAATATGGAGCCAGGAAGAGAGCCAAAAGAAGCAAGAAATTAAGTGACAGGGATGTCAGATCAATCAAAAAAGAAGCAAGCAATGCTGTCACACTCCATGTTTGACTGAGCACCATATGTCAGAGTGCTTTAATTGGGCTAAAGCTCTTATGACTTGGGACAAGCAATAGGAAGGTGTGGCATTTTCCAACAAAAAAAAAATCTAATTTGGATGGTCCGGATGTGTTATCTTATTATTGGCATGAACTTAGAAAAGAGAAGTTTGTCTTTTCCAAGAGTGTGCAAGGAGGAAGGAGTGTAATGATTTGGGGGATATTCAGATTTTGCTTTGTGCATTTTGAGATAGACCATAAAGTCTGGATGTTTTAAGGTGGTATTTTATTAATTTTGACCATGACTTGTCCTCATTATTTAATTAACTTGCTAATTGCTTTATTAAATTTTAAGTTTTGGAAATTATTTTGTATTCATCAATTTTCTCACACATCAATGAGCACAAAAAAAAAACAAATAAAAAATAAATAAAAATAGAAATTTTAACACCACTTCATGTGAAAATTAACCACTGATATATTAAATAAGAAAATTAATTCAGGGATTGAATACTTTTATATACACCTGCATATAGAGGTGTAGGTATATATCCCAAATATAATAATAAAATTAAAAGTAAACTGAAATCAAAAAAAAAAAAATAATAAAAAAATAAAATACTTACCAACAACACTGGCTCCTCGTTCAGCAAAAGCTAATGCATACTGCCTGCCCAGACCTTGTAGAAGTAAATGAAGTAATAACATAAAAAGCAAAAACCTATCTCTCTGAAATTAAACTGTTAAAAAGAAATATTTGAAGGGACTTATTTTTAAAAAATAATAATAAAAAAAAAAAATAGCAGCAGTATTGGAAAAAAAAAAAAAAAAGAAGAGATCTTGGATTTCTTGGAGATTTCATGGAAAATGTTTGTCAATTAATCAGTTGGGAGCAGCTGATATCTTGTAAGAAATTCCTTTGTTCTCTGGAATGGCTGATGAAACATCTCTGAAGGAATCTCTTTGTTACAAGCCTTCTTACTCTGGAGCTCTGGAAGTGAACCAGATCATAATTCAAAATTATTTGCCGATGATAAAAGCAATTATTATCTTTGAGTAAACAAAATATTTTGCAAGAAATGCCTTCTTTTCCAATAGGAATGATTGCAAAATACTTTCCCTCCCCAATTTACAGACAGAAAAACATAATTGTGCAAGCTAACCATTTAATATAGGGATACACAGTGGAGTAATGGATAGTGGCTTGGATTGAGGAATTGGAGAGCCAAGTTTGAATTCCAGTCGAATCCATTACATTCACTTATGTGCGAATACCCTTCTCCCCTCAGCCATGGGTAAATAGCAGGACAGGCAGATTTCTATAGCCTTGGATGGCAACAGGTCTACCACAGAAAGAAGTAGCAACCTATGCAGGAAAAAAAATGGCCACGTCACTCATGTATCGAAAGATACATGATCACCTAAGCGTGTATCACGCATGGCACATAACTGAACTGAAGCATTTAATAAAGACAAAAAAAGCAGTGTATATCATTTTATTATAGAAATGTAGGAAGAAAGAGGTCAAGAATTTCTCAGTAGTCAGGAATGGAGGCAAGTATTAAATGAATGTATAATTAAAAGACTTTACAAGTCAAACAATCACCAATTTATTTTTAAACACAATTTAAAGAGTCTATCCAGCATCCTTTCTTGAAATGATATCTCAGTTCCTAGTCTTCATTACCTTTATCTCCAATTGCTGCTCCTCCTCCTCCTACTGAGACTAGTTTTTAACTTGACATTTGTCAAAACACTTAATTGGGACATTGTTGCTTCTATTGATAAGAGTTGGAATTTAGAAAGCTGTCAATTAGAGAAAACAATAAACAAAATAGTTCAATGTTCATCCCAGTTTTTACTTTGAGTGTCAAATGACACGGGTAGACTTCAGGATGGTGGGGGAGCAATACTCATATGACAAATCCAGCTCCTTTGAGCTTAATAAATTTATTTAGGTTAATACTTGGCTGAAGACAATTGCAAGCATAAAGTTATCCTGAAATTCTAATTCATTCGTATCTGGATTTCCTTCAGTTTTGAGACTCAAATTCTGAGACTTGATGTTAAAATAAAACATGACAAACCCTAGATTTACTCATACAAACTTAAGAATATGATAACCAGCTTTAACAACATCTTTCTAAACACATGCCCATATATATTAAGTCAACATTAGAAGTAATCCAAATCCTAAAAAGTGAAAAACCCGACAATGAAATCATAGCTTCACTTGATGTTGAAAACTTCTTTACCAATGTCCCTGTTAATGAAACTATTGACATAATTATAAGAAATATATACAGTAACTCATCTTTACCCCCACTTAAAATTAATCCTAATATATTACGGAAACTACTATTAGCTTGTACTACTGAAGTCCCTTTCTTTGAACATAATAATAATAATAATATATATATACAACGTGATGGTGTCTCCATGGGTTCAGTACTGGGTCCGACATTTAGCAATTTCTACATGTCGAACCTTGAAAATAAGATATTTACAGATTTTAAAAAACTATCCATCTACCTAAGATACGTTGATGATATTCTTATGTTAGTTAAAAATACAGATGAAATAATTCAACTTCAAAAACGTTTCCAAAATAATTCTGTCCTTAAATTCACATATGAACTCAATACTAATAATAAAATTCCCTTCCTTGACATATTGATAAACACAAATAATAACAAATTTACTATTTTGCCATACAAAAAGCCTACAAGCATAATTTCATGTACACTTAACTACAAGAGTGAATGCCCATATTACTACAAAATAGCAATTATAAAGAATCTAATACATTGTGCAGAAACTAATTCATCCACAAAACAGATTTTTTACAGTGAACTAAAGAATATAAAACAAACACTTATTAATAATAGCTTCCCAAACTATATAGTTGATGAATAAATAAGATGCTTTCTTAGAAATCTCAATACTAAGCAAATAGTACATAATACTGCTTCTACTAATCTCAAACATATTAATCTCCTATATCATAATCAAATCCATACTAATTATAAACAAGATGAAAATATACTAAAAAATTTAGTAAATACTAATATATCAACAACAGATCTTAGCAAAAAAATTAAGTTAATCATATACTACACTAAATCTAATATATCCAACTTAATTATTTGCAATGATTCTTCTTCTCTAGTTAGCAATTTTCAAAAAACCAACATAGTTTACAAATTAAAGTGCTATTTGGGAGATTGTATCTCCAACGAATTAAATAATATTTGTGTTGTCACACCACAAACTTGCTTTCACGACGCTTGACACTACATTTGAATGAAAACTAACATTTTTAGGCATTTAAAACAACATGCCTGGCCGCATACACAATTCCGTAAAATCCTTGTCAAAAACATAATTATACTTAAACATGAAAACAATAAACAAAAACTAAAAATTCTTGAAGCTACATACATAAAACAGTTGAAACCTAACCTAAACAAAATAAACTATGTAACCTCCACAAATATCCTTAAATGTCTATAATTGATAACAGAAGCCATTGGTTTATACCAACGGCTTCCCATACTTAATACTTCTTGAATTCACTCTCGTGTGGTCATGTGTGACGTCATGAGCTGTGGTGTGATTTTCGCTTCCAGTGTCTTATATGCATGTGTTTATCATTGCTTGGAAATCATCCATGTAAACAGAAACAGACTATCATCACATTGTTGTCCGTGTATTGCTTAATATATTGTACAGTAATTGTCATCTTTGATAATGGCTTATGTAAGCCGAAAGCTTAGATTGGATTAAAAAATATGGATCAATATTGTGATTTTCTTTCTTCATTTAATGATAATGTTATTAAGCTTATAAGACGTTATGAAAAGAATTTACATAAAATAGACAACACTTGTCTATATTATTTAATGAAACATGTATGAATATATATATATATATATATATATATGAAACTCGCCATTTGTCTCTACCTACCCTGATGATGACTTAAGAAAATCATAAAACACCTACAAACCATATCTATAACACAGTTTAACCTGACAGAATAAAATTGCATACAAAATATCTGTAGCTGAAGCCATAAAACTGCATAGAAAATATTTAGATTTCAGCATTAAATAACCCATAGAGGTGTCGATATACCACTAAACAAAAACAACCAAACTATTGACTGAGCAGGGAAAATAGTTTTTGGAAGAGTGGAAGGTTCAATTGCTCACTCTCCTACACTTCAATTTTATGATCTTTTTTATCATAAGTGTGAAAGACAGTTATTAAATACAAGTGATTCAGGCAATTAAATACAATAAGGAGATTAAATACAGAGGATTCTTCTCTTTCTATGCACCATATCCTTTCAGGACGTGGAGGATCATAGTTCTCCACAACTTCCAGTTCATTGTACTTCTTAGCAATGTTTTTCTTTTTGCTATCTCTCCTAATCACTGTACTGCCAACTATTTACACAAGCTTGTTAGGTTATTCACTGCTTTCTGTGAGTGTCAAAATTTCCAGACCCTCTTTCCTCATTATGTGCCCTAGAAATTTAAATTGTCTCTTTTTGATTCTATGTATCTTTTTTCTCATTGTCATTGCTCACATGTTCAGTTCATGTCATTCTCAGTATCCTGCATTGAACCACATTTCTGTGTCCTCAAGCCTCTTCATTGTGAGGAAATTGTCCAGCATTCAATGCCATATAGAAGGACTGATATTATATAATAGTTCAATACTCTTTTCTTTGTTTCTAATGAAATTTTCCTGTTTCTAAATACTTTGCTGAACTTTTGGAAGGAATCTTGTGCTATTTCAATGCACCATCAGATTTCAGTGTCGCATTTTCTGTCTGTGGCAAATGCATGTCAGTACAGATGCAAAAAAGGCATCAGCATGCAGACATTTTTGCCAACACCAGTTACATTCGGGTTTTTCCCCATTAACATAGGGACAGTTTGGTATGTCTTGATACAGAGATCTCTGCAACTGGTCAAGATCTGGGTCTTTGTAAGATGCTTCATGCCAATAAAAGTAGAGTGAAAACCAGCAGTCAGTAGTTGGCAAGACAGAGCGTCTTGAGAAGTCAGTCCTGTGGGCATTTTTGTTCAAGTTGCTGAGGTTTCCGAGGCAGTATTATTTTTGTCACCTCCCATCTCCCTCCTCTCTGCCTATTACCCCTGTAGTTGTTGGGAGAGCAATCAGTTAAGTGTTTCACCACAACCTCAACACACTCTTGCCATACATTACAACACTTTTCTCTGTTAAAACATTTCACAGATATTTAAGTTTTTTTTTGTCCCCAATTCATAGTTTACATAAGGCAATTAAAAAATATGGTCTAAATAACATATACCCCTTTTTTTCTCAATAATAGCCATCTTAAAAACACTAGTCAATTGTAAAATAAAACTTGCATTATTTGTGATAAAACTGAATTAAGAACAAGAATGAAATGTAAATTTAATCTATCTCATAAAATATATAAGAGCTGATTTTCTGTCCATCACACACTGTGTGAGACTTCGCATGCATGTATGTATATAATCTATATCTGTATTGTACATAAGTGACTTACTCTTATTCAACATATTATTACAGAACCACCAGTAGTCATGAACACCAAACTTGTTAGAGGTTATACAGCACCTCATTCTGTTAGCAAACAAAGACATGTGTACAATTATTATGAGCAAACACCAAGAGGCATCTGTTGTGATTGGAACTATAACACTGGTGCAGCTGGAGAAAAGGTTTGACAAACATGCTTTATTCTCAGAAAGAATTTTATACTATTGTCATATCCAAAATTATATATATATATATATATATATATATATATATTTACATGTGGCCCACACAGAGAAACTACATATCTACACAACAAGCTGTGTGAAAAGAGAATGAAACGATAGGGTCTCACATATAATATGAAGATTCTTCTATGTTTCTGGAGAAGCCATATTTAGGATTCCAGATTCAAGTGGGCCAGATTTATCTGCTATGTCCCTAGCAAGGACATATTCTGCAAATGGAGAACAGAGATTCTTGGGTTTTTCCCAACATAAAAACTGCAAACCAGAGATATTTTATATATCTGGTGAAGATATATCTCCATAAGAGAAGGCAGATTTAGCCTCAGCACAGGCCCAAAAAGCAACAGCTTGGTTTGACTCCTGGAAGCTAACTAAGACTGCCACTTTCATCACTATACAGTGACATCACTAAGCAGCTGACATGTGACCCACATGACTGCATCTCCATCAATGGGAGATAATTACCTTTGGTATGCCTACAAAACCATTGCTTAAATCCACTAGATTATTGTTATCATAGAAATCCAGATGGGAACCTTTTCTGTGACATAGTAATTGTGAGTTCCATCTCTGGTCTGGGTAGTACAGACTTAGACTCAGTGGAAACAGAAGCAATTGATAACTGAGCAATGCTAAATAACATGATATAACTGGACATAGACAGCAGAATGAAAAAATCTAACACAGTGGATTTGTTGCAAGGTGTAGATGATTTTTGGTAAATATTTAATGAGTCCTGGAATATTTGTCCCACAAAGAATATTTAGCGGACTCATGTGACTCCAGGCAAAAATAATATTTATAATAATTTTATAGACTTAAACAGCGCCAACAAATGGGCGTTTGACGAAGACTAAATAAAGTAAAAGGATACAGTTCGAAATTCTCTGACAGATACCTAAAGAAGGAATGCAATCACAACAACTGAAACAGTGTGATAATTAAATTACAACACTGATGAGGACATTAATCAGAAGTAATGATAACAGAACTCCTCAATTCATAAGCGGAGAACTTTTGTTTTTCTATGTTGAAGACCGATTTTTAAAATTCTTTTTGTATTGTATCGTTGCTTACTTTTTATAATTTATCAATTACGTAAAGTATCTTGCATTGTTAGGTTTTACTTTTAGATCAGCACCTATCACATGGTACTATTTCGTATTTTAGTAGGATCGGTAAAAACAGTAAAAAAAACAACACTGAACAAGTGTACTGTTTTAGTTAAAAATGTTTGTTTAAGTTAGTAACTACCTCCCCCCCCCAATAAATAAAATAACCACTCTGACACTTTTGGAAATACGGCATGAAAACAAAAAATAAATAAAGACAAAAAAAGAGAATTCAATATTTGCCAGGAAGGAAGTTACATGGAATCTCTAGATTTAATTTATTTATGTAAAAAAAAAAAAACTAACAACAAATAAAGTCTTCGATTCAATTTCAAGTCGATCATTGAGTAGGTCTATTTATTAACAGCAGATATCATATTTTGAATTAGAAAAATGATAAACAAAACCTCAACTTATTTCTGATTGATTATTATTTTATTTTCATTGACACTTCCTTAACGAATAAAAATGCAGGACCCGAAACAAGTCTGTGATTGACTGACACAAGAGAAAAATTTCATCTTTTACATTAGCATTTAGATCATTTTCATTTTATGTTATAAAAATAAAATCTTAATCTTATTTTCAATATGTGTTTTTTTTTTTCAGGGGCGGATACTGTCACTCTGGAACTAAGATATTTTTAAAATTTTAATTCTAAAGTAAATTCTGTTTGTTGCTGAAGGCTTTACTACTCACTGAGATTCAGATTGACATTCTTCCAAATTATCTTCAAATTTTACACTTTTAATTAAAACTAAAAGAATGTTTTCTTTTTTAGAAGTTCTTAAACACTTAACCAATTTTCATAAGTAATAATAATAAACAGGGATAAAAAAACAAAAAGATTTTTAAAATCGTATTTATTCAGATGTCGCTATTTTTTTTTTTCGGATGGTCATATTATTTCATTAAAAATGCGACAGCTGAGTAAGATGGTAATATTTTTTTTAACCTGACCTTATCAGGAGAGCAAAGGCACAAAACATGATTTATTTTACAATGTAAAATATAAAAAAAAAACAAAAAACTTGGGCGTCTCATATAGTTCATGTTTCATTGAATACTCACTAGTGTAGAGAATTGTTCCAGAACAGATCACAAAGTAACACATATAGTAGATATTATACTATTGTACATAATTTTTTGTATTAATTTAAAAACAGAGAATGTTACCTCCTCCGGCTCCTGTTATTAAAACCACGCGACCATCGAAGCGCATTTGGGAAGAGGCCATGTTTATGATGAAATTGAACTTTGAATGTAAAATCAAAGGGAGATCACTCTAGCAGCTTAACTAGATTAACTTCCCTTTAAAAGTTAGTTTGCCTTGCTAGAATTATGACTGAGTAGTGGGCTCGATCTTCACAATCCACCCCATACTCGCAGCCTTGTGCCACATCTAAGCTACACTTAGTCTCTCAAACTGATAATGGTATAAACATTTTCTTTCTTTTTTTTGCTTTATGAATATAGACGTTCAAGACAAGGAGACTCATTGAAACTATCATCATGTGTCATTAAAACACTGCATTAGTTGAGGATTTCTAAGATAGATAAAGGCAGACCATAGACTTTCTACTAAGCAAGTCTTTGTTTTTTGTTTTTTTCAGTTTTGTCTCTTATGATTTGTGGTGTTACCAAAAGTTGCACAACATTCAAGAAAAGAAAAAAAGCAGAGAAAATAAAAACAAACACAAACAACATTACTAAATTCAACAATATTTATTTTTTTTATTTAAAAAAATAAAGAAAAATGCTGGATAATATTTACTTCACTATGAGAGAGAAAATTAATTTGCTCTTGCATTTATCAGGAAACTGTCCATGTTTATTTGAATGTTTTTTTTTCTTTTTCAAACTGCCAACTGGACGCTAGTTGGGCTTTCCTATTCATTCTTACTTCCAGTTCTCTTGCCCTTTATTACTTCTGGTTACCAAGGATCCTTATCTTCTGGCATTCCTAGTCTTTATTATTTCCAGCTATCTTGAATCCTTACTTCTGACAAACCTGATCTAAACTACTCAGACATTGACACAACATTGATTAATATTTTCCTGCCACTTAATCATAGATTTCATCAATGGACTTAACCAGCAACCACACAATGCCAGCACCCCTCTAATCTAACTCCCTGTATCTCTCTCTCCAATCTAAAAAACCATAGTTGATCAACCTTGCATTAAAATGGACCTGCTTTATTAAGAGGAAAGACCAAAGTTTTTTTAATTAAAAAATATTTCCCTTTTTTAGAACATTCTAAATTTTGAAAAAAACTTTTTTTCTATTTGTATCAGGTTAGTAAATACCATAGACAATTTTTAGCTTTTTTGGTATGACACATTAATTTGAAAAATCCCAAAAATAGAAATAATTATCGGATGTTAATGAAACTTTCAGGAACTATTCACAGATGATCTTATTATAAATATGTTTTTTTATATGTCAACCTAACTAATTTTACCTGGTTTATTTTAGTGATTACAATAATTAAAAGCATTTGAGGAATGCAAATGGGATTTTTTTGTTTTTAATTGGATACGCAACCTGAAAATCAGGGACAATAAAACAAAGAAAAATTTCAAATGCTTTTATTTGCTTTTAGTTGTTTTTATGAATATGGACAATATTTTCTGAAAGCAAAAAAAATTTTTTCAATGAAAATGAATTTTTAATACAATTATTTGTTATTTCATTAATTATAATACTTTTATTTCACAAATCACATTTTGACTAATCAGAAGATACACATAATCGAAATTATAAAATACAGTCAGAAAAATAACTTGTTCTCCGCTCCAAAACAAGCATTTCAACTGAGAAGCATCAGTATCATCTTAAAATTTATATGATCTTATTTTTATATTAATCTTTTTTCCTCCCTAATTCAAATAAAATAACAACTGCATTTTATTTTATGACCAAAAATTTCATAAGCATTTTTTTCTTAAGAAATATGAAATTTAATGTCACTTTAACAGTTTTATTTTAATTTCTTTACAATATATTTCCCATAAAGCATCATAAACGTGGAAAGAGATTAGATGTTAAAAATAACAAATAATTTGTTCACGTAAATGTAAATTATTTAACTTTTCTCCTTCCGTAGAACAAATTAGCAACTCATTCATCACATGTCAACAGACTTTTACTTTTATTTTCAAATTACATTTTTTGGCAAAAAGCTTCAAATATTTTAAATAAACATTATAATTCAAAATAAGTTTTGAAAAATGATAATTGATATTTAAAAAAATTTTAAAGTCAGATTTCCAGAAAAAATAGTCAATTTGTGCCCTTTTTTAACGTTTCGGACGTAAGTAAAAAATGGAAAAAAACCCCAAAAATTTTGACCTTTTTCACCATTTAGACGATAAAATTTTTTTTTTCGTCAAGTTTGGCATTTTTCCATCTATGCTAGAACACAACAACCCTGAACTTGGTTTGAGGTCCCTAGGCAACCTAACTGGTTTTCTTCACTATAGTTTACAGAAAGAAAATTGCTGCATGCATATCGTCCAAATACTCCAAATAATCTATTCCATACACTTCAACTTTTTCCTCCTGTTAAAATACTATGGAAGGTTTTTTCCATTCGTCGACAGCTGGACAAAACGATAGCAACTCCTGCAACAGACAACATCCATCTTCACACATGTGGAATACGTGCCCTTTTGTTTGACATTTAAATTTTCCATCGTAGAACACACTGTCACTTTTTGACTTCTCCTTAGTTTAGGAAATTGCTATATTGTCCAGACTTCAAATAATCTATTCCATACACTTCAGTTAAAATACTACAGAAGGTTCACTTGACTCAACACTTTCGCTGGACATCTGAACTGGACTGTGGACTTACATGCCAACTTAACCTACATGGACGCTACTTTTAACATTTAGACACAGTTATAGTATCTAGATCTTCTAGCCAGTCAGTATTCTTCAATTTACTTAATTTTGCCTCCATTTCTCGATTCATTCTTTGTTCATGTTCCTTTAATCCAAACATGTACTTTTGTATGTGATATAAATAAATTTTGTATTAATTTTAAGTTTGTCATTTGTTGTCCTCTTGTTGCCCTGTCAGATTTCACTTTTTTCTTTCTTTCTAAAATGTTAGTGGGCCACTTGTGACTCATACTTATTTGGGGTGCACAGGCCATGTTATATCACACACACTCCAGGGGGTTCACTACACCTCCTTCAAGGCAAGTTAATTGAATAGGGAAAAGAAGTAGGACATTAACTAAAATCATACTTTTAAAAATTGTTTTCTTGCAAGTTACCTGAATTGGCATACACCTGATGGAGGCCAAAGGGTACAACGGCCAAAACATTGTGATAATAACAACAATGAAGACAATTGTCCAGAAAGAGACCTTGGTGGCACAATTTTCAAGGGGGACATTAACAATTTCACTTTCAAGGGGGACATTAACAATTTCACTCTCAAGGGGGACATTAACAATTTCACTCTCAAGGGGGACATTAAAAATTTCACTCTAAAGGTCATTGCAAAGAAAATCCTAAAATGAATCTCAATCAGCATCATTAATATAAAGGTATCTTGTGAATAAGGGTTCTTACCTAATAGACAAGCTGAAAGAAATATCTACAGACACTACTGAGAGGTCAGAGTGGCCAAGAGGACAGAGTTGCAAAGTGTAACAAGTGTCCAGAAAGGAGGTAGGGAATAGATCAAGTAAAGAAGCATGTCCATCAGATATAACTAGGAAGATGATTGTGGTGGACGGCCACACTTCTAGATACTTTTACACTGATGCAGGATTCTCCCAGAACCTATGCTATGTTTTTTTTTTATTTTCATCAACAATCTTCTCAATGTCATCAGTTCCAAACTTGGTATTTATGCTGATGGCACAACTATTTACTCATCTTAATAGTAAGTCCAATACAAAATAAAACTGGCAGCTACTCATGAAAACACTCAGTAATCCCTTTGTGTCTTAGTGGCTTTATCACCTTACTTGGGGTGTGATGAATTTTAAAAAATTGGGCGTATCTGCATGAAAGAAGTATTGGGGAGAGAAATAACTTTAAACAAAAGTTTGATTTGAGGTTTTAGCCAAATAGAAAAAAATGAGGACAAAATGACTGTTTTTTTGCTAATACTAAAAATGGGAATGCTCTGACTGCTTAGGAAATCAGTATTTGAAATCTGGGCTTCAAACACCAAACCTCTGGCTTTGATGGAAAATTCACAACTATTTCAGTTATGAGGCAGGTTCACAAATTTCATCGATATTTACTTTTGGAACCACAAGGCTAGATAAAAAGAAATGGGTTCAGGGAGATTCCTAGAGCAGTTGTTCCAAATTTTTTTTCTCCGAGCTGCATTTTTAGAATGAAAATTTACTCACACCTCACAAAATTTTATGTGAGAAAAAGTACATTTAAAAATAGAAAAAGAGAAGGTTAAAGGGAGATAACTGCGGATTTGAAGTCAGGACATTGTCATTGATAACTTTCTCCTTCAATTTGCAGATCCTAGTTACTATATATTTTTAATACTTGATATAAGGCAAAAATATCACAATGATAAAATCTGTCAATAATTATATACAACTATTTATACTGGGATTCCTGCATGCAATTACAAGTGATTCCTAAAAATATTTAAAATTTTGAAATCATATTTATTTTTGACAGGAATTTTTTGAAACTGTTTCTAAATCATTGTCTTTCAATCATTCCACCTCAAGTGCTATCCTCTTCTACCACACATATTAGGTGAGTGGTACCATTTAGGAACCAGTGTCCTAGAGTAGGGGTGGGCAAACTTTTTGGCTCAAGGGCCACATTGACTTTTAAAAATTGACAGACAGGCTGGGCTAGCACCCGATGCATATATATCAAACATAGACAGAAAAAAGCATTGGAGTATTAATACTTAGATTCACTTTTAGTGGGAATAGTGTTGTTGTTCACCTTTTTTTGCCAGTGCATCGAAGTCTGGTGTTAGTTTTGTTGTGGCAAGTCTCAGAACAGATTTGAGGTGTTCATCACTCAACTGGGATCTTGTTATATTCTGTGCTAATAGGAATATATACTTGAAAAACAAGGTAGATAAAATAAGTAAAGGTTTATTGTAAAAAAACAGTATAAGAATAAAGGTAACAGTATGCAGAAGGTCGTCGCAAGTCTATCCAGTAGTGAGTGCTACTATTGGAAGGTCAGTAGTTCTTGTGTTAGTCTGAGTTGTACTCAACAGATCCCAGCTAGTTACATTGACTTACAGATGCTTATAGGTTGTTACTACCTATAGTGTAGTCACTCATGGGGATGACAGGTTATTCCATTACATCAGATCTATAGGGTGCTTTTTTAGTGTTTATCACACTAAAAGTCTGTTCACACACATGTGGTATCTTCTGGATGTGCTTAATGTGCTTAATGAAACATAAAACTCATCTAGTTTAAGAGAGTTGAACTTCTCTTTTGAGATGGTGTCACACTGAAGACCATTCAGTTCCAATTGCAGTCTCCTCTATTGAGCTTGACATGATTTAACAATGGCTCTGTTATAAATAGAACTGGTACAGATTGATAGCACTGTGGCATGGAGAGATACTGCTGAGACATGACATTAGTGGCAGTGATCAGCTCTGGCACAGCTGTTCTGTGACACTTAAAAATAAGGCAAATGTGCCACCTAGTGGGATGCCAGGCATTACAGGACAAAGTCAAATGAATGCAGTCATAATTCTGTCAATCTTCGGCAGGCAGGATTAAAAAGACCAATAGGCTGGATGTGGTTCACAGGATGTAGTTTGCCCACCTATCCAAGAGGAAAGAGAATACCTCTCTTGAAAATCAGTCATAATTATGGCTTCATGTTGAGCTCAAAAATCAATATCCTACACTGATAGGAAACAAAGACTGTTTTAACCACTAGGTTGTCCCACCCATCTTGTCTAATAATAATGTATTTAAAAATGTGGAAAACAATATAGGTATAAAATTGAAAGATTATTTTTGATTTCTCTCATAGGAAGAATTCAATGAAGGTAGACATGAGAAAATAAGTCAACTTTATCATCTGTAATCATGTAGATGTTGAGGCTTAAGACCTATTTTTGATGGTAAAAATATTAGTCACCATTATGTCATGGAAATCAACATTTTGGATATGTGGGGAAAATTGTGAAAATAGCCTACCTCGGAAACGCCCGCAAATCTGTGAGTTGTGCAAACTCCAGTTGCTCAAAGGTAAAAGAACCAAAATGGCGGTGCCCATGTTTTATGCCAGGCGGTCTCGGACAGTTAACATGAAATCTCGTTGTCTCGTCATTCGCATGCAAATTATGGTCGGTCCTCGGCTGTATAAAGCAGGCACGTTTTTGTTTCTGATCACTGGGTTTTTTTGCTCGTGAGAAAGTTGGATGTGTGACACTATTTTGTCGGTTACCCTCCTCGCATTTTCCTATCTGCTACTATCAGTTGAGTTGTTGCTTTACCACAAGATATTAAATATTTATGGGCTCCTGGAACATTTATCCTGGAAACAATATTGGAAGACTCAATGTGAGCCCTGGTAAAAATAAACAACATAAAACATCCTTTTTCTAAAAAGAATTGCTAAAAAAAACTACCAGGACTCATATGCAAACTTGTGATATCCAGTAGGCTAATGTGCCAAACCCATTCAGAAATACTTAAACTCTCAGCTGTATGCAAGTGCTTTCTAGGATCAATCGTTAAAAATGGCTTTGACCAAGTGAAGCCTGAGGGCTTTGGCAAAGACCACCCTTCTTTGTGCATTGTGGACTGGACTACAGAATTGCATACAAAGAACTGTACAAGATAACAAAAAAAAACATCCCTTGAGAACTTTCAACAACTGCAACAACTACAAATGTGAGCTGAAAATTTCATAGGCTATGAAAGAGCGATGCTAGAACTGTGAACTCTTACTAGCATTAACTACAACTCTTTTTATTAATAACTGCATTGTTTCTTTCCAGGTACGAGGGTGGGCTGAAAAGTTCATAGGCTGATTATGAAGGAGTGATGCTAGAGCTGTGAAATCTTACATGCATTAACTACAACTCTTCTTATTAATAACTGCATTGTTTCTTTCTAGGTAAACTGATATCTGACTGTTCAAAGACTCTAGAAGTAACTCATAGCGAAGTCTCTTGAAAGTGGACAAAATTTGGTATCATGGTATTATCAAGTATCTGCAGAAAAAGGTTCAGGACATTCAGAGTGACATGGTTGCTACATTAGGAGATGACACTCCAAATTTATCAAAAGTGAGCAGCTGAATTTAGGAAGGGAAGAGAGAGTCTTGAAGATGACCCAATGTCTGGATGTTCTGCAACTGCTACCACCAAGAAAAACATTGATCATGTTAACCACATGGTGATGGATGACAAGTGATTGGCTATAAATCAAATAGCCAATGCTATTAAAGTATTCTGTGAGAATAATCCTCTCAATGAACTTGGCATGACAAGTTTCTGCTCAGTCGGTGCCATGTTTTCTGACACCTGGTCAAAAGCACATCATGGGAAAATCTGACATTGAAGCAGATCTAGCAGTTTCTTAACCTTGAATGAGTGTTACATTCACCACTTTGAGCCAGAGACAAAGAGACGGTTCATGCAGTGGAAACATCCCTCCTCACCTGCTTCAGAGAAAGTCAAGAATGTTTCATCTGCAGGAAAAGTGATGACCTGTTTTTTGGGATGCCAAAAATATTGTGTTTATTAACTATCTTCAAAATATTGTGCTTTATGAACATAGATGTTCAAAGCAAGGAGACTCATAAAAATTATTGTCATGTGTCATTGAAACACTGCATTGATTGAGGATTTGTAGGATAGATAACAGTTGACCATAGACATTCTACTAAGCAAGTTCTACCACCTACAATCTTCAAAAATTTAAATGAAATGCCAATTGCCATCTTCCTGAATCCTGTGCTTTTAATGTCTTTTCTTCTCACTAAAGTCTTCTCATTCTCTTCCACTGCAAGTGATCTCTTGTGTCTTAATAGCATTATCACCTTGTTTGGAGTGAAATGATTAAAAAGAGAAAAACATTTGGTCTGAAAATTCTCTTTCATCACACCAAACTTCAGGTAGCACAATGTATTATGAGATGTTCAAGGCAAGGAAACTTGTGGGTTATCGCACTTGGCTTTGCCAAAACACTTGCTCCGGTGTTCTTTAAACTTATAAATAGGCAGTCATATTCTATCTCTTCCTCTTTTACAGTTCTGACTTTTAGATGTAGTCACACATAGATAGGAACACTGCTGACAAAGTGCCTTCGCTCCTTTGGTCCTCTGTGTAATGAGTTGGTCCATCAACTTGACACCCCCAAAGCGAGTGGAGGTGGGCAGGCATGGGAACTGTGATTGGTAGCTGGCTTGTTGGTGTTTTGCATAGGCAAGTTACCAAGCTCTATGTAAAGGGCTGGAATGAAAAGGAGAGCAGTTTTTGTCTCAGAAGTGGAGATTGTGCCCGTCGCTATGACAGCAGGAGAGAAAAAGACAAAATTATTTATTTTTTTGACACATTTCAACACACTCTGTTGACTTTTGAACTCCCTCACATATAAATATACACATGTGTCTATCACACACAACAAGCATATTCTTCTTATAGCTAGTTTTTACTGTCATTACAATTGTACACACATGTAATTTCTTTTGTTAATAAAATGCATTGGCGTGTGCTTTATATTTATTGTTTTATGTTGTTTATTTTTACCAGGGCTCACATCGAGTCTGCCAATATTGTTTCCAGGAGCCCATAAATATTTAATATCCAAAGTGTTGATTTCCATGACATAATGGTGATTAATACTTTTAACCAAACATACTAGCATCACACAACAGACTCATTGAAACTATCATGTCTTATTAAAACACTGCATTGATTGAGGATTTGTAAGATAGATAACAACTGACCTTTCTACTAAGCAAGTTTTTTTTTTTTTTTTTTTTTACAGTTTTGTCTCTTAGGATTTGTGGTGTTACCAAAAGTTGCACAACATTCAAGAAAAGAAAAAAAAAGCAGAGAAATAAAAAAAAAACACAAACAACATTGCTAAATTCAACAATATTTATTTTTTTATTTAAAAAAAATAAAGAAAAATGCTGGATAATATTTACTCTGAGAAAAAAAAAATCATTTGCTTTTGTATTTATCAGGAAACAGTATCCATGTTTAGTTGAATGCTTTTTTCTCTTTCAAACTCCCCTCCCTCAAGGCGAGCTGGTGGAACAGGGAAGAGGAGTGGGACGTTAATTGGAATTGTATTTTTAAAGATTATTTTCTCGCGGTGGCATTATTAAAACAAATTTTCATTGATTTAATGTTTCACAAGCCTATTCTTACATTTTTTTTCTGATTGGCTTTAAATATTTTTTTCATTAAAATTCTAAAAATTGATGAAATTATTTTCAGCCTTAAAAACAATTCATTTTTATCCTTTTGAACTAGTTTACATTTACTACAAATTTTTACTCATTTTCTTAATTCATCCCTTGAAATCTCATTCCCTGACTATACCTTGAAAAATCTGAACATTGCCATGGGTCTTTTCATGATTTAGTTCAGTGCTTCTTAAAATATTTCAGTGTTGTTCACCTTGACTATATTCTCTTGTTTTTGATGAGTTTTGTTTGATTCTACCATGGGTTTAATTTTATATATCTTACATTTTTATTGACTATTTTATTCAAACTGTTGTTCTTAGTCACAATGTTTCAACCATTATATTAGGTTGGTGCAAAAATAATGACGTAAGAATGTCGTTTTTTGACGTTAAAAAATACATCAAAAAACAACATTATTACGTCATTATTTTTGCACCAACCTACTACTTATCAGCTGTTTTGGGGCACCTGTTGTATTTGGTAACATTTGTAAAATTTAAAACCAATCCACTGAAGTGTACAGCTCTCATTCTTTTGTCTATTTTAGGGGGCCAAATTGTATTAATTCTTCTGTTAGTAAAATGGACAGCTGCTGCAACACAAGAATAACTTAGCAAGAGAATTAGAATTAACTAATACGAAATATACCTGAACAGAAAGCTTCTTATAGGAGCCAACAGCCTATATATATATATAGGTAATAATCAGTTGGTATATAATCCAAGTGAATCCTATTAATACAATATAAAATATTGAATATTAAAACTGATTCACACAGATAGCTTATTTTCTCTTTCCTTTCTCCCCTAACCACCTATCATATCCAGACTTACACTACTTGTTTTATTTGGTCTCTTTTTCTTCCCTTCTTTCCTTCTTCTGTTTGGCCAGTTTTATTTCAATAATTTATCATCCATTGACTGGTTTGAAAAATCCTTGTAAACTTTATTTCAATTTACAAGATGAAAATGATCATTAACCTAATGTAATCTTAATTCCTAGTATTGAGCACTATTTTGTAAAAATAAAAATATCTATAAGAACACCGGATTATATATCTTGCTGTTCTTTCTTTATATATATATATATATATATATATATATAAAGAAATATAGGTTTAAAGTGTGGTAAATTTATGGAATAAAGTGCTCAATATATCAGGGATAGAGTGTATGTGAATATAAAAGTGAGTATTGAAGTCATGCTAGGCTTGATTATTGCATCTAGCATGAAACAGGCTGTCGCCTCTGAGTGTTGACTTCAATGTTCACTTCATATATATATATGAACAGACAAAACTGCATTTTTTTTCCCTTAAAGGTAACCTTTTTCGGCCAACACCTCATCAGAAGAATCATTGGCGACTTAGTAAAATGCTAGCATTTTACTAAGTTCAAAACTATTTACAAGTTCTGTGGTACCAGACATTTGTTATAAGGTGTATTTCAGCAGCAAGCATTCTTTCAAACATGTTTGGTTGAATTATATCGACAAGTTCTGTTTATCCAATTTTACATTAACTTTTAAAAATTTATGAATTAGTTGTTTTATATAATTTAATATAATATTTATGTAACTGTTTATGAACTAATTTTAAAATTGGTTCCAGCAGACATGGGAACACTGGAATTAAACAAAAACAGTTATAACAACATGCACAAAACACAATCCTTGAAAATGAATGCAGCAACATTCAGATGTACTCGGGAGGGGGGGGCTTTAAACTTTAGCAAATTTACCGTTTAAAAGAAAAAAAAAAAAAAAAAAAAAACTAATTCCAAAATTTGAAAAAGTAAATAAAAAATTCGATAGACAGAACTATGCACACACACGGTGTCTGCAAAGTTTTTAGACAATTTCAAAAAGTCATTATGAAACACTTAAGTGATGGCAACTAAATTTTTGCTGCATATTAATAATGTTATTATTAAAGTTCTTATAATGATATTAATATTTTTTATTATTATTATGTTTTTATGATTCGGATAGCAATTAATATTGTTTTTATCTCCCAGACATATGACTTTGTGGATGCCTGTATATATAAGACTAGGATGGGGTCTCAGGCCTCGAATGGCAATCTTCCTAGAGATTGTGTCTCAATAAAAACACTCAGTCTACCTGGACTACTGTGTCTGAATTGGGTATCAAGAAGAGCATAACAAATCCTGTGTCAGGTAGGACCCACCTTGCTTTGTGTGAGATTAATCCTGGTCCTACCTCAACAAAAAGACATGGCTATGTATGTATGTATGTATGTATGTATGTAGGGACAATGGGGTGAAAACTGTTAATCTCTGGGGATTGAATAAAGGATTAGTTTGAAAATCCAAGAATGCGACTGAATGTGACAGGCACCTGAAGAAGGCTGGAGAGTGGTTGAAATATTGTGGCTATAGCAACTACGGGGAGAACAAATTTGAATAAATCAGTTTGTATAATAATAATTCCTCATCTGATAAATTCAAACAGAAATCATCATTTATTTTGTATAAGCCTCTCTTCATTCAAATGTTCTATTCAAGTAAATTAGAGAAATATTTCTGCTAGCTTGAAATTAAAATACCCTTGGCAGAAAGAAAGAAAAAAGAATTTCAGTTTCACTGCCGTTAAATGAAGTATGGGTTTATTAACTGATTTAATGGCAATGACATTTTTTAAGTACAGAAAAAAAGGAGTCGTAGAAGGTGAATCATTCAACAGTTTAAGAAGTTCTCATCTACGCATTGAAGTGTCATTAGTATCTGTAATGTTTCATACATTCCCTCAAACACATTAACACTACATTCACAAGATAATTGACAACCTGTAAGTTGGTCAATAGAGCATGAAACTTTCTATATTTCCACAAGAGACATGATTTCATAGAAAAGAATGAACAGAGTAATTTACAAACCCCATTCTAATGCTGGTTCCATTTAAATGATTAATTCCTCCTCTGACAGTTCTCACAACATCCCTATATTCTAAACATGATTCATTCATACTCTGATGGGTCTCTCAACATTTCTATATTATAACCCGGGCTCCATTCAGATGATTCATTCATCCCCCAACAGGTCTGTCAATGTTCTTATATTCTAAACATGATTCATTCATACCTTGATGGGTCTCTCAACATTTCTATATTCTAACTCGGGCTCCATTCAGATGATTCATTCATCCCCCAACAGGTCTCTCAATGTTCTTATATTCTAAACATGATTCATTCATACCTTGATGGGTCTCTCAACATTTCTATATTCTAACTCGGGCTCCATTCAGATGATTCATTCATCCCCCCAACAGGTCTGTCAATTTCTATATTCTTCATTCATATATTCAGATGATTCATTCATCCCCCAACAGGTCTGTCAATGTTCTTATATTCTAAACATGATTCATTCATACCTTGATGGGTCTCTCAACATTTCTATATTCTAACTCGGGCTCCATTCAGATGATTCATTCATCCCCCAACAGGTCTCTCAATGTTCTTATATTCTAAACATGATTCATTCATACCTTGATGGGTCTCTCAACATTTCTATATTCTAACGTTGATTCTATTCAGAAGATGCATTTATCCTTCATTCAACTTTAAAAGAATATGATTCACCAGTTTAAGAAGCACAAATTTATTTGCTCTAAACATGTACCATCCTGATTTAATTCAAGTATTCAATGTAATATACACCACCACATTGTGGCAGTGATTAATTCATTTTTCTTCACTTTTGTAGCATTAGATTATTAAAAAAAAAAAAAAAAAAAAGAAAATTGAAGAAACAATAAAAGAGGAAAGGACATTGAGAACAGCAGTATCACTCATAATTTCTTTCTTTCAGGACAGTTTTGGTTCACTTCCCATTTACCAAACTTTTTTTTTTTTAAACAAACAAAAACTGTTGATATTTTTTTTTTTTTTGAGAAATGACCACAGGAAAAGGAATTTGGAATACAATTTCACCTCCTTTTACATATTCGCCTTTTTTCCTCACCCTCAATTCTAAACTTACAAAAATCAAAAAAATAAAAGAAGAAAAAAAAGAAGTTTTTGCAAATAGTTTTCATTATTATTATTATTTTTCTTTTCATGATATTCTTTGATTACATAAGCACACTCAAGGCTCTCAGATATTTTAGTGAAAAAAAAAAATTCAAAGGAAATAGGTGATTTTGTCATGTACTTTTTTTTACTCCATAACTATGCAATTGAATTTGTCTACCAAAGAATCTTTTAATATTTACAAAAAAATAAAAAAAAATTCCTTCCTTCTCATTTACAATATTGTTGAAATATTGCCAATTATAAAAAACCATTTAAACTAAAAATGAAAGCTGTATTTTTTTCTTAATCTTTTATAATAAAAACAATCAACTTGGAATTTCTGTGCTGAGCACATTCACTTATTCAATTCTTTTTCATTTTCTCTCATCCAAAAAAGAAGTATTTCTTCTTCAGATTTCTTTTGAATAGAAAAGAAAGACAAAATTCCTGAGTTCTTTCTTCTAAATCTTCAATTTTAAAGAAGCAGTTCTTCTTTTTCAGCAATTCTTTATTTCTCTCTTCATGTTTGGCAAAAAAAGAGGAAAATGACATGACAATGCCAAATTTGCAGATGAAAAACTTTGGAAGAAAAATTCTTGGTCTACATCATTCAATTAACAATACTATAATGTTTCTGTCTTAAATTTTGTTGTGTCCATACCTGTGGAATTTACATTATATATACATATAGTGTGTGTGTGTGTGTGTGTGTGTGTGTGTGTGTGTGTGTGTGTGTGTGTTCATGTATGCATATATGGTAGTTTTTAAATTATACAATAAAAGTCCTAAAACTTGATGCACATAAAACCTTATTAATTTTTACTTTCATTCTCTTAGGATTCCTACATTCAAATAAAATGCAGAATTTTTTTTATATTGAAGATAGCAGATATGCTGGTTGTGACAGTAATTTGTTTTTTCATTCTCTTCCTTGTTTTTTTTTTTTTTTTATATAATTATTCTCATGCCCATTCATGCATAAAAATCACACTTAGTAAAGAAAAAAATTTTTCCCTAAAGTGTGCAGAAAATTGAACCGGTTTAATGAATTTCTTCCGTTTTATTTATTTTGTTTTTTTCTTTTTCAATTTACATTTTTCTTCAAAAATAAAAATGAAGGCGAGGGAATAAGTTTTATTTTTTTTAAATTCATGGTTATATTTTCTAATTCTTCACGTTCTCTCTCTCTCTCTCTCTCTCTCTCTCTCTCTCTCTCTCTCTCCCTCAATAATTCAACCATTTACATGCTGAAAAAATATTTTTTTTTAAAAGATGAAGGTTTTTGCAAATTTTATGAAGAAAATCAGGTTTCATACACTTCACAATTCCTCATTCATTTTTTTCATTTTTATCTTCCTTTAGTGATTTTATGTCATGTTGTTTACTGAATTTAAAAAAAAAAAAAAGAAAAAATGAAAATTAATGTTTTTACTGCTACTGATTGATTTTTTGTTTCTTTTTTCATATCTTTTCCCCATGAAAATAAAATGTCTCAATAAGTGTGACTGAAAAACGGCCAGATAAATGTCAAACCCAGATTAAAACAGGTTAAGGGGACAATTATGAATCTGATGATATGGGTGATAGGGGAGGGGGTGAGCCAGTTCATCTGGGTTGGTCTATTACTTTTTGTTTGTATTTAGTTTTGTTTTTGGCGGCATTTTTATAAATTTTTTTTTACTTTTTTTCTTCTTTTTTTTTTTTTTTCAAAAATGATAAAAAAAAAAATTAAAAAACAAAGTAGTTGGTTGAGGGGTGGGAGAGATTGCTATGAATGTTCAATCAAAGATTAAGGTGTGCACCAACTCAATTCTTGACTGTCTTCATCTTCCACGTTGCTTGTTGATTTGTTCAACCCGAAACCGCAAATATTTCAGGTAATCCATCAGCATTCCTCCCATAGCTGTGTCAACTAATTTATGAGGCAACATCCCCTGTTTAAAAAAATAAATAAATAATGGTTTATTAGCTGCATTCGGGTTGGAGATTGAATGCTAAATCGTTTGTAAATATAATGTCAATCCTCATTTTGTCAATTAGGCATTAAAGTAAATGTCAGAATAAGCCTGGGCAAATCTTTTTTCATGAACTGAAAAGTAAAGTGGGTTACATCAAAATAAAGCAAATTTCATAACAATATAAGAAACAATCATATATGCACAGGTTAATTTTTTTAATCATTTCACCACAAACAAGGCAATGAAGCCACTAAGATGCAAGAATATTACTGAATGAGAGAGAACAATAAAAGAACAGGAATTAAGAAGACGGAAGATAACGACTGACATTGCATTTAAATGTCTGAAAATCAAAGTTGATTAGATGAGACTTCCACAAGCAAAAAGTGCAAGGGAAGGAACTGTTAGCATAGAACTTCGTTACATCTAGCCATTTCAATGGTATAATGATGAGACCTTGCTGCAAATCTAGCACTGCACTTAGATTTGCAAAGTCTATGCATCATAGAGGGTAAGTTCATCAGAACAATTACCATGAAAGTATTTTTTAGAAAAGGCAAAGGGAGGTTATGTTACAGTGATGAGAAAATGACTGAAGCCGAGATGCTAGGTCAGGACCAATAACATTGCAGATTCTTTGTATTTTATCAAGAATCTCTAAATATATAGCAGAAGCACTAGACCAGATGTGGCAGCAATATTCAATGCCTGGATGAATGGTAGACTTATAAATATGTAAGATAGATTCTAGGAAGAAAAACTGTCTAGCACAACACAGTGAAACAACTTTTCTAGCAGCAGACCTAGCCATTGATTCAATATAATCTTTCGATTTCATGTCAGCAGAAAACAACTCAAGAAGACACGATGAGTCACTCTCCTAGAGGTTAGCATCGGCCATGCTGATGGAAAGTAAAAAGGGTTGTTTCAGATGATTAAAAGAGTGCAGTTTCATTTTGGAGACATTAAAATTAACAAGCAATTCCTTGCCCCATTTAACAACAGACTGTAGGTCATTTTTGAGATTAGATGCCAATTTTATCTTATCAAGACCACTTATTAAGACAGGAGTAAATAGTTGTGTCATCAGTAAAAATACAGAGTTGAGAACTGATGACATCAGAAAGGTTGTTGATGAAAATTAGGAACAACATAGATTCAACGATACAGGGGAACACCTGCATTAATGCAAAAAGATCTAAAAGAGTGGCCATTCAAGACAACTTTCATTTCATGATTTGATAAAAAAAAAATGAATCAGTTCAAAAATTTGTCTAGAAATACCATAACCTTTCAACTTGTGAAGAAGACCAGCATGCCAAACCTTGTCAAATGCCTTTGAGATATGTAAAGCAATAACCTGAGCATCATCATTCTTATCTAAAGCTTGATAGACTCTTTCAGTTAATACGTTATATAATGTTAATCGTTAATACATCAGCAGTTGACCTAGAGAAGTGAAAGCAGTATTGCTTATCTGAAAGAAGATGCTGCGAGGTGAGATGCTTAATCCATTCAGATTTGTACAGTTATTTGCTTAATGGATCTGTTGGGAACAGACTGCACAAATGGATAAAAGATTAGTTCAATATTTAATACATTTATTACTTTTAATAAGATTTGTACAGCTGAGAATAATCTTTTTACAATAATAAGAAATTCTTGATAAATCTTGTGAGATGTTTGTAGCAAAGTAAAAAAATGACGTCATATTTTGGAGCACACACAGGTATCTCAGTCCCTACATCACTTTACACTGTACAGATGATTAGACAATGGCACAACGTGGAATGTAGCAGTCTAGATGATTGTATTAGTACATATAGATTTTATAGAAAGTTTCCTGAGAACTGGTGTTCACTATTAAATATATATGGTTCCTGTTTTGAATAGGTTACTATTTTGTGCAACATATAACAAAACCAGGGCACTATGACATGGTGTAATGGTTAGCAAACTTGTCTTGCTAGATTAATTACAAGTAGTGATTTCTATCCTTACTGGGTACTCTATATTTTTTGGTGTTGTGCCATACCTAAGCCATGCTTAGTAAATCACTGTAACAAAATTATGACCATTAAGTAAGCAGCATAATAAAAATGATTCAAAGAAATTCAGAAAAACTGATATACCTACTACCACTTGATTAAAACCAGGTTCTAGATTAATTTTTTTCATCATCACCCCCAGAACTGTCCCAAAATACAATTTTAATCATTCAAAAAAATTTCAAACCGTCCCAAAATCAAAATGTTATTTTTTTTTCAAGTTCATTATTATTTATAGCTGTTAAGAGCACAAAAAAAAAAACCACTATTTAAATGTTTAGGATTTAAATAAAAAAAAAGGAGCTCAAATATTAAAGTTTTAAAAATGGATAAATATAAAAATGAATTTGTTCATTTTTACTATAAAAACTATAGTAATAGAATAATAATTACTGTAATAACATACAATAACACAACAAAAATTGCAACCTGATTTTTATTTAAACATTTCTGTTAAATTTTCCTTTTACAAGAAAATGTTCTTATTAAATTCCATGTTCAGTGTAACTTTTATCCTGCATTCATTTTCTATATAAAGAATGCAAGCACATTAAAATATTAACAATCAAAAATGTTTTTAGTCTTTATCAAAATATTTATAATTACCTGCCTTGTGACTAAATTTACTGTTTATCAATTTTTAAACTGTCCCTTGTATTTTTAATTTACTTTATCATAATCAGTAAACATAATGTATAAATATTATTTGATAATTGATTCATTCAGTTTTTAAACCAAAAACTGACAGAAAAAAATACAATTTTCTTCTTTTGTTTATTAAAGCAAAATTAATTTAAACATTTAGATCCTAATGTTTTTCACATTTAAAGTTAATACAAACCATATAAACTAATCCCTTCAACTTTTATTTGGGCTCCATTCACCAGTTTAAAAAGAAGCACTTAAGTTTCGTTTATTTATTTAGGGAATGTGTGTGCATGCTCCATTTATTAAAAACTCACCATGACTGTTGAGAAGAAATTAGTTGCTTTTAGAAGTAATGGAGAATCAGGTCAACCTGACAAGAAACCCAGAGTTGATTGCATATGGTGCAGTAAGCAGTAGGAGTTATGTCCTCTTCCACAATTGGTTGTTGAGCGAGGACATTCTATTTAGAATAGGTGGTGCTGACAAAATTTGCATACAAATGATACTGGGCAAGTATTAGCCAATAGTTAATGTGGGTCTAGGTCTGAGAGAGCAATATAACACCAACTTTTTCTCAGTCAGGGAGAAGTGCTCTCGACGTGTGGAAAACCAAACAAGACGAACACAGAACTATAGTAGAAATAAAGTTTAATTACAAATATTGTATTGTCCTGGTATCATCCCAAACATTTTAATCCCAAACTAACATTTTATTATCTCTAAAATAACAGGATAGTGTTAATTTTGAGCCCTAATGTAAAAATACAACATGAAGAAAAAAATGGATAAACAAAAGTATATGTAGCTATATAACTTAATTTTAATGTTATTTACATGACCAAATTCATAAGGTGATATTCATGTTAGACAGGCTACCAAAGATATGAGATATGTCAGAGGTAAGCATTGTTTTAGGACATTTTCCAAATTTATAACCCTATTTTATGAAAATGCCAACTTTAGTATTTCCAGCTGAAGCCAGTGGTCAAAGTTTGAGATCAAGATGATAAATGCCAATTCTCAAGGCTGTAAATACCATTTAGAATAAGGATGCAACATGTGGCTCTGTAAGAGACTTGGCTAAATTTAGGAAATCTCTATAAGAACTACATTAGATTGAATCGGTTACGGTACAAAAAATACCAAAAAGACGAGTTATCTCCCTTGTATAACATGTATTTTCACGAGTGGGTTGTCAATTAAAATATCATCATTAACTAGCAAAATAGATTTTAGTAATTGCTGGCAGAACATAGCTATTCTGTGCATATTAACAATAAATTTACTAATATAAAATAAATAAAACAAAATGAATAAAAAAAAATGTTTGCTTTTCACAGCCAGCTATCTTTATGAGTGTGAATTCTTAATTATTGTATATTCAAAAACCCAAGGTGCAGAAATTGCTTTTCAACTATAAATCTCTGTTTAAAAGACTCAGTTCCCTTTTCTATAGAGTCGAGGATTAATAAGCTTATGACAAAAAAAGAAAAGTCTTAAATTTCACATTATTTTTTATCTTTTTTATCTTAATAAACTTTGGTAAAAAAAGAGCCTAGTTATAATATTGATAAAAAAAAGG
Source organism: Acanthosepion pharaonis (assembly GCA_903632075.3). Classification (NCBI taxonomy): domain Eukaryota; kingdom Metazoa; phylum Mollusca; class Cephalopoda; order Sepiida; family Sepiidae; genus Acanthosepion; species Acanthosepion pharaonis. The sequence goes on along the minus strand of CAHIKZ030005169.1, from coordinate 2,562,655 downwards.
CAACAGGTTGAAAAACACTTGACACAATGTACATATTTTTCTAGTCAGTTCATCCCAACCAAAGCAATAATGTCACTAAGAAGCTACCAGGAGTGAACTAGAAGGAAAATACTTTAAAAGAAACTGGAAACCCAATCCAAAAGAGGAAACAAGGAATAAACCACTACTTCTGTTCAAAAGACTGGGGAGGAGGGTGAACCAGATGATAGGTGAAACTATCTACACTTATTAAATTCATTCCTAATAAAATACAAATCTAGTGATTACATGTTGGTTCCAATCCCGAATAAGAATGACTACAAAACACTTTCTCCTCCCAAATTTATAGGTAGAAGCACACAAATGCATGCTGGGATATTTTCTAGCCGAAAAAATAGGCCACTTGTCGGTTTCATCTGATTCAGTCCCAGTCTGTGTTGTCTTGAAGTCAGAACATTACTTTCACTTATTTGAATTTGCTCTTATGTGTCAACCCCAATTCTTATTAGGTTGGTGCAAAAATAATGACGTAATAATGTCGTTTTTTGACCTATTTTTTAACGTAAAAAACGACATTCTTACGTCATTATTTTTGCACCAACCTAATAGTTTGTGAACTTTTTACCATATTACTGTTAATTTGCTTTGCATATATTATTTGCTTGCTATATATTATTTTTGCCCTATTCTTTTTTTCTTCTTCTTATTATTGTTTATTGCAAACTTTGTCAATTTTGTTTGTTGGGCAGTTCTGCCATTTATTTACATTTAACAATGGCCACTCACTCTACAGTACCAAATCAAAACCACATCATTTGTAGACTTTCAACAGCAGCAACAACTAAAATGGGTATCACATGTAACTTGAAGAGAAACTAATAACCTAATCAAGATGTTGATATACCACACTACTACAAACAAAAGGTTAGAAAAGAAGCCATCATCATTACTAGAAAGAGCAATAACAGCTACTGGACTTGAGAAACCTATTTTCTATTAATATTGAAAAATTGTTACAAGAAAAAAATAATAGTAGTACAAGCTTCTCAGTCAATCTTGAGATATATAACAGGAACTGCATGTTATCTTTCCTCAAAGTATGGCTATCAGCTTCATACTTTGGTCTTTTTTTAGCATGATATAAGTATTAAATGATCAAGTTTATAAATCCATATTCACTGTATCTGTTCACACACAAAATATTCAATAGAAATGTTGGCATCTGCTTACTGCTTATATATGTTTTTAGTATTTGCTGTATTCTTTAAGTCAGAATGCTGTGTTCATATATCTGAATTTGCTCGAGTGTCAACCCCAATTCTTAGTTTGGGAACTTTTTACCATATTACTGTCGCTTTGCCTTATTATTTTTAATTTGGCTTGCATATTTTCTTGTAATTACTTATTGCAAACTTTGTCAATTCTGTTTGCTGGGCAGTTCTGTCATTTATTTATATTTAACCATCGCCACTCACTGTACAGTACATCAAAACAAAGTGAACATGTTTTGTTGCGTCAAGATTTTGAAAAAGTATTGTAACTAGTATTGTTGTCTTTTCTTCTAGAAAAATGAACTTGCTGCATCACATATGGCAAAAAGAGACAAGGAGAGAGAAAAACCCAAGACTTACCTTAAGATTTGTATTGCAATACCAAGTGAATTCACATTTATTTGATTCTCCTGGAAGAGGAGCAAGCAGTACGCCACCGGGGCCATTTTCTCCTCTAAAAGAAGAACGAAAGAAAGAAAGTCATATTTATTCAATTCTCCTGGAACAGAAACATTTTCTCCTACATATTCTGTATCACTTTGGAAAGTTGTATATTTCTTAACAATGCAAGTGGTTGTTGTTTCAGCAAAGATGAAAACTAAGATTTTAAATGCTGATTTTTCAAGGTAAATCTTTCTGTAATAAAAGCTGATAGTAGTCTTCAGTTTATCTATTATAATGATTGTAGGATTAAGTCAGGGAAGTGAATGAAGGGATAACTAAATAACAAGGTTTCTTTATTTTCCAGCGGCCAACTACTTCTAGTTGCATGAAAAGATGAGGAAGAAGGTCCTTTATACAAATGCTCTCTGAATATTTTACTGATTCCATATATTTGTTTCTTGCCCAAATTCACACTGGTATCTAGTGATGTGCACTATTACCTTTTAATCACATCATGCTACTGCACAGGGGACACTTCCTTTGATCATGCCATCCATAGCCCTCTTTGTTCACAGCTTGCTGCTGAATATAATACATGTCCAGAACTGGAAGATTAGTGTAACACAATGTTATTAACCATAAGCTAAGCTTAGAGATTTTAAATGCAGAATTTCAAGTTAGACAAGCTCCCCACCAACCCCCTCCCACTGGAAGATCAGCATAATGCAATATTCTTAATTTTTTCCATCCAAGCTAAAATTAAATACCAAAACCAGGATTTCAAATGCTGATTTTCTAGGCAGGCAGGATCTTTGCCAACTTGGAAGACTGGCACAACACAATGTTCTTTTTCATTAAGCATTAAGTTTATTAAATATTGAAATATTTCCAAGTATTGGCACAAAAGAATCTTCCTACCTTAATTTTTGTTTTGTGTCGTATTATATTATTCTTAGTAAACATCAAATATATGCTTTGATATTTATTATTTGGATTGCAATATATTTTCAACACTTGAACCACTTTTCCTTTTTGTAATCATTATCAAAACCTTAGGATACATGCTGTGACTCCATGGTATCAAAACACAACTAATGACTGCTTCTCTTGCCTAGGGGCAACAAAACAGAGTCAGAGTCATAGATATTCAAATGTCTTTAAGCCTATTATGACCTTCAACAATATTTTCTGGAGTGATTTGTTGATATTGTTTCCCTACCTTACATGTTTCTTCACTGGTGGCATTCCTGGGTAGGTGATGCTTACTCCAACTGACATGTAAATCCCTCGTCGATTACCCCATCTCCGAACGACAACAAAATCCCGACTCTTCACCAGACCTTTGGCGCCCGCAGCAGCAACATAATAAGAGATATCACACGTGTCTGTCAGGGGATGGATTGTCTGGAAAAAAAAGAAAAGAAAATAGAGATAATAATCATCTGAGGACCAAATCAGTCAAATCAAAAAGAAGAATTGTTGCTTTTTCTTCAATCCAATAAATGATTTCTTTTTTTCTGCCCTTAGGACACACCTAAGAAAAGGTTTCTGATTGACTTTGATCAATAAATTTTTGGGGGCAAAATGATGAATTTTAATTCACTAGAATTTTTTTGCAACATGCTGACATGTATTCAGCTTCTCACAATATTTAGTATTAAAGAAGCCCTTGAGATTTATAAACCCTATGTTTCATTCAATTTCATAAACAAATCAATAAAATTTGAATAAGCTGACTTGTTTGGAAAAATATTTGAAAAACCTTACTTTGTGGTTTAATAATTTCTTTAATTTAATTTAGTTTTATAGGACTTCATGGTAAACAATAATTCTTTTTTAACAGTGGAGAATACATTCCTAGGATTTCTTACTCTTGAGCATGGAGCATGCAACATACAACTGGCCATGCATAAATATTTCTTTCTGGAGCCAAATTCCAACTTTTTGAAGCATTTGGCCTTGTGATTTGTTTGTATGACTTCCACATTACTTCAAACAAAAGGTTAGGAAGGAAACCCCCATCAATACTGAAAAGAACAACAGTGGATTTGAGAAACTTATTTTCTTGAAAAATTGTTTCAAGAGAAAGATTTTAGAAATTTCAACTGGCAGCGGTATTCGCTGTTCGGTCAATGAATGCCAAATATTTCCTTATAAGGAGATTGCTAATACAAGGTGTCGCAAATATACTTCACATAATGGTAAGACATTAGTAGCAATGGTGTCTTCATCTAGATAATATCTTATCAGGATGTAGGAGGTATTTCTTCTGCACACTGTTTTACCATTGTAATGCATTTATGAACAGATACTCTCCTATGGAGTTACTCAGCAATGAGACACCAATGAATGAGTTTGGGTACTTTGTGACTGATTTATATTCTATGGCAATATGCTTGTCCATTCTTTACACCAGATGCAGTCATTCGGTGGTTTTAACAATACATTAGAAGGTAAAGTATTATGGGCACTGTAACCAGAAATAATCAATTTTTCAATATTACTACAGATTAAGCAATCTAGATTATGAATATCAATTTTTTCTTTTATTAAATTTTATGGAATAGGGGAGTTCAGTTTGCTATATAAATTCATTTTAAAATGATCCCTCCCTACAGAAGCCAAAACAAAATATGTTCATACCATGTGATTCATTAAAATGTTTTAAAAAATTTTTAAATGGTTTTTCATATATTAATATCAATTAAATGCCCCAAATCATTTTTCTAATTTTAAGAAATCATGTGGTTATGAGCCTATTTTGTTTCTATTTTCATAGGGGAGATCAATTTATAATGAATTTACATAGCAAACTGGGCCCTTACCTATTAACAAAATAACAAAAAAACTTTTCTTTTTTGAATTTAAAAAAAATCACATGGTTGTGAGTGTTAACCATACTGGCACTTGTGGGATTGAACTCACCATTCTTGGCTAACAAATTTCTGAAGATATTAGACGCCTACTGCTCAGATTAATGGACATGTTCTAAGTAGTGGCAGTAGCTTGTCTCCCTTTCTGCCAAAGTGGATTTAACTGTTATTCATTATTTAAGTTTATAGAAATTTCTGTGAATATTTTTCTATTGTTTGGTGAAGTGCCGTCATTCAGTTTATTCAGCAAAATCTTGTTTTAACAAAGAGCATATTATTTTTTCTATTTTTATAGGCAGGGGGCCAATTTACACTGAATTTATGCAGCAAAGTGGACCCTTCCCTATTAACTTAAAAGAAAAGAAAAAAAAAATTTTTATATTTATAGTAATATGAAAAAAAAATCCCCAAATCTAGTTGCATTGCCTATTGCACAACTTTACCAACATTGTTTCACGCAGGTCTTTCAGGTTTCGCTACAGCGCAGATCTGGCTGCATATGATTTCTAACCTTTCCTAAAGTTAAAGATTGTTGTTTAAAGCAAGTAGAGTTCTTAACTTAGATATTAATAATGTCAATTCTTTTCCCAGTTTTAACTTGAGGATTGCTTGGCTGGATGGATATCTATCCCACTTATATCAATAAAACCATAACCTCATGATGAATAGAGTATTTATTTTACACAATACATTTTTCAACATAAACCCCTTCCTTGTCAATGTACTTAATTGAATATTAATCACATCAAAATATTGATCAGTGAAAATTTCAGATCAAATTATCAATTAATAACCACATTAGGTTTTGAATTTGTTGATCCACCCAAACATATTTATATTTAATACAGAGTTTATATATAAAAAGCCATTATATAGAACTTTTCATTTTTAAGACAGATTGTATTTGCCAGCATCAAGAACATAGTTTTGTTTCATCTGTCTATATTTCTGAGATGAGGCATTGTAACTATTTACACTGTTCAGATTGCTGTCCTTATCTTTATAGTCATATTCACAACGTTTCAGCCGTTGTATGCTCTGGCGTTCTTCAGGTGATATTTGTTGGAATTTTGAATTGAACCCTTTCTATAGTCCAAGGAAACATGGCCTAGTGGATAAAGCATTGGTTGAAGTAATCCAATGACTTGACCCAAAGAGTTGTTGCCACAGCAGAAATAAACAAAAGCTTGGAGGGTTGAATTACTAAAGGGAAATAAATGAAACTGAGACATCCAGAAAAGGCATGGCATGTAGAACTAGAACAATCTACCCCAGTGGACTAAATAAAGGGTAAGTTTAATTAGTATCACCTTAAGCAAGGCAGTACAGCCACTAGCATGCAAGGGGTTACAAGGTGTGGATTACGAACAGAAACATTAGTGATGAGGAGAAAGAAAAGAGCAATAAGGAGGATAGTAGATAGTGATTGACATTGCATTTAAATTTTTGCAGATTAAAGTTGGTTGGAAAGCATGGAACTGGGAGGGAGTTCCACAAGCTAAAAGTGTGGGATAAGAAACTGTTATGGCTACATCTAACTTGCTTAACTGTAAATTGATGAGATCTTGCTGCCAGTCTAGTATTGCACTGTTATGATGTTGATTTGGGGTTAGTAGAGACAAACGCCAAATAACACATAACAATAAAAAGGGTTTTAATAGGTTGGTAAAAAGGTACAGAAATCGCCTGAGTAGTCAATAACTAGCTCAGCTAAGAACTTCTCTGTCTATCTGTCTCCCCCATGTCAACTGACATGCCACTATTTAAAGTCTTTGTTCACAGACAAGTTCATCTTCAAGAGGGGTGGTAGGTTTCCGACACAACAAGCACAACATACAGGAATTCAGTTTACCATCTGACAAAGATAAACTTTGTCTGGGGTTAGCATAGGCTTATGAAAACTCTAACATTTGTATGGCAAAGTTTCAAGACTTATTTCAGGATAAAAACTGTCTGTAATGCTAGCAAATATGGTAAATAAAAAAAAAAAAATCCAAATGATTTTGATTCTGGCTTAATAGTTTTTTGATTATTTTGCAATCATTTCACCTCAAGCAAGGCAATAAAGCCACTAAGATGCAAGAGGTTACTGAGTTTGAGAGGATATAAGAAAAAGAAAAACATTATTAAGTAAAGAAAACAGTAAAAGAACAGGAATTAAGAAAACAAAAATGACGATTGACATTGCATTTAATTTTTTGAGGATCAAAGTCAACTGGAAAGCAAAAGAGGAAAAGTGTATCACAAATACAAAACCAGAAAAAAAGAAATTTGATAATTTTAAACAAGAAATAAAAACAAAAGGAATAGATATATATATACCCTGCTTTCTAACACTGTAGGGTTCCACTTGGGCATTTCCGGAGCTTTGAATACCAATTCCTCCCACAATTCATGTGGATTTATATCCAAATAAGCCTGTATAAAAAAGAACAAATAGATAAATAAATAAATATCATTCATTTGTTGTATAATCCATTGATCCTTGCACAATTCTTGTTCAATATACATTGTTACAGCTGGCGCAACACAAAATAAGAAGAACCAGATTCGTAGAAATTAAGGTTCAAGAAAAGAGATTACATCTAATAATGAAATGCGGATTTTATTTTACATATAATACAATATATTTTTGAACAATAGGGATGAGGTTTAAACTATATAAGTTAGGAAATGCTAACAAGTTATTAAGTGTGCAAGAGCCTAGAAAGGAGTTGGCTTAATGTGTAAACTATAGAAGGGAGTGGAAGAGGAAAACCATTGTAGTTAAGATTGGATGGGAATTCGTCACTAGTCAAAGAATTATATCATTTTCTTCTTAAAAATAGTTTGATATTGACATATATATAAAATAAAAAAGTTTGGTCAATAATATCAAGGAAAAAAGGTGAAGTATTTACCAATAGTCTTTTCTTTTTGAGAACTGTCGGAACTTAGATTCTTTCAGTTGAAACTTTGTTCTTGAATCAAAAGGACCGAAGTCGACCTCAATAGTTGTGGCTGTGGGTTCAGGAGGCAACTGGTTAGTTGGTACGAACTCCTGTTTATATATGTTTTTTTGTATCCTCTAGAACCCAGTAGAAGTTTCTAGAGACTTCTAGAAAGTTCCATTCTATTATTACGAAATCTAAAGGGTTTGATGAATGGGGGCTTTTCATATGGTAAGAAAGGCATCTAATAGCTACAGATTTAAGTCATCATATTAAGTTAGATTTTGTATTTTATAGTATAAGTGTAAAGAAGTAGGACAAAATGGGGCCTCATAACAACATATGTAATTTTATAAATTTTTGGCCATTATATATATATCGCACAAAAATTAAAAACAATGACATATGTCTAGAAAACCAGAAGTCAAAATGGTGACAATTGAAAGAAAAGAGAAAAAAGGTTAAGGAGTGAGTGTAAAGCGGAAAAAAAAAAAACAAAAAAAAAACAACAACATAAAGGACAAATAATCAGGACATTCTACACATATATACAGACATGCAAACCTATGCACACACATATACATACATACACTATTGGAAAATTGATTATATATATATATATATATATATATATATATATATATATATATAAGTAAATAAAACACACACACACAGAGTAATTGAAGAACAAAATGGGAAAACACCTTAGTGGCATGCAGAGAAATTATCAAGAGGAAACTACTGATATTTATCCCTAGTGCATATTTCAGACTTGTATAAAAAGTACATACCTGCAAGAGGAATATTTTGTAGCCTCCGTTGGACTTCTTGCCTCGTACACAGCCATCAATGGGATTTGTGCCACACTCAATTTTCCAGTCTTTTTCAGTGCCATACCAAGAATAAACCAGATCCCAAGTTTCTTTGGCTTGCCTTAAACACTCCCGGTCTAACTGGAATTCAAAATAAGACAAGAAATGGTCAATGAAAAAGAAAGTAAGGTGAGCAATTGGCCAATAATCAAAGAAAGAGGAATCCATTAAAAGATGGTCTGCTAAAAGATAAAGAACTGTCCATTTGAATTTGGTTAGTTAAAAGATGAGGAGAACCATTCTAAAAAGATATTCAATTAAAAGATGATGAAGAATTGCTCTGCTAAAAGATAAAGAATGGTCCATTTGTATTTGGTTAGTTAAAAGATGAATAGGAATCTGTAAGTTAAAAATATATACATGATCTATATTGGTCATTGGTTAGTTATATTCTCATTCTTTTTTAAAACCTTTGTGCTTTATTTTTCATAATTAGTTTGCTAGTATAGAAAAAAAAAGTAAGGATGACAATATTTAAGTAATTTTACAATTGTCTTTTCCTCAAGAGTAATTTAGGATTTTTATCCATAAAACTCATTCTGGTATTGCAATTAAGAGAAGATTCTGTTTTTTTATAATCATTAAAAATATCAAAAGAAAGCTAACATGAAATAAACAAAAATGTATTAGCAGCCTGATCCTCCTTATCTACTAACAGGATCTTCTATTGTGTAATTTCTTCTTTTATGATATGTCAATACTAAACAAAAAGTGTGTGTTCTGCATGACTGAGAAATATATAAAGTTATATTGTATTTTATGATAGAATAGATTTAATGAAATGATATATTGTACATCTCTAGGTGATATTTTTCCTGATCTTAGATATTCAGAAAACTCTCTCTTTCTCTCTCTCTCTCTCAGATTGATTTGCTTGTTATGGATCACAATGAATGAAAATAGGTGGAAGAAATGATTTACAATTTTGACATGAGCTACCTATTCATTCAATGAAAGCCTTACTATCTTGAAAAAATACTAAATTATCACAAAAAATACTAAATTATCACAAAAAAATCCTATCAAAATTATTCAATCAATACAAATGTTTAAATTGAACAAAATTTGTTTGGATGTACTCTTGTTGCATAAATATGAGTTAAAGATTAAATGCAGAACAAATATGGATTGGAACTCAACAGGATGATAACATAAAGAACAACTAGGAAACATTTATCTAACATGTTTCATTTTTTTTAAAGCTTCATCAGAGATTGAGATTAGACAGACAAAAAGACAGAACATTGGTATTTTCACTTTTGTTTCTCATTGATAGACTAGCAGTAGAGCCCGGCGTTGCCCGGGGATGTAACAGTAAGAGATAGATCAAGTATCGACCATCATAAAGACTGAAAAATAAAATTGACAAAGATTATTGTTTAAGGTTGACGGACACGCATGTCTTAATTAGTTTTTTTTTTTCTTTTTTTTTTTACGAATTGGTCAAACCCAAATTCAAACAAAAACATTGTTTACAATCGTTATGAGTCTATCGATTGGTGAATAGAATTTTATTATAAACAATTGTCTTGTAAATGGAATTTTTAAAGCATTCTGAATGTAAACAAAGAAAAAAAGTGTGCAAGACAATAAGAAATACTACCTGCCAAAAAAAAAAGTGGATGTTTGTTTTATCGGCTGAAAAATGTAAGAAATCCGATCCCATATATAAAGGAACACACACACACACACACACACACACATAAACAACCTGGGGTTTTTAACCTAAGTCACTCCAATGGAATCGCTAAAACATAGAGCATAGTCTGATGAAAAAAGATGCCAAAGTTTATGAAAACAAAATTTTATCGTCAAAATGGTTATGTTTTTTATGAAGAGGATAGACTAAATTTTTTAAATTATTTTAAAAAATTTTCCATCTTTTAGAATATTCTAAATTTTGATTTAAAAAACCTTGTTTCTCTTTGTCGCAACAAGGGGTAGTAAATAACATAGATAATTTTTAGCACGTTTTTTGTATTTACACACATTAATTTGGAAAATCTTGCAAAAATAAAAATAATTGTCAGATGTTAATGAAACTTTCAGAAACTATTCACAGATGATCGAAATTATTATAAATATGTTTTTTTTTTTATTAAAGTCATGGCAGAAATATTTTTTTTTTATATTTATTAACACCCCCATAACTAATTTTATGAAAAACTCTAGAAATTTTTTTAGAAATAAAACAAATATATTATTTAGTTTAAAATGCTTTTATTTGTTTTAATTTGTTTTTTTATGAATATGGACAATATTTTCTGAAAGCAAAAATTTTTCAATGAAAATTGAATTTTTAATACAATTATTTCTTATTTCTTTAATTTTAAAAAGATTTTTTAAAAATATTTAAATTGAATTTTAAAAAATATTTTAACATTAGTTAAAAGCAACATCAACCTTTCAAAATGTCCGTGTGAGATTGTCATTGTCTAGCGCTTTGAAAATTGTATAATTTGGACCAATCAGATTAGCCATGGTAATTAAGAAATGTAATTTTTGTGTTTATAGTCGGACAGTAATTATCAAGTACGGAAGACCAACCAGAATACAATTTAGTTGCATTATTTGAGTTCAGCATTGTTCTCCGCTGTTAAGCCCTTTACTTTTAAGTGCGAAACACGTATGGAGAAGTTAATTTGAGTTTTCAATTTCAACTGAGAAGGGTACCTACAAGTAACAGTATCATCTTATGAAATTTAACTACTGCTAAACTTTAATTCATATGATCTTATTTTTATATTAATCTCAGTTATGACATTTTTCCATAAATGAAATATCAAAATTAATAATAAAATGAATGGAAATACAAATAACACAGTAAAATGTAATAAATGTACATAAAATTATAGTATTTTATGTACACTTCTGATAAAATTTCATAAGAAAGGTACCTAAATTAATTAGATACCTTTTTCTTATGAAATTTAATCTCACTATTAACAGTCTTTTTTTAATTTCTTTATATTTTCCATAAAGCATCGTAAACGTAAAAATAAAAAAGCTAAGTACAAAAAAAATTAAAAAAAATAAAAAATTAGAGCGCTGAAAGTTTTCCTTAAAAGTAACAAGGTAAATAATTTGTTCACTTAAATAATTTCACTTCCTTCCATCCGTAGAAAAGAATTCTCCTCCCGTAAGTTATCTAAACGTCATGAATGTGCCTTTCGTCAATCGCGTCAAGCGATGTGAAAGGTTATGACCTGCTTTGTTTTATTTTCAAATTACATTTTTTCGCGCAGAAGCTAAGTTAAGCTTGGTTTAAAATATTTTTAAATAAACAGGATAATTTCTGTTTTTATTAAAATCAGTTTTGAAAAAAATGATAATTGATTTTTAAAAAGAATATCAAAGTAAGATTTTAATCTTTTTATCAAATCGAAAAAAAAATGATTGAAAATGATTGATTATCTGTCCTTTTTTTTGACCAAAAAAAAAAAAAAATATTTTTAACGAAAATTTCAGGCGTGCTAGGAACGATTAAGAAATGTAAAAAAAATACCCCCAAAATACTTTGATCTTTCCTCTTTAATAATAATATGAACATTAGACGATAAAATTTTGTTTTCGCCAAGTTCGCCGCTTTTTTCATCATGCTATGCTCTTTTTGTTTACATTTTCGTGGGTGAGTTGTCCCCCTTTCATTCTCGCGATGTGTCTTAATCGTGTTTTCAAATTGATTTTATTAAAAAACAACTGTGTTTTTCCCATTTTCGGCCCTGTTAGAACCACCACAAGGTAATTTTATGTAGTCCTGTGAAGTTTTGTTGAAATCGGCTAAAAAATGTAGGAAATTCGATCCAACATATAAACGTTACAGACACACACACACACACAATCTGCGTTTTATAATAAGTAAGATTACTGAACAATGAGCATCTTTTTGTCTGTTTTCTCTTAATCTCTGATGAAGCTTTAATAAAAATGAAACATTTCCTATTTGTTCTTCATTATATATATATATATATATATATATATATATAAATTGGGATCAAATATGGTTTAAAATCTAACAGAATGATAGAATAAGGAACAAATAGGAAATATTTATAAGTTTTCCATTTATTTAAGCTTAATCAGAAATTTTTAGAGATGAGTTGTCTGGGAGGATGTTCTGGTACATTTTGAGTTCTGTTTTCTTTGTTTTTAATTGGTTAGATTTCATGTGTGTGTGTGTGTGTGCATGTATCTGGATTCTAGTGGCCATTTTGCACTGTCTGGTAGCTTTTGTGTGCTTTAATTCCTGAAGATGGTAGTGGAAGGAAAATGGGAAAGGTGTGCCTGTATGGGCATGTATCAAATTTCTAATTGGTTTTGTAGTTGTTGGTACATGTGTTTTACTGTTGTTTAGATGTACGTTATTGATGTTGGAGCGGGTAGAGTGGAGAGCAAAATGTTTTAGTGAACTCAGCAGTTTTCAGTCTGTTAGTCTGAATCGTCTTCAAGAAGCAAGAGCAAGATCTAAAAGGTCAGCCAATCTAACAGTGACCTCATCCCACAATCCTCACTCTTGCTCCATATGTGGCCTCCTTTGCAAATCACTATCGGGACTTAAGTGCCACTTAAGATTATCGCACAAAATTCATAACTGAATCAATTGGTTAAATTGTCAGAGCCTCATACGTCAAAACCAATAGGAAAGAGTCCATTATTAATGTTGAGTCAAAAAATTTGTATCAGGAAATTTTGTGTCTTGGTTTAATTCTATTATAGATATTATTATAATTATATATGACTTTTGAGTGCATTGGGAGATATTTGGTGTTGGAGTTAAAGACTTAGGTTACATCATCTGCAGGAATTTGGTTTTTACATTCTTTAAGTATGAGTTTTATGAAAGTTGGTGATATGAAAAAGTGTGTCTGGTGTGGAAGGATAGTAATTAATAATCCTAAATATTTTCTTTGTAATGAAACACATTCTTTTTTTATTAGGCTGTTATTTTTAAAATCAAAGTTATGGCTTGTTTTCTTTCTGTCTGTTACGAGAGAGTTCAGAACATTAATAATGATAATAATACTGTCTGACTAATGTGGGTTATAGTTCAGGCACTTTTCAAAGGTGTTTCATGCCAGGAGCACCTCCCCAGGATGATAACGCCAAAAAATCACTTTCCTGACAAATCAACAATGGTGAGAATCAAACCTGAATCTGATGCTCAGAAAGCAAACATTCTAACCACACCCATATTATATATATATATATATATATATATATTGTTATTAATTTCTCAGAATGTAATGCCTGTATGATACCAGGTTTTTAATATGTTAATAAGTACAAAAAAAAGAATATAAAACTCAATTTTCAGAACAATAGGGTAAATACAACAAATTTGACTGGCAAATTATGCAAAATAGGAAAAGAGAAAATTATTCATACCCTTTTCTTAATCTATGGGGATAGATTGTTTTTGCTCTGGTGACCATGTCTAGAGATATCTCATCTTTAGTACTCTGCAGTCTAAATCTGTACTAACTCACAATTACTATGCCATGAAAGTCACAAACCAACATTTTTAATCCACTAGGTTACTTTCCCAGCAGACACCTGAAGAAGCTCTGAGTGCACAACAGCTGAAACATTTTGTTAATAACAACAAAGATGAGGATATTAGCCCAAATAAATTTTTATTTGGGCTAATATCACTCAGAGCTTCTTCAGGTGTCTGCTGAGAAAGTAGCCTAGTGGATTAAAAATGTTGGTTTGTGACTTTCATGGCATAAATAAATAATAGTAACATTTTCAAAGTTATGATGCTTGTCTCCAATGGTAGTTGCATAATTAAAAGAAAAAACTTGTAGTTCCAGCAAATGATTTATTTTATGGAAATATTTTAACTAGCAGTTCCAAAGAAAAATATGATATGACAAAAAAATTAAAAAAAAAAAATGGCAATTTGTAGAGTAAAAACAACTTTGTTTTTTCTTAATGCCTCAACTTGTTCTTACGTTGTAAACGTCATCAACTCGGCTTTTTTTTGTTTCCTTGATTTGAATTCTTAAGCGTTTCTAGTTTCTTTGCACGGTTTTTACTCAAATTAAGGAGTGACCAAAACTGGCGACTGCTAGTCGAAATATTTCCATAAAAATAAATCATTCATTGGAATTACAATTTTTTTTTCTTTTAATAATAGTAACATTTTGTCTAGAAAAATAGTAATGGGTGAATGTATAGAGAATTGGTTTCATCCCTTTCCTAAGGGTATGAAACAAAATCACTGATATTGATAAAAAATAATAACAATTTAGTCTTTCATCACTCTGCATATATCAAAGGAAAGAATAAAAAACAACAAAAACAAAACTCACATGGACACATAAAAGCTGCCCTGTGTGTGTTTATTAGCAAAAGGCATTGCAACAACATCAAACCAATCAGTGAAATGGAAACCTAAATAGTCAACCAACTGATTCCAACTTCAGTCTCCAAGAAGGGTTGCCAAGCAGCTGATAACAGCTTTTAGCTTGTTAACTCACACCCATTTCGACCTCAGTCACCCACTACTGCACCCAAACACATGAATACATCAACCAACTGTGGAAGTTGTCTTGTTAATACCAAAATAGAAACAGCAGTCATCAAATTATAATAGAGTGAATGAGACAAGAGATTTGCTTGCTTTTAGTGTAACTAAGTCACTAATGATCAGATAAACTACCTTGACAAGAAACTGAGTCTTGAACCAAGGATTGTAATGAGCAAGACAAAGTTTTTAAATTTCTCTACCAAAATTTGAATACATAGAAAAAAAAAGATGGTATTACTGATGTTAAAATCTGAAAAATGCCACAAAAATTACTGCAAACAGATTTTTTTTTACTTCATCCCATTTCATTTTTTTTTTTTTTTGCTTATATATAAATTCACGGATACAGTTTTTTCCCTATCGGTTTTCCAAAGTCAGCCCTACCTCATCTACACCCTGTTCATATATTTCTTCTATGGAAACACCGGGAAAAAGAAAAGAAAAGAAAAAAAAACAAAAAAAAAAAACTAGAAACCAAAGTGGTACTAGCCAAGAATTATTCCTTAAGGAATGGATGTTAAAGAAAAAGCTCCCAGAAGTCAAAACAAGAACATTTTCATCTGATTCTATCAGCTTAGGGGTATGAAATATATCTATGAATTTTTTTTAGCCTGACCACCTAAGAAAAGAAGCCCTTCCTTACAAAATTTCTGACATCATTTGCTCAGATTTTAATAATTGAATCAGATTTAGAACCTTTCAGCACCCCCTTCATATGCATTAGACAGTAGCAAGGAAAGTCTATAAAATCTAGCTGTTCTTTCATAGAGTTATTGGTCGTACATGTTCTCAAATTTCCTCCTGGCACCAGAGACTGTTTCAAGTCCAGGTCAAAGTTATAATTTCTGATACTGATTTTCTTGGCAGTCATCCTTGCTTGAAAATGTGGCATCCCAGAATATTCCTACTCCTCTAGATAGGTGACTGCTTGGGAATATCAGGTGTTGTAAGTTTGGATATGTGGTTGATGTAATGGATCAGAATTGTTAATTGGAGAACTAAGTTCCAATTCCCATTGTGTTCGTTATACACACTTATGTGCAAATACCCCTGGAAAAGGTATAAATCCACCTCTCCTTCCTATGGGTTAATTAATAAAACTAAAACCATTATTATCTACCCCCCCCCCCAAAAAAAAATTCTTACAATCTAACAATATTTTCTACAACAGGTTGAGAAGTGGTAAGAAATGAATCAATCCTATTTGATTTTATTTTTGAAAGACTTGAATTATAGTGCTTAAAACTTTTAATGAATTGATGAAATAGACAAGTGATATTAATGTTATTTTTTTTGAAAAACAGTGTTATACTCTGATCTGGTTGGATTAACATCATCTTGGCCATTATAATAAAAAATTTAACCATTTTCTTTCCAACAGCATTATAGAACCTTAAATAAACAGACTCCTTCAAAATATAAAATAAATAGACTAGATTTCTTAGTCTTTGCAGAAAGAAAACGGGTACTTAACAAATTTATGCTGCTTGAATTTATGATCAATATAAAGAGAAAAGCCTACAGAGCACTTTCTTTTGATTCTGTGTATCACTGCAAAAGGTACAACAACAATAGTGAAAAGTATAATGTGAAAACAAATTGTACATTGCTGAAGGACATTTTGTTATTATTTTTGTGTCAGGTAATTAAAAGACCTCATGTAAAGTATAATTAATTTTGATGATTCATGAAAAAAATGTGTCATTCTTACAGCATTAAAAAATTTCTCATTTATAGTCTCAACTTTCCTTGCAATTGTCTAATGCACATGAAAGTGTACTGAAAAATGTTTAGTCTGATTCTTATTTTTTTTTTAATCATTTCACCCCAAAAAAGGGAGTAAAGACACTAAGATGCGAGGAGTTACTGAGTGACAGAGAATATGAGAATAAAAAGAAAAACACAACCACTGTCAAGGAGAGTGAAAAATAAAAGAACAAGAATTAAGAAGACAAGATAACGATTGACATGACATTTAAATTTTTGAAGATCAAAGTTGACTGGAAAGCAAGAAGCCAGAAGAGAGTTCCACAAGTGAGAAGTGTGATAGAAGAAACTGTTAGCATAGAACTTACATTTACATTTAGCCATTTCAACTGTAAAATGATGAGACCTTGCCACCAATCTAGAATTGTGCTTAAATTTGTGAAGTCTAGATATCATAGAGGAAAGTTCATCAGAAAAATTATCATGAAAATATTTATAACAAAGGCAGAGGAAAGTTACGTTATGGCATTGGGAAAGTGACTGAAGCCGAGATGCCAGGTCAAGACCAATAACATTGCAGATTCATCTTTGGATTTTAACCAAGAATCTTTAAATATATAGCAAGAGCACCAGACCAGATGTGGCAGCAGCAAAGAATGGATAAATGGTAGACTTATAAATATGTAAGATAGATTCTGGCAAGAAAAACTGTCTAGCATTTCACAGGGAACCAACTTTTCTAGCTGCAGCCCTAGCAATTGATTCAATATAATCTTACCACTTCATGTCAATTAAGTTAAATTCGTTAAATCTGAGGAAATGTCAAAAATTTTGTGGAGAATGGTTTCTTAGTTGGTCAGGCTGTGAACTGGTGTGGGATAGGCAGAAATTCATAGATATAGTGGCAACATATGTGACCCTTGTCCAGTCTGTCCAACAACCAGCCAATGATTATCTTATGTGCCATATCAATCCTTAATCCTGTTGACGTACACCAAAAGCTGGGGAAGAGTGTACTGCATGCTTACAAGGTAAACAATGAAAGACAAATGCCATGTTGAGAAATAAGAACGCAAACCCATATTACATGTAGGTATTTTATTCAAGGTGACACTTGATCATCCAGTTGGGTAGGTGGGTGATACTTGAGACAACTTCTGCTATGCCAGCTCTTCTCTCTACAAACTCCTCATTCTGATGTGATGGCTGGCAATATGAAATGGAGGCCTCGGAACCATGCAGTGGACACATCTATCTCCTGCCAAGAGTGGACCAGAACTATCCCCAATCCCATCTTGGGTATGATGATAAACTACATCTGACAGCAAGGCCTTTGATCAGGAGATGTTGAAGAGCGTGGAACCACCTCTTAATTGCTGGTGTTCCCGGGTCCACCCTGACCCAGGGTGGTAGCACCTGTTAGGGTCCCAGCTATGGGCAAATAGTTAACCTATCAAAAGGGGTCAAAACACTATGAAAGTATAAAAATAGGTTTTCATACTAGCAATACTTTTTTGGAGAAATTATTATCAGCAGTACATTTTTGTTTAAATTATTGCCAGCATTACATTTTTGGAAAAATATTACCAACATTACATTTTTGGAAAAATATTACCAACAATACATTTTTCAAAAGAAATATTACCAGCAATAAAAATCTTGTCAGCATTAAATAACCCACTGAGGTTGATATGCCATAAGACAAAACAAACCAAACCAATCCCAAGCATGACTATTAATATAGACAAGCACCTGAATATACCTTATTTCCAGTTTTTTGCCACTTGATCACTGAAAATCTCATATCCACCCATTTACTTCTGCATACCCCTTCGACCAAAGTGGATGCCACTTAAAAGACTGAAATTCAAAAGGGACTCTTTGCTGGTCTATCCAACAGAAACATAAGATTGAGATAAAACCATCGCTTCCCTTTCTGTGTGGATGTCCATAGTATCACAATATTTCAATTTATCAGGAATTACATTTGTAGCCCAGAGCTGATAGAATCAGGTGAAAATATTCCTGTTTTGATTCCTGGGAAAATTTTCGCTTAACATGCATTCCGTAATACAGGATGAGAATAATTGACAATATACTGTCCTGTAGAATTTTTCGAGTTTGGACTTGAATTCTTGTTAATCTTATTGAGTTTGTTTTTCTGTAATGTAAACCACTGTTGTCAGGACACCAGATGTAACACAGATTAGCATTAGATTTTTTCTTTTTTACAATTATTGTTTACCGTGTACAATGTCCAAGACCAACTTGAAGTAAAGGGCTACAGAGTAAGAGGCATAATTTATGGGGATGTGTGGGGAAAAATAACAGTTGACCCTAAACTTGAACAGGTTATTGTACTAATTGGGGAAACCTTCTCTTGGGAGTCAGTTCCACAAAGTGGCAGTTCATGCAAAGAAGCTATTTAGGTGGAATTTACATCTCACCAATGGAATACAAAGGGAATGAGGGTTGTTCGTTATAATGTGTGTGGTATGGTGGGGTTTTGCTGTGAAGGTTAGAATTGGTGGAACTAAAGAATGTAGTTCATCAGATATATGTAACACAGATCACAGACATTACTAGATTACTAAATATAGATAACACAGACTACTAATTACGACTGTACTAGCTGTAGACTAGTAATTGTCTTCTAGTCCAGCAATAGTTGCATATTCCAACTTCAAACCGGGTCTAACTATCAGCTGTTTGATTGATCCTTGTACACTGTTATCGTTTTGAGGCTAATTTGCAAAACAAAATCTATAAAGCTATTTACCTTGGACTTTGAATCCAGCTGACCTGGCCCTCCTTTGTGAAAAACAAATTGTTCATCAGCATCTTCATCTGAATCTAGATAAAAAAAAAAAGATAGAAAAAAAAGAATAATAATAAAAATTGAAGTGAAGTAAAAAATAAAGTTAAAGGGAACATTTTAGAGCAAAATTTAAGGAGTCATTTTTGAGGGGCCTGATCCTGGAATATATGTGTTATGATGTTGATTTGGGGTTAGTAGAGACAAACGCCAAATAACACGTAACAATAAAAAGGGTTTTAGTAGGTTGGTAAAAAGGTACAGAAATCACCTGAGTAGTCAATAACTAGCTCAGCTAAGAACTTCTCTGTCTATCTGTCTCTCCCCATGTCAACTGACATGTCACTATTTAAAGTCTTTGTTCGCAGACAAGTTCACCTTCCAGAGAGGTGGTAGGTTTCCGACACAACAATATGAATAAAAAAACAAGAGGAAAAACTATTCTTAGTTGCCATGGTTTTGTCCTCTGAGGGACTTTATCATCTGAATAAAGACAAAAGGGAAACTTATCTTAGCCAACTGTTTCATCCTCTGATCAACTTTATCAAGTTAAATCTAATGATTCTATTTTGCAACAAGTATTTTTAAACAGAAGTAAAAATGTTGATAGTCTTTCAAAATCTTTTCATTTAAGGAGGCTCATAGATATACTTTAGGTTAATTGAAAGTGAAGGCAAACTATGGAGGATGTTGTGTCTAATAAACAAAAGTGAGAAAATGTTGTTAATGAATTTTTTTTATAATTTTTATATATTATTTATTTTAGTTTAGCTTGAGAAATTAATTTATATATTTGTCTATTTTAAATAATAGAAGGTTTTGAATTTAACAGTTTTCTTTTAATTTAAAAAAAAAATTATAGTCATGTATGTTGGTTTGGAAAAAGTGTATTCCTTTCAGGAAAGGAGATAATAGAAAAATCCTGGGTACAAATTTATATTTTGATAAAATTCGATAGTGGCACTCTCAAGAATTTTCCTTCTAAGTAAATTACTTTCTCTTTTAATAAGTGTGGCATTCTTCAGATTGAAGTTGTAGTTGAATTTATTTCTATGGATGACTAATTGCATTTGATAAATTATGAATAAGATCCTTTTTGTGTTGATAGATACATTTTTTTCTGTAAGTTTCACCAGTATACAGTAGGAACAGTTGTGACAGATATGCATCAGAATTATTATGGATATTTTTGGTTCTGATCATATCCATAATGGTTTTGGATGTGATTGTAATTATTTTGATATTGTTAAAATTGGAGAAATTGTTTTTGGATAGTAGATGTTATCAAGTGGTGCAGAAAATGTCTCTGGATTTAGTTTATAGTGGAAGGATTTCAAGAGATGTTGAAAAAAATAAAGCAAAAAAAAAAAAAGAAAGAAGCCCAGTGACACATTGGAAATCTTGGATAATGTTATGGAGTGGTTTCACAGTGGAAGCTTGTATTTGTACTAAGTCGGTCCAAAAATAGGTTCGCCGTACAAAACGTTAGGAACTTGATATAATAGGTAATGACGCAGAGTAATCTAGTTGCGGTTGCTGATACTTTAGTATCCGACTAACGGTCATCCGGCATTGACTGACTGACCCACTGAGCGACTCCCTCGTTACTCTTACTACTCCTACTTATCATAGGTGGGAGAGACTATTAACTACAGAATAGGTGTGTACCACTATAACAGATAATATGACAGATGAACAGATCAATCAAGCTGAGCTCCAATAAAAGAAATCTGATGGGGAAGCAGTGATTACAATGCCAATAATCTTCCTTCTTGAATTTGTTCCAACCTAGCCTTTGCTGTTATGAGAAGAATAAATAATAATGAAATAAAAGCTTCAGAATTTTGTTTCAAAAAATGTTTTTCAAAGTTGAATGTACAATATAACTGTATTTAACATTTTATTATCAAGGCTTCTTTTCAGTCAAATGATATTTATTTTTCATTTTTCTTCTCAATTTGTTCGGAATGATGTCTGAGCTTGTTTTTTCTCTGTTGTCTGTGATAAAAATTACTCTGTTCTTATCACCATTATTATGTTATGTAGTAGTTGTTTGACATAACTAATGAATAGGATTTATTAAAACCAATATGAAAACTTTCATTCTAAAAATCATTATTCTGGAAGAAAGCAATTTCTAGGGGCCAAGAATTTTTCTTTTTTTTTCATTTCACCCCTAGCAAGGTGATAATGCCACTTGGACATGGTGTTACAAGGAATGAAAAGATTTTAGTGAGAAATGAGGAAAGGGGCAATAAAGAAACAGAATTCAGGAATACAGAACATGGTGATTGATGTTGCATTTAAATTTTTGAAGATTGTAGGTGGCAGAGAAGCAAGAAATTAAAAGGGACTTCCATAGACGAGAAGTGCGAGAAAAGAAACTGTAAGAATAGAAGGTCCTGTTAGAATAGAAGAACATCTAGCTGGCTCAGCTGGAAAATGGTAAGATTTAGTTGACAATTTGGCAGAAAAAAAAGCTCATCAGAAAAATTATTTGTAGAAAAGACAGAGGGAAGCCACTGCATGGAAATCAGGAAGAAAGCGATTTCTAGGGATCTGGAATTAAGGAAAGATTTTCTAAAAGAAGAGAATTATTATATGTATAATAGATAAACATTTACAATAGAAATCACTTGAAAACTAGGAAGGAAGGGATTTCTAGGGATCTGGAATTAAGGCAAAAGCTACTGAGAGAAAAAAATTATATGTAAGTAACACCAAAAATTTGCTGAAAAAAAGAATACATGATGAAAAAAAAAGCACAAAATATATTAAAAAAACAAATTTACTACCAAAACCTTTATTATTAGAATGAACCAATTTTTTAAATAATTCTTAGCAGCTTTAAAATTTTCGTTAAAAATCTTCTTGTGTCAACATGAGACACTCAAATTTCCTGTACAAATTAATATTTGGACAAGAAATTTAAGTGTCTTTTTGCTGTGAAAAACACATCAATTTGGAAATTCTTGCAAAAATTGAATAATCGTTGAATTTTAATGAAGCTTTCAGGACTTATTCAGAAATTAATTAAATTATTTTTGATTTTTTTTTTTTTTTTTTTTTACATGTTACCAAAACTCATTTCTTGCCCCCACGCATTTGAAAGAAAAAGTCAGAAGCAGAGTAAAATTCAAATCTAAAAAGTACCAAGAATATTTCATTTTAACTCAAATAAACAAAACAGAAAAAAAAACAACAAAAAAAACAAAACCTCACATATAACAGTTGGTGAATATGTCATAATGACCTGACTCTTCCAATGTCACTTTCCAGTGGTTGAACTTATCACATTCATTTTTGCTTTTTGAATCACAGTTAGGTCAACCAATGATATTCATCAATAATATATTTATGTATGCACTTTGCATTTCTCCACAGTTCATGTCTGTCCAATTGCAAAAGCAGCTGAACTAATCAGCACAACCCAATTATGAGCTGAACACTTTTCTGTTAATTTTGCTTCCCATTATACAAAATACAGAGTGAGAACAATATCAGCCCCTCAAGAGAAAATAAAAAAAAGCATCAATAATGATAAGAATCAAGTGGTTAGATTAGGAAGCACTTATCATGTTGGATTGCTATGACTTATGAGGTAAATGTGGAATTGTAAATAGTTAACTGATTTTTGTATAGCATAGAAATATTGACCAACTCAATTTAAATAAAAGATTTCAGTTGCGGGTTGGACTAAATAAATACTGTGGATTTATTGATTAAAAAACAGGACATTAATTAGTTAATATATATGCTATCCTATAAGTGACATACTAGACAGGTTCTATTTTAAAAGGGCATGTTTTCAAAACACAGAATTTAAATGCATTTCATCAAATACTGAAAATAATTTAAAAGTAATTTTTTAGAAAACATTTTCCATCTGCAAATACATCTTTGATTGTTTCATTCATTTTCTACAGCTTTTCAACTATTTGAAAGTTATTTAAAGCGAGATAATATTTTAGATTGTGAAATTATTTGGTGGGGGGTAGATAATAATGGTTTTAGCTTTACTAATTAACCTATATCTGAGGGGAAAATAGGTGGATTCATACCTTTCCCAAGGGTATTTGCATGTAAGTGTATATAATGACCCCAATGGGAATTGGAACTCAATTCTTTGATTAAAAATTCTGAGCCATTATCCACTACACCACTTGCACATTCAAACTTTATTATTCCAAAGCAGTCACCCAGGTACTGACCAAGCTTGACATTGCTTAACATCAGTGATTGTACAGAAATTGGTATTTCAATGTGATGTATCCATAAAACCAGACACATCTGTGAGAAAACTGCCCAACATTTACTGCTATATAAGCAGACCGATATTATATAGCAGTTCAGTTCTCTGTTTCTAATGAAATTTTCCTGAATCTTAATACTTTATTTAGCTTCTGGAAGGCATCTTTCATTATGCCAATGTGCATTTGGATTTCTCTATCACATAGTCCATCATCTGTTATAACATTTCCCAGATAGGTAAACTGTATGATTCTGAGATCTCCAATTTATAGTTTACATCTTGGGCAGTTCCTCTTGCTAACAATCAAACATTGTGTCTTTTTACAATTGAAGGTTAGTCCTTTCTTCCTGCTTTCCTTCAGTTTTCTTTCTCTGCTTGCCATATATGAAGTGCGTTCCAGAGGTTTTGAGACTTTTTCAGTAGAGACATTTATTAATTTCAAAGAACAAAACTCTAATCTCCTTCAAAGTGGGATCCTCTGACTTCAATGCACTTGCTGCAGCACTCCAACCACTTGGAAGTCATCCAAAGTGCAGGTGCCCAAGACCCTTGTTACAACTTCCTCCATCTTCTCAATGTCTTCAAAACAACTGCTCCTGAGATTTTCCTTCTATGGAAATAACCAAAAATCACAGGGAGCAAGGTTTGGAGTACACATAAAGTGAGGGACAGTTTTGATATCCATTAACTACCTCTCTGCTGCCAGCAATGCATCTTTTCTGGGCACCTTGGGAAGAAACAGTTGGGCATATTCAGATCTTCATGAATAATTCTGTGTACAGTTGCTACACCAACTCCAAACTGCATGCTTATTGTCTTCAGAGACACACCACAATCTTCATTCAAAAAATTGCGAATTTTCTCAACCAGCCCTACTGTTCTGATGTCCTTCTTATATTGTCTCACATCTCCTCTCTACTGTCTTTGAACCTCTTGTGATAGCAAAAATCAAACACCCAGTTTATACAAGTTAATCTATAAGCAGTCTGGACCATTTCATAAGTTTTTGTAGCATTTTTGCCAAATTTAATATAAAAATTTAAGCATCTAAATTGTTTTCACATCCTAACTGCATTCTGCAAACGAGTCAGTTGTTGATAGGCAGGGTTTAGAAGTGTGTGTTCAAAGAGCTGTTACAGCCACTGCCTTCAATCTGGAATAACAAAAGTTGGCAGGTCAATTTATTATATATATATATATATATATATATATATATATAGTAATGATATACTAAAATTACAATAATCTAGGATAGTTATAACTGCCTCTGCTAAAAAAAAAAAAAAAAAATCTCAAAAATTCTGGATTGCACCTTGTAGAAGCAAAGGCCAGTTACAGGATATACAGTCCTGGAGGAAGACAAATAATTAACTAAATGGAATTGAGTAAAAATACAAATACAGTTCCAGTTGTGTACACTGTATCTGTAGTG
This sequence comes from Acanthosepion pharaonis, assembly GCA_903632075.3. Lineage (NCBI taxonomy): Eukaryota > Metazoa > Mollusca > Cephalopoda > Sepiida > Sepiidae > Acanthosepion > Acanthosepion pharaonis. Next base: position 2,537,608 of record CAHIKZ030005169.1, on the reverse strand, counting down.
ACTCTTAGGACTTACATTGGGTGAACAATAGTATTAAAAAAATTAGGCCAAGCTGCTGCTCTATTTTTATTATGTCCCAATAAGCAAAAATATACCACACATACTTTGGTGCCTGTCAAAGGGTAATGATCACCAACAAATTAACTCACATGTCAATGCTAGTGAGTTCATTTGCTGAGTGTCTCACTGTGGCGGCCTTGTGCCAAAGTGGGACAGACCGAGCAAATACCAAAGCTTAGTTAAAGTTTTCACTCAGTTTCATATACTCTCCACATTGCCTATAATGAAAATCTAAAACTGTTTTTATGATCAATTGTGTGGCTATTACAGTTGTAGATTATTGTATAGTTATGACATTAAGAGGACTACCATCAGTAGCAAGACAAAAGATGGCATCATATAGTGTTGATAATTACTATTAACATTCAATTTTGAGATTTATACAGGGATATTTTCTCTTTTTTCTGAACAATAAGAAGCAATGATTCCTAGTATTAAGTATAGTTTTTAATTAGTTAATTACTAGATATCACTAAAAAATCTCTTGTGAAAGTTTTTTTTAGTAACTCTAGGTTAGTAGTAATTTCCAATTAATATACTTGCCTCCAATCAGAAACACAAGATGCTTGCATAGTTGCTAGGTTTTGACTTTAAATAACCTTGATTAAATAGCATGGCAGACAGGGATTTTAAGCCTTAATAGGGCAGCCAGTTTAGCAGAAGGATAACTCTGAATTCAACGCTATGGAGAATGCAACAGGAAACCACTTCAATCCCTTTCAAAGAACAAACAAGTTTTTCCCAAAAGAAAGCTCGATTATATAAGAGACTGTGAAAAAAGCAATGATTAATAATTTCAGATTATATAAGAGACTGTGAAAAAAGCAATGATTAATAAAGTAAATTCACAAGACATTAGTAGATCTCACTTATCTATGATTCTGTTTTTTGTAATTTCAGTTACCTAGTCAACCCCCAGATATAAACAACTCAAGTTTTACCAAATAATGGTACCAAAATGTAAGTGTAAATATACAATGAGGCCCTCACCTAACTTTTTACTGACTGGCCAATGACAATCCAACATCATGTTTCCATTCTGCATGATGGTATTGTGAATTAATTATGCATATTCCAGCTGAGTAAGCATTTCATTGATTGCAACCAGCCAATTACCATGGGCATCAGTTAATTTGGCTTTGCCCAAGCAAAATGCTCATTATCTTGCCCCGCTGTGAGCATTAAGAAAGTAGGAGATAAAGGTTGGGGTTAAGAATAAAATAACCTAACAGGTAACTTGAAAAATAAAACAAAGAGAAGGATTTTAAATTCCAGCTTTCATTTCATGTTAATTTACTTGGGAAATTCAACTTCCAGCTTCATGCCAACTGCCTGCCATCTTGTTTGGAAAACACTGGGTTGATTCTCTAAAACACCTGCCTCATAACTGAGATAGTTACATCCGCAAACATAAATAAACATATCTGCAATAAAACAGAATATCAAACAATATTTTTTTCCCATGACACCACTTTTTTAACTGCCTTCACTCTTCGGCAATGTTTGTTAAAAAGTGATGATTAGAATTGGAATAAAGCCTAAAAATATGAAAGTAAATTTATATATTTTCTTTGTTTTTGAGAATTGACAACAAAAATAATAAACACTATTAGATTGCTTATTTACACTAATGTCTTATAAAACTGGGTACAGTGTAACCCGGAGAAAATCTCTCTTATATTCGGGTTTCTCTTATATCCGGGTTTGGTCTATATGTATACATTAACACAGGCTCTAATTTGGGACCAGAGAAAATCTCTCTTATATCCGGGTTACACTGTATATGATTTCGACAGTTATAAATTATTGGCAATTGGAAAATGTTCATGGAAGTATAGTGTTTGAAAAATATATCCAATTATGAATTTTGCCATTTAGGCTTCAAAAGATGAAAAACAAAAAAGTGAGTTGCATGTGTGTTTTTGTGTATGTTTATTAAATAAAGAAATCATATTGTTTTTTCCCAAGGTGATGTTGCTTGAGACTAAAAAATAGAAAGAAAATAAGTGACTTTAAAAATGTTGTTAATATTTTATGTTCTTTGCTTTAAGTGTCCAAGTCAACAGAAAGAATCCTTCAGAATGGGTAGAAAATAAATAAATAAAAGATTTTTTTTTTTTGCGTTCTCTGTGTTGACAGCATGTTATAAAATTGGGTATATTTTTAAAAATCACTCATTTTCTTCCTCTTTTTTTATAGTCATCAGCAACACCAGCTTGGGAAAAAATAATATCATTTATCTAATAAACATACACAAAACAAGACATGCAATTCATTTTTTGTTTTTGATGAAGCCTACACAGCAAAATGCATAATCAAATATATTTTTGAAACATTATACTTTCATGAACAATTTCCAATTGTCAATAATTTACACTATTATATTATATATATTATATTATTATATATTGATTCAATTTTTATAAAATGGTAAATAAGGATTTCTTTATAGTTGGTTCACATATTTTAATAATTTAGTAAATGTTTATAAATTTATGCATAAAAATTGTTTTCACATTTATTTCTTTATAAATTGGTAAATGAGGAATATTGCATTGCATTAGTTCTAATTGTGTTAGCTTTTAGAATGTTGTAAATATAAAATTATTCTTGCAAATAAACAATTTAATAAATAGTATTTATTATTTTTGTTGTAAATTCTCAAGAATAAAAAAATTTATAAATTCACTTTCATCACATTTAGGATTTATTCCAATTCTAATCATCACTTTTTAAAACATTGCTGAAGAGTGAAGGTAGTTAGAAAAAAGTGATGTTATGAGAAAAAAAATGTCCTTTTGACACTGCATCTTAGAGTGGGCATGTTTATCCATGTTTACCACTACATCTTACCTATTTAGTTCTAGAAGTTCAATCAAGTCCAGGTAAAAAGCCAAGATTTCAAATGTTGATTTCTAAGCAATGAAAATCTCCCCAATTAAAAAACTGGTGAAACACTATTTTAATTCCTCTCATCATTTACCTTTGTGTCATGCTTAGCTAAACTTACCTGATACTTTGTTACCAGTTCTTGGTCATTTGTTGTGAAATATCAATTAAAAGGTATATATAATATCTGGTTTAAGGATATCTGATCTTTTAGACTGCACCTCTCCATAGCACTAGGACAAAGTTGTGAAAAAAGGACTCTTTCCCTGTATCATCTGAATGGTGTCCCACATTAAAAAAAAAAGGCCTTGAGCTATTTAACATCAACATGTGTTTTGAAAATTAATGGCATTTCATGAAATACGTCAGTTTGATGTTTTTAGCCAAGGATCATTAAGAGTCCCAAGTCTTTAAACATCAGACCCTGTCACCATGGTGACCCAGCTGATACTGATTGGATATCAACTTGTGTACCATCCATCAGCTACAACTCTTCTCATCATGCGAGCAATCCATTGTGATTCACACTTGTCTGGTATTTATAGTCCAAACACGAACAACTTCCGTGCTTTTCTATAAAATGGAAAAATTTTTGTGTGCCACATTTTGTCTTTCATTGGACTAATGGGATGTTTATATTGATGTAACTAGACATATTATAAACAAAATGTAAAAGTTTAAAATTTCAGTGTCCCCTCCCCTTCATGTGCATGTGTACTTACAGCAACATAAACATCACTTTAGTGTGAAGTGTGATGAAATCCTAAAAAAACAAAACATGGCACACAAAGATTTTTTCCACTTTGTCATTGATTTTCCTAATACTGTTCTGGTACATAAAAATTTATATATCATTTTCCCATATATATGTATGTACAGTCAGTCTCTCCGTCTTTCTCTCTCTTAAAGATGAACAATTAACTAAATTACCTCTCAGAATAGTTACTGTCAATCATTTACTTTCAATGCCATTTGATGAGAAATAGTCGAATACACAAGAGCATTAAAGCAAAACAATAATCATTGGAATTAAGCAGACAAGACCACTTCTAATTCCAATAATTAACAAAGCAGCTAAAGAAGCAAATAAAATACGATCAGATTAGTTTCCATTAACTTCAACTTAAAATGATGTTAGTAAGTCGGTATCTAACATGAACAGTCAGTATTTAAAACCAAGAAATCCATTTTGCACATTTATAAATCTACCGTCTGGCTGTTTCATGCTAGATGCAATCGTCAGGCCTGATGATTGTGTCTAACCTGTCGCCTCTAAGTGTTCATTTATTTATATATATATATATATATATATATTCAGTCTTGCAGTTCACTGCTACTAAGAAGTAGGAATTTTTTTTCTATCAATCATGTCTATGCTGGCCAAAATTAGTTGAGGAACCTAATTGAAATAATAAAACAAAAAAAATATTAATATACAGCGTAGTGTGTCTGAAAATTTTAATTTTTGAATATTTTTATTGTTCAATATATATATATATATATATATATATATATATATATATATATATAGGTATCCATGTGGATAAATCAAATAACTAGATATTAACAACTGCATATACATGTGTTAGCGTGCATACTCAGGTTAACTGAATAAATATTTACTCAATTTAAGGTGTAAACAAAACAGTGCTCAATGTGGTTAGACAGAGCTAACGTATAAATATATATATATATATATATAAATATATATATGATAATTTTAGCTGTTTATCAACAAGGAAACATTTAGCATTCATTAACTGAGCAACCAGTACAGTATTTGGTTGACATTTATAAATTTATAAAAACATCCTCTTAAAATAATTTTCCAGGAATATAGGTTTCTCAAGTCCAGTAGCTGTTATTGCTCTTTCCAGTATTGATGGTGGTTTCCTTCCTAACATTTTATTTTAAGTACTGTGGAATGTCAACATCTTGATAATGTCATTATTTTTTTTTCTCAGAGTTACATGTGCTATCCATTTTAGTTGTTGCTGCTTTTGAAAGTCCTCAAGTGATGTGGTTTCTGTTATTTTGTACAGGTCTTTGTGTATATGATTTTGTAGCACCCGTCCATATAGTTCAAAGAAGAATAATCTTTGCCAAGACTGTCAGGCTTTACTCACTCAAAGTTACTTTTAATCATAACTTAAACTCACCAATGGCACATAAAGGGAATGAGGATGGTTCAATACAATTTGTGTAGCATGGCGGGGTCTAATCATGAAGGTCAGAACTTGTGGAACTAACAAATGTAGTTCGTCTGAACACTTTCCATGGAAATAGCAATAAAGTAGCAAGTGACTAGTAACATTTCCTCTGTGGGAATATGTATATACATAGAAGTGTGTGCATGCGTGCATGTGTATTAATATCTACCCGTTTCACTTTTCCTTATCACCAAACCAATGTTGAGTACAGCCTTAAATATCAGTTGATACTGTAATTGGGCATTTATTGATTTTTAATAGGATTAAGAATGTCATAGGAGAAAATGATGGCTGATCAGTTCTTCATAGTGCTACTCTACCTGGCAGGTGAGGAGGTAGTGGCTGGAAGACAAGGCAGCAATGGAACAGACATCTGCTTGATGCATTCACTTCATAGATTATCATTGAAGCTGAGGTAGGGTAGTGGGATGGGGAGAAAATTGTTGACCATACAGATCTCATAGTACAAATCGATACAATAGTCTTCTTGGAGAATACATTTTTTTTTTTTAAAGAACTGCAGATGAACCAAAAATGGTGACAAAGAAAATGGCAATTGGTTGGTGCGAGCAACCAATGTAAAAATAACGTGTGTGTCATACATGTATATGAGCACAGTACTCATATAGGAGGCATGGTGGAGTAATGGATAGCAGCTTGGATTGAGGAATCAGAGAGCCGAGTTTGAATTCCAGTCAAATTCATTACATTCACTTACATGCTAATACGCTTGGGAAAGGTATAAATCCTCTTTTTCTCTCCCAGCTATGGGTAAATAGCAGGACAAAGTGGGTTCTATAGCCTTGAATGGCAAATGGTCTACCACAGAAAGAAATGACAACCTACTGCAGGAAAAAATCTGCCTTGTCAGTCATGTATCGAAAGATACATGATCACCTAAGTGTGTATCATTCATGGCACATAACTGACTCATAAAAATTATAAGGCCATATGTGGATAGGCATTTCTGCTTTGGATCAGTGTGCACATTATTCACATACATAAAACACAATGTGTATGTGTATATATATATATATATATATATATATATAACAGGATGTTGAAAAGTTCTCAGCATAACCAAGGAAAACTAAAAAAACTAAAATAAGATAAATATATAAAATCAATGTTGGGTCATTTTCTAAGCTTTCTGAAATTGAGTTAGATCAAAAACTTTTCTGCACCTCCTTGTGTGCATGTGTACAATATATTCTATATTTGTATGTAACATTTTCAGTAGACCACACAAATACTACACTCTGACCCAAGACAGAAGTACTGAGGAAATACACTTGTGTACTGTGCATTTTATCGACAAGTATAAAAATGTATTTCCTCAGCACGTAACTGTGTGCCCTATAGAAAATGTTACACAAAAGTAAATAAAATTATAGTGTGTGTTTTCCAGGAATATGTGTGTATATATGTGAGGGAAATTCAAAAATTATCTCATAACACAGATATGTTATGGTGAAAGTGCAGATAATTTTTTTTTTTACTTACCTGTGTGTGTGTGTGTGTGTGTGTGTGTGTGTGTGTGTGTGTGTATATATATATATATATATATATATATATATATATATATAATGGACAAATATATATATAATTATTATGAAATGGACAAAGTTATTATTTTTTTTTATAGATACAAATATTTAAGTAAATGTTCTGTTTATAATAAACAGTATTAAACAACATTTACCAGCCTGAATGTTTGAGAAAATTTCTAGGACATTCAGGCCGGTAAATGTTGTTTAATACTGTTTATAATAAAGAGAGCATTTACTTAAATATTTGTATCTATAAAAAAATGTATAAACATAAAATGTCTTAATATATATATATATATATATATATATATATATATATATATATATATATATAGATAGATAGATAGATAGATAGATTCTTTTTAGTTATTGTAACATTTTCTTCAGAGCACACAGATAATATACTCTGACACTAGTCAGAAATTATGAGAAAATACACTTATACTATTACACAAAATGCAGATATTCTACTGATTTGAGGAAGAAGTTATGGTATAGATGAAGGACCCAATCATTTTTTATAGGTATTATATTTTCATATTCTGTGTGTGTGTGTGTAATATATATAAATCCATAAATGTTTTGTAAAAGTTAATTATGACAGAATTCTGTCATTTAAGATGACGTATTATGATTATTTACATTATTCAGACTTATCCTCATCTTTGTTGCCATATTCACAACGTTTCAGCTGTTGTATGCTCTAGATGACATAAAGAGTTCAGTTTGAAATTCCAATCACCTGAAGAAGGCCGAAGTGTACAATGGCCGAAACGTTGTGAATACGGACATTTTCTACCACAACTACAAGAAACATATGTATGTAGTCATCGAAAAAAAAAAGTTTTTTCTTAAGATAATAGTATCCATATCTCTTATTCATAAAAGCAATTAAAAACTTTTCAAATTAAATAACATCTTAGTTTTATTGCATTTTTTATTTTATGATTTGTTGTAGATTTTCTCTCGCTGGGTATCCAGATTTACATGGAAATTGATCATTTAATTTCTCCAAGGACTTGTCCTTATGATTAATATATGTACCATTACTAAATTGCTAAAAAATTAGCATACGGTAGTGAAAAAAATATCCCAAACTTAAAACCAAAGTTCTATTGTCAAAATATTTATGTTATTATTAAGAGGAAAGAACAAAGGATTTTTTGATTATTAAATTAAATTGTAATTTTTTTTTCATTTTTTCGAATGTTCAAAACTTGGGTGAAAAAAAATCTTGTTCTTATCAGAAATTTTTTTTTTTTAATATTTTGTTACTAAATAAATTATATATATATTATATATATATATATATATATATATATATATATATATATATATAACTGTTACTCCCCACTTATATAATTTTTTTTAAATTTCAAGAAATTATTTTTTTATTTTTATAAACTAAAATAAAAGCTTCAAGAAGGATTTTTCATTTTTTTAAATTAATTTTATTTAAACATAAGGTATCGCGAATCTATGGTAGTACCTAAATTAATTATAAACATTTAAGCGCTACAAAAATTAATTTCTTGAATTTTTTTAAAATTAAATAAATGAGTGTAGGTATCGTAACAGAAAAGAAACGTTTCTAAAATAATTTAATTCATTTGTGAATAAGTCCTGAAAGTTTCATTAAAATCCGAAATTTATCTGATTTTTGTAAGAATTTCCAAATCAAAGAGTTTTTCACTGAAAAAAAAAAAAAAAAAAAAACAACAAAAAAGACGTTAAAATTCCCCATAGTAAATTTTATATGGTCACCTACTGACGCAAGAAAAAAAATTTTTAAACAAAATTTTCAATGCTTTAAAATGGATAAAAAAAAAAAAAAAATAGTTTAATTAATCAAAAATCCTTTGGTCATTCCTAAAACAAAGATTTCGGTGATACCTGTGTAACCTCTATGAACAAATAATTAAGTGTTACTGTTGGTAACAAATGTAAAAAAAAAAAAAAAAAATTTCTAAAAATAAATAATTTCATTCATTTGTGAATAAGTCCTGAAAATTTTATTAAAATCCAACAATTAATTGATTTTTGCAAGAATTCCCAAAACAATGTGTTTTTTTACCACAAAAAAGACGCTAAATTTCCCATACTAATCTTTGGGCCAACAAAACAAGATTTTTATTTTAACCAAAATTTTGAACGAGCTAGAAAGGATTAAAAAATTTAACAAAATTAGCAAAACAATACTTTGGTTTTTCTTCTTCTTAATAATAACAAACATTTTGGTGATAAAACGTTGTTTTTATCAATTTTGGGGCATTTTTTCATAATATGCTATTTTTTTAGAAAATGTTTGGAAGTTGTTTCCAGTTTTAAAGCTTGTCTACGAAAAATAAAAGTAACCTGACTTTAAAGGTAAACACATTTATTTTGAGACAGCATAGTTAAGTCTGTAGTTAATGATGAAAAAAAAAAAAAAAATTTTGCTTTTGCACAACCAATACTTATTTTTCAACATTATACCGTTTGTCAATGCACTTAACCAAGACTGCTCACTAAATTATAGATCACGCTTCAAGCATTATACAGTGAACATTTCAGATTAAAATTAAGCTCAGAACTGCGCCGGGTGTTTGTTTGAAGGTGGTGTAATGGTTAGCCAACTTGTCTCGCGAGATCAGTCAATCACGACCGAGTCGTGAGTTCGATCCTCACTAGTTGCTCCACAATTTCGGCCTTGTGGCTACATTTAGATGCGTTGTAATGGTTAGCAAGCTTGTTTCATTAAAATCAATTACAACTGAAACGTGAGTTTGTTCCTCGCTGGGTGCACCATACTTTTGGCCCTGTGCCACATCTAAGCTATGTTTAGAAAATCACCATGATTGTGTCAGGCTGCGGACTTAATCACCTACCTGTCGAACGAACATATAAAGAAAGACAAAAAGATACACACCTGTTTTCCACCACCAGATAAAGGGCCAAGAAGGCATTTTAAATTAAAATTTCCCAGTTATTTTTTGAGTTCAAAGGCTGTGTTCAAATTACCTCATTGCAGAAATTGGGTAAGTATCCACCTAAAAAAACTAGGGTTATTTCTTTAAAAAAAAAAAAAAAAAACAAACAAATTATTTAAAAATAATTAAAAAGAGGAGCTAAAAAAAAATCTCTCTACTTGAAATGGTTCTACGAGACTGTATCATAAAAATTACTTGGAGTGACTTCCAAAAGCAAAAAAAAAAAAAAAAAAAAAAAAATGGGAAAGTGGGTAAGACTGATCTGAAGATGGGGTGACATTTGATGTGGGGGAGCAGGCAACGAATAATGGTTTCATAGTTGCTATAACAACGACAACAGATATCGAAAGCCAAGTGAGCTGTTCAAAAAGGAACCTCGAATGAGTCAGGCCCCACACCCTCCATTGCCTGATCACACCACCTTGTCAGTTTGTTTCCTGGGGGTAGTGGGGAGGGGTTAATGGAAGAGGTAACGTGCTCTGTCGATAGAAAGCTCAGCTGATTCAAGACGTATCATCACCTGATCAGAGAATAAGAAACAGGGTGAAGGAAAGTAGAACAAAATGAAATGTGACCAGTGGTAATTAAATAACCAAAAAGTTATTTTGACAAAACTCTCCTCACATCACCTGTTAAAATAAACAAAACAAAAAATATCATAACCTCAATTCTTTTTTAGTGGTTCCCTCTTCTACTGGGTTTCTATTCAAGGTGAATTCCAGAAATAAATACAGTGTAACCCGGATATAAGAGAATTGTCGGGACCGGAGAAGAAGTCTCTTATATCCGGGTTTGGTCTATTTTATATACATTAACACAGGCTCTAATTTGGGACCAGAGAAAATCTCTCTTATATCCGGGTTACACTGTAATAAGTTTTACTTAGAAATCGTCCCAAAGCACAAACAATAATAATAATAAAGATGGCAGTTTTATGCAAAAGTAAAATTGTAAAGTGATTCCTTTAAGTAAAGAAAGAAAAAAAAAAAAAAATGTTCTCAACTTATTGAGGAAAGAAAAAGACCGTATGCTGATGTTGCTAAGAACTACACTCAGAAAGTCTTCTGTCTGTTACACATATTTTAATACACTATGTACCTTTCTTTTTCTTTTTCATTTTTTAATTAGAATCACCCCAAGCAAGGCAGTGATGCCACTAAAACACAAGGGGTTACAGAGTGCGGAAGAATTATGAGCAGAATGAGAAGAGAGTAATCAGGAGGACAGTAGATAGCAATTGACATTGCATTTAAATTTTTGCAGATTAAAGTTGGCTGGAAAGCATGAAGCTGGAAAGGAGTTCCACAAGCAAGAAGTGCAAGAAAAGAAACTGTTAGCATAGAATTTACACCTACATCTAGCCAGCTCAACTGTAAATTGATGAGATTTTGATGCCAGTCCAGTGCTGTGTAAATTCAAAAACTCTAGGTACCATAGTGAAGAGCTCATTCGAACAATTGCCATGAAAGTATTTATAGAAACAACAGAGAGGCAACCTTATGACAGCGAGAAAGTGACTGGAGTCGAGCCACCAGATCAGGACCAGTAATATTGCTGATTCTTCTTTGGAACTTATCAAGGAGCTCAAGGTAAATGGCACAGGCACCAGACCATATGTGGCAGCAATATTCTAAGCATAGATGAATGGTACACTTATAGATATGTAAGATAGATTCTGGGGAGAAAAATTGTTTTAATCCTTTTTAAAATCTGTGAAATTTTGGTTAAAAATCTTGTTTTTCTTGTATCAATATGGAACCATAAATCGATGAAAAAGCACAATGATTTGAAAATTCTTGCTAAAATTAGATAGATTTTAATGAAACTTTCAGAACAGATTCACCAATAAATTATTTTTTAATCTTTTTTTTGTTTTTTTAAAAAGAATATATTGACAAAATTTTTTCATCTGGAATTATAGAGTTGAAGTAGACTTTAGAAGGAACCGGAAACCTAATCCTGAACAGGAAACAAGGGATAAACCTCTACTCCTGTTCAAAAGATTGAGGAGGAATGTGAACTGGACAATATGAGAACCTGCTTACTTTTATTAAATTCTTATTCTTTTATTATCCTCTTCCTTTTATAATGTTTTCTTTTTCTCATATTCTTTCATACACAGTAGTCACTTGCATTTTATTGGCTTTATTGCCTTCCTTGGAGTGAAATGATATAAAATAGATAAATAAAAAAACAGTGGCTGCAAAAAGCATTTGACTTTGGAAAATTCTATTTTATTTTTTGTTATTAACCAAGCAACTGTGAATGGGAAGAAGACGACAACTGATTCACAAGCCACAGTTCCAAAAGCCTCTTTTGTCTGAAAGAAAACAATTTAGTTCAACATTTGTGAATGTCACTGATTCATCAGCAAGGTTTTTCCTTCTTCCTCCTCCTTGCTAGTATCAGCTTCTGAATACATTGAATGTAGGTGAGGAATGAAATTGAAAAAGAAAGCATAGAGAACAAGAAGCAACATGCCAATGTTAATTACAAGAGAAATATTAGATGATTCAAAGGAATGAAAGAAACTAGCTGAAAAGAACAGTGCTTACTAAGAAGATGGCAAGTTTATGCAAGTCAAGGAGAGGGGACACACATCTGGTCCAGGATACTTTTCTATGAATAACCCTTTCTCTGCTAATGTCAAATGGAAGAGTTCAGGTCAGCAAAGCAACTCAGGTCATTTTGATTAGGTCCTCATTGTATTCCTAATTCTGCACCATTTTCACAGAGAAAAAAAGAAAACCCAATGACCATTGTGGCCAGTTTTCAGTTCTACAAAACTCATGATGATCAAGCTTTAAAAAATAAAGAATAAAATAAAAAATATCTATTGAACAAAAAAGAAAAGTAAAAGGAAAGTGATTCCAAGCATCATTTTAAAAAGTAGTCTGTCATATTGTCAAAGTCTGTACAGAACATATAACAAAAAAAGTATTCAAAATTTAAAAAAATGTATTGAGAACAAAAATAAATCCAATATTGGCATTTCTACAGAAACACACCTCTCCAAGAAATAATAACAAGGCCAAGTAAATGCCATTGATCAAGGTTGGAAAGTGAGAGTTGGGTAACTCCGGTGCAGATATAGCAGCAATATTCCATTTTTGGTCTAATCTGATACTTGTAAAGCTAAAGCATGGCAGAAGGTGTCAGATACATTCTGGAGTGATAGAACGAGCCAAAACAGCTCCAGTACAGATATAGCAGCAATACTTTATTTTTGGACTAATCTGATTCTTGTAAAAATAAAGCATGGCAGGAGGAATCAGATATTTTCTGTTACAGTAGAAGGATATACAATTATGAATTAAATGGTTAGAAGGTTCAACTTGTATCACCATACCATTTACCACTGTTCTGTCATGGCCCAATAAAATAAAATAGGAGGCATTGCTTTTAGAGCAACCCTCATATATAGGGTTATATAATTATATAAAAAGGTATACTACATCATTTTTTTTAATCATTTCACATGAAGCAAGCCAATGAAGCCATTAAGACACAAGGGGTTACTGAGTATTACTGAATATGAGAAAAATACTATTAAGGGAAGAGAACAAAAACAACAATTAAGAAGATAATGATCAACACTGCATTAAAATTTTTGAAGATCAAATTTGACTGGGAAGTAAGAATCCAGAATAGAGTTCCACAAGTAAGAAGTGTGATAGAAGAAACTGTTAGCATAGAACTTACATTTATATTTAGTCATTTCAACTTTAAAATGATGAAACCTTGCTGCCAATCTAGTTACTATAGAGGAAAGTTATCAGAATAATTATCATGAAAGTATTTATAGAATATGTAGATGTACGCTACATTACAGTGGTGGGAAAGTGACTGAAACCAAGATGCCATGCCAGGCCATGACCAATAACATTGCAGATTCTTCTTTGGATTTATCAAGAATCTTTAATTATATAGCAAGAGAACCAGACCATATGTGGCAGCAATATTCAAAGCCTGGATGGATTATATATATATATATATATATATATATATATATATATATATATATATATATATATATAAGATAGATTCTGGAGAGAATAATTGTTTATCACACCACAGTGAACCAACTTTCATAGCAGCAGATCTACCAATTGATTCAATATAATCTTTCCACTTCATGTCATCAGAAAATATTAACCCAAGAAAGTACAATGAGTCACTCTTCTGGAGGTTAGCATCAGCCATGTTGATGGAAAGCAAAAGGAGGTCTCTCAAATGATTGATAGAGAGTAGTTTCATTTTGAAGGTGTTAAAAATAACTTGCCATTACTTGCCCCAGTTAACAGCAGATTATAGGTCATTTTTGAGATCAGCTGCCAATTAAACCTCATCAAACTGCCGAAATTTAATTTTCTTGGGAACACTATTAATTTTTTTTTTTTTTTTACAAAAATATATTGCTGGTAATTTTTTAACTATGAAAATATATTGCTGGTATTTTTACTATAAAAATGTATTTTATTGCTTTCATAGTGTTTTGACCCCAGTTTTGGGATTAACTACTAGCTCTCATAGCTGGAACACTAATAGGTGCTACCACCCAAGGTCAGGGTGAACGTGGGAAAACCAACAATTAAGAAATGGTTCCACGCACCTCAAAACATCCTGATCAGTGGCCTTGCAGCCAGGTGCAGTTTATTGTCAAACCCAGAATGGCCTTGTATCTGAGTGGCTTTATTGCCTTGCTTGGGGTGAAATGATTAAGAAATAAAATTATAGAATTCAACATTAAACAAAAGGTAGAAAAACAAAGCAAAAACTTATTCCTTGTTGCTGATATATTACTCAATATAACCTGTCATATGTTAGTTGGAGAGAAGATGGACACTGCTGAGTAACTCTATTGCTTTGAGAAATACCATGAAGGAATTAGTATGCTATGCTAATGATCTATTTACTGGGATATTTCAATCTGTTATATTTATATATAATCTTTTGTTTATCTCCACACCTAATCTCTTTCTTTAAATCCACTCACATAAATTGTCTTTCCCTCTTCTTCAGAACCTTTCTTTTTTTTTCCTTTAATACTCTGTCTCAGAAACATACCCCACAAAATATTGTCACCTTTTTTTTCAATAACCATATATTTTCATTTTTTTGGCTCTTAAACTATTTCTCCCAATTTTGTAATCACGTTTTCTCTCCCCAATTTCACGAAAAACCTTTCTCTTATATCCACAAGTACAAGATTGCTTTCTTACATAACCTCCCCCCCTATTTTTCAACATCCTTCTACTCAGAGAACATTTCACTTCAGCTCTCTGATATTCTTCACACACAGAGCTAAACCATTTCTCTTAGACACTTATCCATGCGTATAATCTCTTTCTTCCTAACTGTTCAAACACTTTTCTTCTTACTCTCCACCCACATCTATTCACCCCCAGTCATTTCTATCCTCTCAGCTACCCCACTGGATCTTCCTGACTTCAAAGTTAGAAGTACCAATCCTGATGAATATGAACAGAAGCCATCTTGCTTTACAAGAATTGGCTGCCTTCACTGACAGCTGACTTTCAATGGTGAATATTGATCTTGGCTCGACTGTTAAATTGGAATGCAAGGACGTGGATAAAATAACTGCTCTACAAGTAGTTTGGCAAAGAGGGAGCCACTTTCCAGACATCACTTCACAAATGGTAATATTAGCCATATATATATATATATATATATATATATATATATATATTGATTTTCCAAGCATAGCTTAGATGTGGCACCCAGTGAGGATCGAATTCACTACTTAGTCATAATTGTTCTAGCAAGACAAGCTTGCTAACCATTACACTGCCTCGAGATGCCTCCAAAAAAGTAAAATTAAATAAAAATCTTAACCATAGTACCTTGTTAAAGGTTAAGATTTTTATTTAATTTTTCTTGTGTTCATATAAGGTTTTTCTTTTCTGGACATAAAGTGAATAAAAATTGTCCAAATGTTTTGCATATCTGAGTGCTTTTGGCTATTCTTTTAGCCATTATCAAAGATTTTTTTTATCTTTATTTTTAACTGAATGTGGAGATTTTGTGTATCTAGAGTTATGGCAATGTCTAGAAAATAAACAACACAAGAAAAATTAAATAAAAAGCTTAACTGCAGTACGTTGTCAGTCATCTTTTATAAAACTTGTATGAAAGAGTGATTGGTACTCAATTATTTATATATATATATATATATATATATATATATATATATATATATATATATATATATATATATACATATACACACACACATATATATATATAAAACCTATGTACTATTATGTATATAAATATATGTGATTACAATATATATGATATATATGTAAATATAAATATATATATATATATATATATATATATATATATATATATATACACACACACACAGAGAGGGAGGAATCCATTGGTATAATCCAGGTGAGTCCTAACAACACAACATAAAATTTGAAATATGTTAAAACTGACTCACAAAAGAGTGCTCAATGTTTATTTTCATTAAACAGAGCAAATTTTCTTTACAATTGGAATTAAGATACCTTTAGTTAATGGCCATTTTCACCTATGTATTTTAATTTTAAAATTACCAGGATTTTTCAAACTGTTTATGGTATCAATTTGTAGTGGGATAATGGTTAGTTGGAGAAAGAAAGGGTGAGAGGCTGTTACAGGGGACTTAGTGGGAAGATATGGAGAGAAGGCACCATTACTGGAATTATATTATAGAGGTAGGATATATATATATATATATATATATATATATATATAACCACACACACACACACAGAGGGAGGAATAATTCAAATAAAATTTGAAATATGTTAAAACTGTGGTGCTCAATGTTTATTTTCATTAAACAGAGCAAATTTTCTTTAAATTGGAAAAATACCTTTATTAATGGCCATTTTCACCTTTTTAAAATTACCAGGATTTTTCAAATGTTTAGAAATTTTGTGGGATAATGGTTAGTTGGAGAAAGAAAGGGTGAGAGGATGTTACAGGGGACTTATAAGATATATATTACTGGATTATATTATATATATATATATATATATATATATATATAAAAATAATTCAAATGTTTTAGTGGATACCCGTATTTGGGCAAAACATTCCATTTTTAAGGCAAATAGAACTTTGCTTGGCTACGAGGCTCTCGTATATATATATATATATATATATATATATATATTAATGCATAAGCATTCAGTTCTTGACTGAGCAGCCAGTTCTACTTTTGGTTGAAATTTATAAATCTTTCTATTAAAACAATTTAAAAAAATAGTCTTCTCAACTCCAGTAACTGTAATCACACTTTCCAGTATTAAATCCGGCTTTCAACCTAACTTTTTATTTAGAGTAGTGTAGAACGTTAACATCTTGATTATCATTATTTTCTCTTCAAGTTACATGTGCTATCCTTTTTAGCTGTTGTTTTTGTTGCAAGTCCTCAAGTGATAAATTTTCTGTTATTTGGTAGAGTTCTTTATCATTCTGTAGTGCCAGTTCATGAGGTTCCAAGAAGGATGGTCATTGCTAAGACCTACATACTTCCTTAGTTGGTTTCTGTTATTTAGTACAGTTCTTTGTAATTCTGTAGTGCCAGTTCAAAATGTTCAAAGAAGGATGGTTGTATACAAAGGGACACACAAGATGCTCTTTCTCTCATCAAAAAGAAAGATGCATACATTATAGAGAAATATTTTTGTTTTCTGTTTTCAAAGCGGCTATCTTTTGTTTTACTAAACATCATAATATGACCATGTCATTGAAGCATGAAGATCCAACATTATTGTTATAGATAAAGAAAGTAGCAAATGTTAAATTATTGATTTTGCTGTTCTATATGATACAAGAGTGAACTCCAAATGTGGGGAACCCGAGTGCAAACACTCAGGCCACTGGTCAAAATTTGCTCAGCCCCTGCTTACACAGGATCTGGTACAAAGTTTGTCTTGGCTGATCATATCCGGTTGAAGCTGCAGAACAGATACTACAATATGCTCATAGAATCTGAACAGAGCTGAGTGATGAGAATCTAGTCCAAAGAAATTTAGAAGACTGAAAAATACCAAGATATGGCTAGAGAGTTGAAGAAGCTATGAAACACGACTGTCAAAGTAATTTCTGTAGTAATGGGTGCACTTGAAACATCATCTAGAAACTTAAAAGAAAACAGGAAAAATGGGAATGGAGACCAAAATTGTAGACCTTCTGAAAGATGCATCATGTACTCTGCAAGAATTCTCTGAAAGGTTCATGCATTGTGAGGACTGAGGAGTCTTGTTGATACCATGTCTCAAGAACAGAATTTTCCATTGACTACATGTGGGACATCAACATAATAATTGACTTTATACACCAATAGTATCTAATGACTTTTAATGGGGATTAATAACAGTAAATCTTTTACTTAATACCTCAACACCTTTCTCAATATTCTAGTGAATTTTAGGAATGCTATCATCAAGATAGTTTCAATGATTTCATTATTTTTACCAGCAATACCATCATGTCTTCATTGCTATTACTGTTGTTCATATTAGATACTCACTGGACTATAGCAGAAATGGTTACTGTACAAATAATAGCATACTAATACTGCTGTACAACAAAATGGTGAATGTTAAAATATATAGATCATATGAAACACACTGCTGCTGCTTCTTTTATGTGCCATACCCATTCAAGATGTTAGTAATCATGGCTCTTCCTATCCCTTCTAACTCTAAGAAATGTTTTTCCACTTACTATCCCTCCCTGTTCATGTTTTGCTATCCATTTATACAAGCTTGTTAAGTATGTTAATAAGTGTTTTCCTCTTGCCTTCAGTATGTCCTGTGAGTGTCAGATTGACCAAGTTTCCTTTCCTCATTTTGTGTTTTAGAAATTCTAACTTTCTCTTTTTGATCCTAAGCAAAAGTGTCCTTCCTTGATGATCACATGCTCCATCCGTTGTATGCTCAGTATTCGTCAGTGGAACCACAGCTCTGTTCATCCAAGCTTACTCTTCATCTGTGAGGAATGTAAAGGATCACAGCTCTCTACAGCTTCCTGCTTAGTATATCTCAAAGTAATGCTGATTCCTTTACTATCCCTCCCACTGTTTGTTCTGCCATCCATTTACACAAGTTCATTATTAGGTTAGTTGCCATTTTCCTCTGACCCACATGACTTCAATATATCCTAAGTGTCAAATTCTCTGGGCCTTCTTTTCTCATTATGTGTTCTAGAAATTTCAACTGTCTCTTTCTGATCCTAAGCAAAAATATTCTTTTTTTTTTAAAACATATGTATCAGGCTACATATATCCAAATTTACTCAATATAAAAAATTAAGTTAACATGTCAAAAAGTTTGTCTTTTTTTCTAATATATTGGAACACCATTCTCTTCCTTAATTGTAGAAGCTGGATTACACTTCCATTTCTTACAATGAAATATTTGCTTACTGCTTTTACTTCAAGAGGAAGGTTTTTTTTTTCTTATTTATTCTCTTTGAACATTTACACATAACACACATATATATATAACTTATTAAAAAGAGATAAGTTTCCACTATAATTTATTCAACTCATTATTTTTATGTTGATTATTATAGAAGTTTTAACAGACAATGTTTCGATCAAGTACCCTGTAGCCATCTTCAGGTCCCAATTGTTTGGCTGATATCAGATATCAGTTTATTATTGCATTATATTGTTTCACTACCTGATCAAGGGATTGAACATACAACCACTAGATAACAGTAACACGTTTACCCAACGCCTATATCCACAATGTTACTGTCCCATAGTGGCATGTTTTTTGGTGTCTTTAAAAAATAAGATTTTGTTTAAAATGCTTGCCAACTATTGATAATCTTTTTTTTCCCTTGATTTTTATAGCAGATGCTTATCATACATGTCCACCATGTCAGATTTTATTATAAAAAGTCAATGTTTTTACAATAAAATTGGTATTAACATATCGATTGCCAATTATGAAATCTGACTTCAAACATCAACTTTATAATAACCAACTTAGGCAATAAAATATTTTTATGAGTTGATTTATAGCATCAACTGACGTTTTAATATTGTTTTCACACTAAAAGTATCACTGCAAATAAACTTGTTGCTGGTGCCCGCAGAAAATGTATCAGAAATTGCTAAGTATGAGATAACTCATGATTGGTAGTTTTTATTATGACACCAACTATGAATTATCTCCCGGGTGGCAGTTAATGTGTTGACCAACCAATGTTGGTAAACATTTTCAAGATGTATTTACATGATAAATACACCATGTAACATTCAACTTTGAATACTTGTAATTAGAAATATCAACAATGACTAATTTGTGTGATATCCATATTCTTTCAGGAATATTTTTATTTCCTGACCACTAACAATCCCTTCCTTCCTCATTTTCAGAACACAACATACAAAATACTAAAACTTTTCTAAAACAAATAAATAAAACTATCAAAATTTGGTGCTTAATCATCCAATTCCTGATCAACATTGTTAGATTAATATTTTTAGTTTGTTAATGCAGAAAATGGCAGAAAGGTAAGAATCCATCTTTTTTCCCCGGCTATAAGTTAACTAGTAGAACTTGTATCTGGAAAAACCATTGTTATCCCCAAAAATTGTTGATGCAATATTTACTCTCCCACACACACACACACACACACACACACACACACAAATCTTGCTATTTACACTGTTCAGATTGTTGTCCTCATCTTTATTGCCATACTCACAAAGTTTTGGCCATTGTATGCTCTGGCCTTCTTCAGGAGGTATATGTTGAAATTTTGAGACAAACCCTTTATTTAGTCCACAGGGGTAGACTGTTCTAATTTCATGTGCCACGCCTTTTGACTATCACAGTTTTAGTTAATTTCCCTTGATGTCGCAACTCTCCAAGTTTTTGTTCTTTCTGCTGTGGCAAGGTATTGAACTCACAACTTTTTGGATCAACGCTTTTATCCACTGGGCCACGGGGAAAACTGTCCAAACAATGTAAATTGTGTAAACCTTTACAATACCTCATCTCAGACATATAGACAGAGGTTGAAAACTCTTACAATTCCAAAAATAGGTTTCAGGATTAAATAACACACTAAGAGATGATAAGCCATAAAAAATAAATCAATCTGTTATCTTAAGCATCAATTCCTTGTTAGTGTGGCTTAAGATAGCAAAAGTTTGACATAAGATTAATGTTATCAATGTCTTCTCATGTATCAAATTAAGTACTTTTTATTTGGACTTAAGTAGTTAAAAGTTAATTGAAATGTCTTTCAAACAAACAAAACTGTACCATATTTCCTTGAGTAAATGCTTCCCATCATAAAAACTTTTTGAATAATTCCTCCCATCAAGAAGAATGTTTTTTAAATAAGTGCCCCCTCAAATAAGACCTTACCTTAAGGAAAATCTATGTTTTTCATTTCAAGATATATATATTGAGATTTGGGCAATTTTGAGATGTTATTTTGAACTAGACATCAAAGTCACTGAAGCTGACCACAGAATTTGGGATATTTAAGGAAATGAAAGAATATCTGACTGGCCTATCCAAAATTAGTTTAAACATTTTAAGGGTGAAAATTCCAAAGGTGGACAACCATCAGTTATTCATTATGATGTAGTTAAATGCAAAATTGAGGAGAACTCTCAATCTGTCTTCTAAAATCTTTTATTATCGAAAGATGACATATGTATAAACTTAAAAAATATATCAGATCTCTGATCAGGTCCCCCATGAACAAAAAACAAAAATATTTTTCATAGACTCTAAAAATAAAGAGTAGTATTTACTTCTGTATTATTAAGAGAATATATACGTTTCCAAATATTTTTAGCTTTTTTTAGTACTGATCTATTATTTTGTATTATAGTTTTTGCAATGTTAAAAATGGATAAACAAAGATAAAATTAGCCACAAAAGATTAGTGATGATCTTGGATGATAATTTGTAATGGCAGTACTGGGAAACAAGGCTAATCACAATTTTATTATAAATGCAGAAACTCAGTCAGCTGTGTTGTCCTGGCTTCAGGATTAAATGGGAGCAGAGATTATTATGGTGACCGAATATGGTGAGTCAATGACTAGAAATCAGGTAGGATCAATTATGAGAATGTCCAGATGAATGAAAATGCTTTCAGTATAAAAGATTGCATTACGTTTGAGATTTATATTTCTGTCTGCTAAACATTGATCAGCAATGACAACAAACATTACAAACTAAATACATAGATTGCAGTTCATCAGAATAAAGAAACACTCTTTATTCACACAATAGAATTGTTTCTTGTCTGTTCATTTCTTTTTTTGCTCATGGTAGCACATTAATTATTTGATGACAATTAGATATCAAATAATTAAGCTGTAACCAAACAACAAAGTGACTTTTATTTTATGTACAGTTATTGTAAATAAAAACAAATTTTTATCATATAGACTTGGCTTGGGGAAATGTTTTATAATATTTTTTTTTATCAGTATTAACCCATGCAAGGCAGTAAAGCCACTAAGACACAAGGGGTTACAGGATGTGGAAGAATTAGGAACAGAAACATTAATAATGAGTGGGAAAAGGAAAGCGTAATCAAGAGGATAGTAGATAGTGATTGACATTGCATTTAATTTTTGAAGATTGAAGTTGGTTGGAAAGCGTAGAGCTGGAAGTGGGTTCCACAAGGGAGAAGTGTGAGAAAAGAAATTGCTAGCATAGAATTCATGGTTTCATCTATCCAGCTCAACTGTAAATTGATGAGATTTTGGTGCCAGTCTAGTACGGCACTTGAATTCAAAAAGTCTAGGTACCATAGCAAAGAGGTCTTCTGAACAACTATCATGAAAGTATTTATAGAAAATGCACAGAGAGGCAAGCTTATGGTGTTGGGAAAGTGATTGAAGCTGAGCCACCAGATCAGGACCAATAATATTGCTGATTCTTCTTTAAATTTTATCAAGGAGCTCAAGGTAAATAGCAGGGGCACTAGATCATATGTGGTAGTAATATTCTAATCTTATATTGTAAATTTAATAAAATCCATGGACGAATAGTAGACTTATAATCCATAAATAAATCTCATGATAAATCTTCCTACAATATAGTAGCTTGTATGTTCCGATTTTAAAACCAATTGATTCCACTTTGTTCCTTTTCTGATTTCTCTAAGATACACTCATTTCTTTGTTCCTACATTTCATAAATTATTCGGTGTATATCTTCATCTTTGTTGCTTTTATCAGTATGCTTTAACTAATGCATTCTCTGGTATAAAAGCTGTAAAGAAGATGAATTTCAGTCACTTTGAGTTGTATCTTGCTCAAACTGGACTTACGTTGAAAGATAACATTTAAAAAGAATTACAAATATGAAAGGAAGGCCAGAGAATGCATGTCAAAATGTAGGAATCAAAATGAAGATTAAGATATTTTACAAATAATTCACAGAATACTGACAACAAATTTGTAAGTTCTATGCTAAGAGTTTCTTCTCTCATGCACCTCACTTGTGGAACTCTCTTCAGGCTCCTTCATTCCCAGTCAACTTTGATCTTTAAAAATTTAAATACAATGTCAATTGTTATCTTCTGCCTTCTTAGTTCGTGTTCTTTTGTTGTTCTCTCCTTAATAATGTCTTCTTTTCCTTATATCCTCTCAAGCTCATTAACCCTTAGTGGCTTTATTGCCTTGCTTGGAGTGAATCAATAAAAAAAACATTTTTTTGATATATATCTATTTATTCAACAGTGGATACATGGCAAAGTGGATAAAGGCATTGGTTAGATCCAGTGATAGGACCCAAAGAGTTGTGAGTTCACTACCTGGTTAAGGCAGTGGAGAACTTGGAGAGGCGAATTACAGGTGATAACTGACATCCATTAGGCATGGCATGTGGAACTAGAACAGTCTACCCCAGTGAGCGAAATAAAAGGTTCAGTTCGACATTCCAACCACCTGAAGAAAACCAGAGCGTACAATGGCCGAAGTATTGTGATAAATATGTCAACAAAAGATGAGGACAATAGTCTGAATAATGTAAATAGTGTACATGATACCTCATCTCAGAAATATAGACAGATCTATTTATTCAAGTTTTTAAAAAGTTGGGACCTCCTAAACAATAATTTTAATTCTGAAAAAGTCCTTTGTTTATATTCAGTTTATGTAACTAATTACTTGAGTATCGACCACAATCATATACTACTTTACAACAGTTTATGCAGTGGTAGTCTAATTTAAATATGTGAAAAGTGGAGACTACAAAATAGTCTCCCCTAGATAAGAACGTGATAGTTGCTCATATTCAGTTTCTGTGACTACTTACAAAAGCAGTGTTACTGAAACTTTTTTTACTCTTGGCTTCATATTGAAGAACCAGTTCCCATACTATCTCTGAAGTTAAGCAATATCAAGCCTTGTCTGTACCTAGATGGGTGACTGCTTGAGAATACCAGGTGCTGTAAGCTATGATGTGCGTGTGGTGTAATGGATAATGGAATTGTTACTCAAAGAGTTGAGTTCCAGTTAGGTTCATTATATCCACCTATTCTCCCCCAGCTATGGGATAATTAATAATACTTGTATCACTAAAATCCTTGTTATCTATACATACATAAATAAAAAGTTAAAAGATTGCATGCAAAATATTTAGATCTCAACATTAAATAACCCATAGAGGTGTTGATATGCTGCTAAACAAAAACAATCAACCAACTTTTCTCCTTGAAATAGTTCTCATGTTTCAGGGAACCAATGCATAAAAATTATTATATGCCATTATTAATACCTATCTCTTTTATGTTTTTATCATAGTTCATATGGTAAATATATAGACAATATGCATGTACCCTGTACTCAACTGTGTCACTTAATAATATTGAAATACTCAAATCCGCCACATCAAGGTCATGTCCACTGACCAATGAAGGTGGTTTTACACTGATGCCATATAGACATTGTTAATTACATTGCCTATAGTTATAATTTTAAATAATCTATTAGGTTGAAGCCTTTATTATAATAAGCAAGGATTTTTCAACAATATGCTGTTTGTGTATAGCAAAATTACAACATTTGTCTATATTTCTGAGATGAGGTATTGTAACTATTTACACTATTTACATTGTTCGGACTGTTGTCCTCATCTTTATTGCCATATTCACGTTCAACATCTGTCTCTATTTCTGAGATGAGGTATTGTAACTATTTACACTATTTACATTGTTCGGACTGTTGTCCTCATCTTTATTGCCATATTCACCTTCAACATCTGTCTCTATTTCTGAGATGAGGTATTGTAACTATTTACACTATTTACATTGTTCGGACTGTTGTCCTCATCTTTATTGCCATATTCACCTTCAACATCTGTCTCTATTTCTGAGATGAGGTATTGTAACTATTTACACTATTTTCATTGTTCATGTTGTCCTCATCTTTATTTCATATTCACCTTCAACATCTGTCTCTAGAGATGAGGTATTGTAACTATTTATTTTTACATTGTTCGACTGTTGTCCTCATCTTTATTGCCATATTCACCTTCAACAACTGCCTCTTTGAGATGAGGTATTGTAACTGTTTACATCGTTCAGTCTGTTGTCCTCATCTTTATTGTCATATTCACCATCAACATCTGTCTCTTTTCTGAGATGAGGTGTTGTAACTATTTACATTGTTCGGACTGTTGTCCTCATCTTTATTGCCATATTCACCTTCAACATCTGTCTTTACTTCTGAGATGAGGTTGTATTGTAACTATTTACACTATTTACATTGTTCGGATTGTTGTCCTCATCTTTATTGCCATATTCACCATCAACATCTGTCTCTATTTCTGAGATGAGGTATTGTAACTATTTACACTATTTACATTGTTCGGACTGTTGTCCTCATCTTTATTGCCATATTCACCTTCAACATCTGTCTCTATTTCTGAGATGAGGTATTGTAACTATTTACATTATTTACATTGTTTGGACTGTTGTCCTCATCTTTATTGTCATATTCACAACGTTTCAGCATTGTATGCTCCGGCTTTCTTCAGGTGATATATGTTGGATACATAGCACAGTGGATAAAAGCGTTGGCTGAAGTAATCCAGTGACTTGACTCAAAGAGTTGAGAGTTCAATACCTGGCTACAGCAAAAGTGAACAAAAACTTGAGAGTTGAGTTACTAAAGGAAAATAACTGAAATTAAGATATCCCAAAAAGCATGGCATGCGGAATGAAAACAATCTACCCTAGTGAATGAAATAAAAGTTCAAAATTCCAATATATATCACATGAAGAAGGCTAGAGCGAACAACAGCTGAAACGTTGTGAATATGAAAATAAAGATGAAGAAAACAGTTCAAACAATGTACATAGTGTAAAATTATGAATATAAAATTAAACAAAAATTACTCAAATATATATTAGCCTGTTTATCAGTTTCTTGTGGAACCCCTGGCAACCTCTTGTAGAATTCTAGGGTTCCATTGTGCTAGAGTATCCAACACTACAATACATAATTTTGCAATCCAATGAAAAAAAACAAAACAAAACAAAACAAAAGAGCAAGTTTTTTAATTTTACACATGAAAATGTAACTGTTACCAAAAATATTCTGTTTATAAAATAAATGATTTTTATAAATGGATGGCAAAACAGGGACTGGGAGAGATAATGAAAAGACAAAACTTACTAATCACTACAAAGGATAGGAAATTGGGAAGAGCTATGATTGCCCATATCCTGAAGGAACATGGCACATAAAAGAAATCCTTTAGATTGGTAGGACTTCTGGATGCACAATATTAGTACTTTTCCCACTGAGTGGCAATGCAAAAAAGGGATCCAAATTTAGAAAAACCAAAAAAAGAGCTGGTCATGAGAATAGCATGGAAAAGTCAGGTTAATGTCTGTGATCTTGAGGATTGTCTTTGTGCCTTGTTGATGGTCATAGCAAAGCTGAGCTTTTCTGAGCATTGAAGACACTTGAATTCAAGTCAAATTTGTTAGAATTACATGGATCTTGAAAATGAACACATCTTTCTTTTTGCCTACAATATTTTGGATCATTGCCATGATAATTTAGAGGGTTAAAATTTTTGAAAAGCATGATGGGTATCCCAACTTTTACTTAAAGCATGTGGGGAAGAACATCATGCAGCTCCAGAGAGTTAAGTTCTGAACAAAATCTTAAGTGCCTAGAATTGTGTCACTTGGCCTGTATAGCTGAACCTTTCTAGGAATCTATTGTGACGGCTTTGAGTTTATTTCTCACACTATATCCTTCTTTGGAGTAAGAATGCCTTGATCAAAGAACCACTGGTAGTTTCTGTAGTTTGGAGTCATTTTGCATATTTAGAACTACTTAAGTTTAATATTGAACATTTCAGAATTTTTGTCTGAAAATGTTTTTCATTGTTGCACAATATTTTATAAAGAAAACAGATAGAAATCTAGATTTTTTAAGATTCCCTTAAGTTCCTTCATTAAGCTGAAAAAAAAAAAGTTATTTTAATTCTAAATTTACTTTGAAGGTAAGTGGAGGTCACTTATTAAGTAGTGTTATCATTTGAAATTATGGTTAGACTTATTCCTGATTGCCACTGATGGCGATATCATCCAACAAAGTCGGTTCATCTATTATCTGGTTCACACTCCTCTTCAGTCTTTTGAACAGGAGTAGAGGTTTATCCCTTGTTTCTTGTTTAGGATTGGGTTCCCAGTTCCTTCTAAAGTTTTCCTTCTCTTTCACTTTCAGTAGCCCCTTAAATCTTAGTGGCATTATTGCTTTGCTTGGGAGGAATTGATTAGAAAATAAAAAGGAGTAGACAACCATCTTATGAGATTGTAGCATAGCAATTCAGGAACTAGAAGACACAGTCAAGATTAGTGTGGATTCTGTAGAAATAAATTATTCTCAAATACCTACATGTGTAGAAAGTGCCAGCGTTGAAGGTACTTCTTTGTTCAACCGTTTCCAGATGAGAGACAGAATCAATTGTGACCTTTTGGCCATGTGTCAAGAGAACTTTTTATGTTGGACTAATTACAACAGATGAAATGTGGGTTCAACACTTTGACCCAAAGACTAAATCACAGTCTAAACAATAAAATCACACCACCCAGATGCATGTGCCAAACCCTCTGTTGGCAAGGTGATGCTCATCACAATCTTCAGAGACCAAAAGGATATGGTACTTATGGATTTTCAGGACAAAGGTGCCACAATAACTGGTGCTTATAACTGATAGGCTCAGAAAAGATGTCTGAATATTGCAAATCTATGCATGAGTAAACAACTCACATGTTGTACAAATGGAAGCGTGTTGCTATGATTACAAAATTCTTCCCCATCCATTCTTTCCCAATCTCAATTCTGAATGTGATTTCCATCTCATCACCTCAATGCAGTTGTATTTGAAAGGCAGACACTTCCAGGTTAATGATACATTAATTAATGAGATGCAGTCCAACCTGCAGAGTTCTACAAGAAAAGTCTCCATCATTAGGGCATCAAACAATGTGAGAAATGTGCAGCTCTGGGTGGAAGCTTTTCAGAGATGGAATAATCAATGTACCAAATTTTGTCTCTCTCTCTATTCATGAGAAATGGGCTCGGACAAATTTTTAATGAATGCTTTTTGTAGATAATAGTTTTATTTTCTCAGTGATGCCAAAAATATCATAAACTAAACATGTGAGCAACGACAAAGTTTTAGAGAAATTGGAAACAAAAAAGAACACTTATGCTTAACATCAGATAGTCAAAATTTCTAGGGCACATAATGAGGAAAAAGGCTTGGAAAATTTGATACTCACAGGACAGATTTAAGGCAAGAGGGACAGGAAATCAATGTGTAATCTACCTAGTGAGATTGTGTAAATGGATGGTTAAGCAGGGTTTAGGAGAGATAACAAAAAGACAAAATTTATTAAGAGCTACAAAGGAGAGAAGAAATGGATTCATACCTTTCCCAAGGGTATTTGCACGTAAGTGAATGTAACAATCTTAATCTTCAAACTTGGCTCTGTGATTCCTCAATCAGAGCTGTTATCCATTCATCCCCTGTGTGTTTGCAATTAATCTGGATTAAATCTCATTCTTCTCTTGGAGAAACACTTCTGGTTCTAATTATTACCATTTATCTGATTATCTTGAAAACTATCCAATTCTTCCTTCTGACTGATGTTTCATGTTTTCTTTACTTTCCTTTTCCTCCTTCATTCCAATGTTATATTCTAATAAGTTATGAGTTTCTCACAGACTGGCTGGAATTATCAATGTGTTCTTTTTTTCTTATTATTTTTACTCTCTCTCTTTTTGCCCCTCACTCTCCATGATTTTTATCTCTTCATTGTCTTCTTTTTTCTTTTTTTTTCATCTACCTTTTTTCTTTCCATCTCTTTTTCCATCTCCTCTTATTTCTTCTTTTTCTTCCCTTTTCTTTTTCTCTTCATCTCTCTTTCTCTTCTCTTTCATTCACTTTCTCTCTCTCCCTCTCTATTCTTATATCCTTCTCCCTGCTCTACTTTTTTCTCTTTCCCTGCAGCAATTATTCACAATACCAGACAATTTGCCAACAGTTAAATTTATGGTAATTACTGAATGAAAAGTCATCAGTCATTATAGAATCCAAATTAAAACAATTTTTTGAAATACTGATATCTTTGGAGATTAACATAAAAAAAATCTATTTCAATACTGTCAAAAGAATTAAAGTTACTACTGCTGACATAAGAAACCACCTACCTTTCTCAAAGAAAAATAGGTCCTTTGCATTTCATAACTATGGGTGTGTTTCTGTATATGCCATCTCACTTCAGGATGGGTTTGATCATGACTCTCCACAGCTTCCTGTCTTTTACTACTATAAGTAATTCTTGCTATTTTATTACCTCTCTGGCTTTGTGGTATTTGTTCTGTTATTCATTCACTCAAACTTGATATTTTTATGACAAAATTGTCCAAAATTCACTTCCATATAGAAATAGGCAGATTCTTTGTTTATTTGCCATGTCATTTCAAAATGTGGCTAATCATGGCTTTCCACAATTTCCTATTCTTTGTAGCTCTAAGTAATATTTGTCTCCTTATTGTCCGCACCAAGTCCCTGCATCCATTTATTCAAGCTTGTAATGTAGGTTATTTGCTGTTTCCTTGTGCCCTCCTTGTCTTCAATATGTCCCATGAGTGTTAAATTCTCCAAACCTTCTTTCCTCCTTATGTGTCCCTGAAATTTCAACTATCTCTTTCTGATTCTAAGAACAAGTGTCCTTTTAGTTTTCAATTTGCCTTAAATTTTACTCATTACACATGTTCTGCCCATGTTATTCTCAGCATCTTTCTATTGAACCACATATCTGTTGCCTCATGTCTCTTTTTCATTTGTGAAGAAATTGTCAAGCATTCACTGCTATATAGGAAGATTGATATTACAAAGCAGTTCAACACTCATTTCTTTGTTTCTAATTAAATTTTCCTGTTAATATTTTGTTAAGCTTTTGGTAAAGACCTTTTGAAATTCCAAAGTGCTTTTGGATTTCAGCATCACATTTTCTATCATCTGCTATAACCCCCTTTCCAGATAGTTAAATTTCTGTACTTTTTTTTATTTTGACATCTCCATTTTGTAACTCTTGAACTGCCCCTTTTACTGATGACCACACATCCTGATTTCTTACAATTGATAGTACTTTCTTCCCATTTTCCTTTCCTATCTTGTTTAGAAGTTCCTGCATTAGATATTATTTAACAGTCCAGTACTCTTTACTTTGATTCTAAGGCTTAAGGTCACATTATGTTAAAACATTGGTTCCCATACGATCAACAGTCAAGCAATGTTGAGCTTGGTCAGTACCTAGTTGGGTGACCGCTTGAGAATACCAGATGCAGTAAGCTTGGATGTGCGGGTAATGTAATGGATAACAGGTTGGAAATTGGTGAACCAAGTTCCAGTTGGGTTTGTTATATTCATTTATGCACAAATACTCTTGGGAAAGGTATGAATCCACCTCCTCTTCTCCCAGCTATAGGTTAATTAGTAAGATTTATATCTTTCTTCTTCTATGTGCAGTGTCTCTTCAGGATGTGGGCAATCATAGTTTTCCAAAATTTCTTGTCCTTTGTAAGTCTTAATAAATTTGGTCTTTTTGTTATTTATTTCTCCTTGTTCCGCCATCCATTTACTCAAGTTCATTAAGTAGGTTACACATTGCTTTCCTCTGTCCCTCTTATCTTGAATCTATCCTGTGAGTATAAGATTTTCCAATCCTTCTTTCCTTATTATGTAGCCTGGAAATTTCAATTATCTCTTCCTGATGTTTCCTTTTTGCTTCCATTTACTCTAAAACTTCATCATTGCTCACATTTGGTATCCTCAGCATCCTTCTGTAGAATTACATTTCTGCTGCCTTAAAGTTCCTATTCATCTTTGAGGAAATTGTCCAGCATTCACTGCCATATAGAAGGACTGATGTTACACAACAGTTTAGTACTTTTTGTTGTTTTTAACAAAATATTTCTGTTTCTTAATACTCTGCTTTGCTCTTGGAATGTATCTTTGGCTATCTCAATGTGCTTTTGGATTTTATTGTCACACTTTCTGTCCTCTGTTAAAATACTTCTCAGATATTTAAATTTTTGTACTTGTATCACTAAATCATTATCTCAAAAAAAAAAAAAAAAAAAAAAAAAAAAAAAATTCTTACAATCTAAAAATATTTTCTGGCTTTAAATAACCTGCAAAAGGGTGTAAAAAAAATGAATGCATCAAATAAAGACATTTTCAAATCCTTTACTACTTTGTTCAGTTTGTAAACAGTGTCTTTTAACATTTCTATACACTTTTGGAGTTCTAATGCTGTACACAGTACCAAATATGGCATAAACATGATATCATTGTCATGGCATCCAGATGTAATGTAATCAGCTATTCTGGTCACTGTATACTAAATGTAACTTTTAGCTGCTAATCACTATCATGGGTATCACAGTTCAGTGAAGGATGTGTAAATTGGGTATGGCTGTTTTCGTTGTTTGTCTCCTTTACTGGCGTTATGTCGTCGAGTAAATTCCTTAGTTTCACCAGTTCTAACCTTCACAGCTAACACCCGCCATGTCATACACATTGTAGCAAACCGCCCTCATTCCCTTCATATACCATTGGTGTTATGTAGTGGTTTCACAGGGGAGGCTTGTATTTGTACTAAGTCGGTCCTAAAATAGGTTCGATGTACAAAACGTTAGGAACTTGATATAATAGGTAATGACGCAGTAATCTAGTTGGGGTGGCTGATACTTTAATATCCGACTAACGGTCGTTTGACATCGACTGACTGACCAACTTTCTGCCGACTCAGCGACTGCTACTACTACTCATTATAGGTGGGAGAGTCTATTAACTATAGAATAGGTGTGTTCCACTATAACACTTCGTGAGATGTAAGTTCCACTCAAGCAGCTTCTTTCTACATACCACTAAATTGTGGAGCTGACTCCTAAGATGATGCTTCCCAGATCATTAGAATCTTAACCTGTTCAAGTCTAGGGGCAACATATCCCCATAAACTGTGCCTCTTATTTGAGTGGCTCTTGAGCCTTGTACAGGGCGAACATTACTGTAAAAAAGAAAAGAGAGAGAAAGAAAGAAAAAGAAAAAAAAGAGTTCCCCCACTCTACCACAATAGTATCTTTTCTTTTTTCATTGTAACCATTCCTACTTTAGATTTTATACACCCTGCCAAAGAGCATGTTTTATATTTTGTTATTACTTTGATTGTGCATACCTACTACATCTGTGTTCTGCAGATTTCTTTTAACCTCTGCACATTTTGCATTAAACCATTCCTCTTTTGCTAGCTTGCTTTAATTTCTGATGTATTTCTTTAACTCCATATATTCTGTGCTATTTCTTTCATGGCACCTGTTGTCTCTTAGTCCAGGATTTCACTTCTCACCCACATATTTTTTTTAGTATTTCTTTTCTCAGGATGACTTCCGCTGCTGTCATTTCTGCTTCTTTTAAAGTATTTCCCTTTTTAAGTCTATGACTTGTTTCAAAGCTTCATATGTTTGGTTTTTAAATGTAAATGAATGTGTTTGTTTACAAATGAAGTTACTGTGGAGTTGCAGATATTATAACCTCCAGGCCAGTTCTCTAACCACTGGATTACTACTAATATAATGTCAATTTGTAGAAGTAATTTGACATTTTAAGTTTCATTACTAGGGAATCATTAACCACAAAAGGTTATTTATAGTCAATCTGATGAGATTAATAGACAGGTAATTGAATCTTTTGCTCTGAATGCCATATATTAAAATATTTTCTAGGCAGTCATGGCAGTTTATTTTATTTTTTTTCAAAAGAACAAATTAATATACTTTTAACATTAACTTGCAGATTTTCAATGTTGCAAAGCTTTGTGGTTAAGATGCTAAAGAGCCTGTCAGGTATAAGGTTACGAGTTCAATTTCCTTTAGAGATATCTATACAGTTGTCATTATCTGTAGGAGAATATGTTCCAAGACCACCAGCAGATGCCTGGATCTGTAGATAGTAGCTGTCTTGTTCTCCTATGTGCTGTGCCCCTTCAGGATACTGACAATCGTGGCCCTCCACAATTTCCTGTATTTTGTAGATCTTAATAAATTTTGTCATCTCTCCCAAACCCTGCTCTGTCATCCATTCACTCAAGCTTTCCAGGTATTGTCTTCCTTTGTCCCTCTTGCCTTCAATCTGTCCTGAGTATCAAATTTTCCAAAACCTCTTTCCTCATGATGAGCGTCCAGGAATTTTAACTATGTCTTCCTGATGTTAAATAGAAGTGTCCTTTTTGTTGTCATTTTCTGTAAAAGTTTATCGTTCCTCATATGTTCAGTCCATGTTATTCTCAGCATGTTTCTGGAGAACTACATTTCTGTTGCTTCAAGTCTCTTCTTCATCTATTAAGAAATTGTCCAGTATTCACTGCCATATTGGAGGGCTGATATTACATAAAAGTTCAGTACCTCTTTTTATACTGTTTTTCCTATGTACATATACCTTTAATAAAGTTTAATTTATAAATTAGACTCAAAGAGAGTTTAGCAATAACTAACAGTAAAATAGAGCAATACTAACAATATATTTTAAGTGTGTGCTGAAATGTCCTCAGTCTGACCATAAGAGGAATTTTTTTTTAAATTCTGATGTTTTTGGTCATATCTGGAGAAGTTACTTTGGCCAAGAACTTTTCAGCAACCCCTTGTAAAAATTATGAGAGAGAAGAATTATGTTCACTATAGCAACGTCAGCAATTGGTATTTTCCTTACCTTATTAAGTAAAGAACTTTCAGCTTTTCATTTAAAGGAAACACTTTAGAGCTTTAATTTGGGGGTGGAGATAATCAGAAAAATGAACACCTTGAGTTTAAAGTCTTACAAATACATTTTTTAATCATTTAACCTTAAGCAAGCCATTAAAGCCACTAAGACACAAGGGGTTACTAAACGTAAAAGAGAAAAGTAAAAACTAAAGAGAGAAAGCAATAAAAGAAGACAAAATAACAATTGACATTGCATTTAAATTTTTGAAGATCAAAGTTGACTGGAAAGCTTGAAGCTGGAAGAGAGTTCCACAAGTGAGAAGTATGAGAAAAGAAACTGTTTGTATAGAACTTATGGTGACATCTAGCCATTTCAACTGTAAAATGATAAGACCTACATCTACACTGAATCTCACATTTTTAGTCACTTAATTTTCATAATTTCTAGAACACTAATGAAGGGATTCATATTTAATTAATGTACAACATATTTATACAATATGTATAAATTATTACAGACATGTCACTCTTATGACAATAATTTCATGTATTTTATCAGATTTTACAAGCTTCATATGTTGTGTATTTTACAAGCTTTAAATCATATGTTGTGTATATCAACATAATTATTGGGCAGAGACATAAATAATTTGTTTGTGCTTATCAATTTTATGCTTCAAAGTATAAGAACTGGTTCTTCGAAATGGAAATTACTTACGTATCTTTCAAGAGTTTTATGGTGTGAATTAAACCAAAATCAGTATTTTTAAGAACATGAAATTTGAAAGGGACATCTTTGGAATAATTATTTAGAGCTGAGTGAATGATGACTTGCAGAGTAAATTCTTTTGCCTCTAAATCAATTTTTTTTTTTTTTTTTTATAGAAGATTTTTTAAGGAACCTCTTCAGAAGAACCTTATATATACCTATATACTAAAACTGCTGGTCACAAGTCTGTTGTTACAGTTACAATATTTCAATTGTTTTATGCTTTGGCCTGCTTCACTTCAGTTATAGATGCTAACTTTATGAACATGATTCCTATATTTGGTAATATTTGATACTTGCAAATATTACTGATTTTACAAGTGCAAAATGTCACTGAAAGAAAAAAAAATATTAAAGAAAACAAAAAAAAAGAGTTGAAGGAGAGAGAGAACAAAAAAGATAAAAAGAAGATCACCCTCCCCCCCTTGCTGGTGATGCTCATTACCACAAGTTCATCAAGAAAGATAAAAACTTTTAAACTACAATTCAATATCAACCTCATGTTTCATACATTAACAAGATATATCCTTTGGTAATACAGTATGACATATTTTGATGTATAGAGCTATAATATATTGATATATATATATATATATATATATATAGTCACCCACAAACTATTTCACTGTTTCACAGCTCATCAGTGTGTGCATATATATATATATATATATATATATTAATCATTTCACCCTCAGGCATGGAGTTACTGAGAATATGAGGAAAAAAAACATTATTGAGGAGAGAGAACAATAAAAGAACTAGAATTGAGAAACCAGAAGATAACAATTGACATTGAATTTAAATTTTTAAAGACCAAAATTGGCTGGAAAGCAAAAAGCTGGAAAAGAGTTCCACAAGTGAGAAGTATGAGAAAAGAAACTGTTTGTATAGAACTTATGGTGACATCTAGCCATTTCAACTGTAAAATGATTAAACCTTGCTGACAATATATATAAAAAAATAATAAGATGCAATTTAAATTACTATGTTAAGTTTTATAATGTTTCCTTTGTTTCTATGATGATTCTTTATTTCCCAGCATTATTTTTGGGGCATTGTTAGGGAAATGGGAAAGCATAAAGTATCTTTCAAGTTTACTCAATCCATACAACAACAAAAAAAGAAAATACTGTATATTAAAAACAAATTTCAGGTAATATAATTCAACTTTGCTTTCTTGTTAAAAATTACTTTTGGCAGGTTAAGTTCTAAAAAAAAGAGAACCTGACAAATGACACCAAACAAAAGAAAAAGAAAAGAAAAAAAAAGTAGTATAATAAAAAGCAGAGATAAGTCAAACCAATCAGTAAGTCAATACACTATATTGCAAAACCAATTAGTGGATATACAAATAACACATTAGCATCAATAACACATCCGACACTTATTCAGTTCTAGAAAGCAATCATAGATTATCTTAGAATTATTGCCACTTGACCTTACTTATCACTTACAGACAATACCCAGGCTTGTCTTGGACTGACAGTTGGATGCATTCAAAGACAGTTAAATCTCTGGAAGCATTTTAAAGTGATATTTATTTCATTTTTTGATTGACAAAAGTATTTCTTTTTAAATCTCATCTGAAGCAAGGAGTTTCCATCTTCATCACTTGCACACACACACAAAAAAAATTTGAGAGAGTAATGTTCATTTATTTTTTAATATAAAATTATGAAGAGATTGTTTTGTACACAATAAGCCTGAATCGCTTTTCCAACTATCCTATGACAGTGGCTAAATAATATTTAAAAAACTGGACAAAGCAGAAGGAATTTTAAGTTCAGGTTTTTCCAAGGGACATTCACTGTAAATGAAACAAAGAACATCAACTAAAATTTAAAACTGCCCTCATTTTTCAAACCCATGCACATTAAACTATTTTATACCCATTGTTAACCTATTAATGTTCACTGTAAAAGCTAATATCGATTATAAAAATAAGAATGTGTTATTAATCTTAGGTTTAAAAAACATCCAGTATTAATTTTAAGTTTTTAATGCCAACTGTCCCATATTTGGAATGGTGGCTACTAACAGTCTTCCTTTGTTTGGCAACAGACGTATATAGCAAAATAAAAAAGAAATATTATCCCACAATAGAATTGCATGATTTCTTAATTCTATGAACGTTATTTTAAGTGGGTACACATGAGGGACGGTGGAGTAATGAATAGTGGCTCGGATTGAGAAATTGGAGAGCTGAGTTCGAATTCCAGTCAACTCCATTACAATCACTTTTGTGCTAATACCCTTGTGAAAGATATGAATTCTCTTCTCCCCACAGCTATAGGTAAATAGCAGGACAGACCAGGTTCTATAGCCTTGGATGGCAACTGGTCTACTGCAGAAATGGTAACCTACTGTGGGGAAAAAAAATCTACCTCGTCAGTCATGTATCAAAAGATACATGATAGCCTAAGCATGTATCACGCATGGAATATAACTGATTGATACATGTTTAAGTTGCTATTCCTGTTTATCTATTTTATTAAACACTAAAATTAATAATAACTGACCTAAATTGAGACGTCTTACTAAAGAAAAATTGTACCTTTTCTTTAGTACTTCTCAATTTTGGCCAGTTGTTAGTGTTTAAGAAAAATAAAAAAACAGTAATACCCACTAAAAATAATGTTTAGTAATAAGAAATAATGTCAGATAAAAATTACTTCAAAATATATATGTACATCATAATTTATATATATTAACCAGTATGGTGGGAGAACAAAGAAGAAACAAGAAATGTTTAAAGAAATAAACAATTGTACTATGAACATAAAATATAAAAATGATAAATCTGTGTACATGTCTTTTGTTGAGAAAAAGGAGATAAATGGAGTCATAAAAGGCATCCTCTGAGGTGTATGGAAGGAGAGGGGGAATGAGCTATAACTTACAGGGGTGACAGCTTTTGGCAAGTTATCAAAAGTTTGTGAACCGGGGTTGGGTGAGTCAAGATGCCATCCAACTTTGATAGGCTTTTATGTCCTTTCTTAGGCTCAAATCAGCTCCGAGGTTTTTATTTTGTTTCTTTAGGTGGGAGTGGATGCTATTCTGTGGAAATTCTGGATTTTTTTTTTCCAAACAAGGCGGGATGCCACTAGCATGCAAGTGGTTACAAAGAGTGGGAGCGAGAGTAAAGAGGCATGATAGAGGAAAGGATGAAGAGAAGGACAGGGAATAGATCAAGATATCAGATGTCAATTGACATTACATTTGAATAGTTGGAGATTATAGTTATGTGGGAAACAAGTAATAGGAGGGGAATTCCACAGATGGGAGGTGCGTGACATGAAGCTACTGGAGTAGAAGAGATGGCTACATTTAACCGTTTCGATAGTGAAAGGGTGAGACCAAGATGCCAACCTAGTAGCACGTTTAAATTCATGCAGTCTGGGAACTAGCGAAAGTAGCTCATTGGAGCAATTACCATGAAAGTATTTGTAGAAAAGACAGAGGGAAGCAACGGCATGTTTGTGAGAGATCAGTCGTAGAAAAGATGCCAGATCAGGACCAATCACATTGCATATCTGTCTCTGGATTTTGTTGAAGACCTTAAGGCGAACAGCTGGGGCAACAGACCATATATGGCAGCAGTATTGCTTAGTTTTTCTTTGAGCATGTGAATAAATATGGAAGATATGTGTGGAGCCTTGTGCAGTTGATGGAATTTTAGTTCAGTTTTGGGTGTTCGGAGTGTTCACATCCAGCCAGTGGTGGAAATTAATATAGCATGAATCAGAAGATCTGGTTTTAAGAAGAATGTAACATATATTTATTAGATTTAACAAACCTTTAGCCCTGATGATCATTTTGACCCAAAATTCTTGAGTTGGTTAATGTTAGTAGAACTTTTAATTCATTGAATATTATAGCTCTAGTTATCTACTGAGCGCTTTTTCTGCAGAAGCTCTGATAACCTGAAAAAGCATGTAAAATTCTTACAACTTTCACACATTTTCTCGTTTGTATTATTATTATAATATTAGCTTCATAAAAAAGTTTCTAACATTTTTTTTTTGACAAAATCTTTTAATTATATAAATTCATAACATCATTATTCAGCCATCAAAGTATTTTCCTTGGCTTTCTATTACATTCTCTTCAGGTGAGACTGGGACAAATACACTTCTTCTTTATCCCCACTGTTGTGAGGCTAATGTTTAAAAAAATAGATCGGTACTAAAAGAGAAATTTAGTTTCATACATTTCTTAAAAGGTGAAATAATTTTATTATAACTTACATTAACTGTTATGGTGCAGATTATGAAAAGACAATCACATGTCGATGCACATCCTATTTTTAACTTAATGAGTTCTACGTCCTGTGTTTGCATGAGAGAGAGTTATTTGACTATTTGAATGTTTATTTACTTTTTTATTTTTAAAAATATCATCTTTTGTGAAATTAGTGAATTTGAGTTCACCTAAAAATGAAAATATGAAGAGGACTAAAAAGAAACTCAATGGAAAGAGAGAGAGAAAATTAATGACATCTGTTTATTTATTTTTCTTGATTGTGCTTGCTAATGATGTTTTTTTCAACCCATTTTTCCTTAATTAAGGATTTTTTGGTATTATTTTTTATTTTTATTTTTTTTTTTACACCCAATCCTCCCTATTATTTTATGTTTTCTAAGTTGATCTCAATATTCTAAGACATTTTTCTCCTAAAGACAAATGTGCCATTTTGGAGATATTTATTCTTGTTAATTTTTATTTTCAAATCTGCCTTAGAGTTCTTTCTGTTGAAATGTGTGTTCGTACGTGCATAAGTGATTCCTCCCTAGAAAATTGTTCTCTTTGTTAACCATTTTTTTAACTAATCATTTGAGAACACAGAACTGTGCTGCAGTACCTTAGCCTGTTTTCAAAGTCTTTGGCGGTATTAGTGTTATATAGGCTTAAATTAAAAGGGAAACGAGTGTAAATAAAAATAAAAAAATTAACCTTTTTTTTTGTGTGTGTGTGTGTGTGTGTGTGTGTTACCAGTATTTCATTTTTTTTTTACTTTTATTATTGCAACGCTCAGGTCGTTTATAGACTCTACGACCGTTAAGTCATGAGGCCGCATGAATCGGAGGTATCCTTCGACGAGACCTGGAGAACTGTATTGTAATTTTCAACTCATTCTGTTTGTTTAACGGGCGTAGAATGTAGAAAACAACCTTAGCATTGCAATAAAAATAACTTTACGAGTTGAAAGAAAAATAAATAAGTCTGCTGAAGTGAATAATTTTATTTTTATTTCTTTAGGTTTTTTTTTTTGCATTTTGCTTTCTCAAGGCAAGAAATACAGAGCCTTGTTTTAAAAATTGAAAAATCCTTTTGAAGCTTTTATTTTAATTCCAAGCTAATAAAATTAAATAAAATTTAATATTTCCAACAAGAAAAATAGTTTAGTTTGCTATATTCATAACCGGATAATAATAGGCTACACAGCTTAGGGCCACCTCAAGCAACTTAAATGCTGGTTATAAAAAAAATCAGATGTTTTTTTTTTTTACACTACAGTTGTGTTGAAATATACGTTAATTTCGTTTGCAATAATTAGTGGTACAAAGAATAATTTTATTGACAACCAAAAGATAGCTATTCTAGTTTAAAGAATTTGCAGTAAGTTTACTTGAAGTTCTTGCTTCAAGAGTAAAAAATATGAAAGATGTGTGCGGGTGAGTTAGAGGGGTGGGCATAATTTCTGGGGCCCCAAAAGATCATAATCCGGCACTGGTTGTATTTCAATTTCATTACCCTTTTCTTTTTCAATGTTTCTTAATGTGTGTGTGTGTGTGTGTGAGTGTTACCATTTTTATCTCATTTTTTTTAAACTGAACATTATTTTACTTTATTTAATTGTTGAAGGAAAATAAAAAATGTCGAATCGAGTTGAAGTTCAGTGCAAAACAGAGGAATGTGGGGGCGTACAATAATAGACATATATCGATCTTCTTTGTTGTAAGTAGTAAATCAATATAATGAATGAACTCCTCCCACTACTACACCAGTCACAACAACAGACAAAAAACAAAACGATGTACGAATTTTACTTTTTTTCTTCTTTAAAATTCATTTTAAGAATAATTAAATAAAAATAACGCCTAATTTTTTCCCTCTTCTTTTTTTTGTCAATAAATGACGATTTCTTTTTACTACAATTGATCATAGACAATAATAGACATTTAAAAGAGAAAATCAAGAATGAAGAAACAACGAAATTCTTTGAGGAAAAGATCTGGAGAATTAGGAGAGAAACGTCACAAGTCATGAAGATAGAAAGAAAAGAAAATCAAAATGGCGAACGAATGAATGAATGAATGAATTGTTGAATGAAAAATGTATACAACTAAAATATCGTAACACATGATCACAAGCCTTTTTAGGTGCTATTACTATAAAATTCATTGTAGCAACAAAACATACCTTCAGTTAAGAAGAAACTGAAGATAATTTTGATCCTAATCGAAGCGTAGTTTTTGAGTCTTTGACAGAATTGATTTTTTGTAACTTTGTTGCAGTAAAGTACACAAGAGAATTTTCATTTGATTTGAAGAATCGTATAGCAATACAAAAAAACGATTCAAATGCAAATAAATAAAATTAAACTAAAACAATAAAATTACTTTGAGAAGGACTTTCTTTAGTAAAGAAAGACCTATTCAAACAAATTAATTAAGAAGACTTACCTCTGCAAAGAATCTTTTTAAAGGTGAGTCTTTTTTAATTTAAACGAAATTTTTAAAAAAGGTGTAACTCGTATTTTCATATGTTTATACAATTTCTTTAAAAAAGCATTTATATTACAATATTTTTTTAATAAACAAGTTAGAATTGATATCAGTGTATTCGGGTTGCTTAATCTTTTGCTCGAGAATTAGTTACTTTTTAAAGTAGTACTAATCAAGTTGCTTAAATTTTAAATTATTTTAATTAGAAAAAAGAATAGAAAGACGTTTTTAAAATACTAGAAAAATAATTCTAATGAACGCATTTTACTGTAATTAAGAATTGTACCAATTCTCTCTAGTAGAATTGACAGGAACCTTGATTACAATTTTTAAACACTA
Organism: Acanthosepion pharaonis; assembly: GCA_903632075.3. Lineage (NCBI taxonomy): Eukaryota > Metazoa > Mollusca > Cephalopoda > Sepiida > Sepiidae > Acanthosepion > Acanthosepion pharaonis. Next base: position 2,495,784 of record CAHIKZ030005169.1, on the reverse strand, counting down.
AAAAATAAAAAATGTGTTTAAAAACTTAATTTTAACGACTAGTTGCTTCAGTCACATTTGTTGACGTTAGTTGCAAAAGAAAAAACATTTTTAGTTAAATTTCAATACATTTTTATTTATAAACAAGTTGCTCATTTTAAAAAAATTGTTCATCTGATTAAAAAAATGAGTTTCACTTTCACAAAATAAAAAAAAAAAAACACAAGATTGTACAGTACATTGCAACACAAAAAAACGTCCATAATTTTCAATTTTCTTCATAAAATAAATTTAATTACCCCCTCGACCACAGTTGAGTACAACTAGAAATTTTGCGAAGATTATTAAAATAAATTTATTTTTTTTTTACCATCACAAGTTAAAAAAAGAAAAACAAAGTGAACCGTGAACGTCTTTTTCAAAATAACAACACTAAGTAAGAACATGAGTCAAGTTAAAAAAAATTCTTCCAACCGAAGAGAAATGTCGATACAGCGCCGTGGCCTAATTTGATTAATTCTTTCTGATTATCTTTTTCGCTAAAAAGCTGAACACAATTATCTGTTGAATAAAAGATCAATTTCTGTACATTTTATCAACTGCAACTGCTAAAATAACACAAGCTGTTCCAATTCGCTCTTTGTAAATCCTGATATTTCATTTTGGAACATTTTTAAATAGTTTTACTTTTTTTTTTGCTTTTAAAGATTTGAAAATGGTGTTGAACTATGGCAGTGAATGCTGGGCAATCTTACAGACGAAAAGAAGACTTCAGGCAACGAGGAAATTTTAAGGAAAACGGAAACAAAAAGAATAATTACAGTCAAATTCATAAAGAAAGTTAAAATTTATGGGCCATAATGACGAATGAAGGCCTAGAAAATTTGACACTCACAAGACAAAAGGTACGGGGGGAAACAGGTAAATGAATGGTAGAACAGGGAAGGGGTAGAAAAAAGACAAACACTAGGTGATAAGGGATAGGAAGTTGTAGAGAGCTATGATCACCCACATTCTGAGGGGACACGACGCGTAGAAGTAGTTATATTTGAAGAAGAGATCCACAACTTTAAATAGTTCCCTTTGCCATAGAGATGTCCCGACGGACTCACCAACTGCACAGAATCCCGACAATCTCTGAAATCATGGGACCAATCAATACTGTTATTTAAGAGTGTGGATCAATAAGTCTACTACAGGTTGACACATAATTACACTGACAGAAAATAAAAGTTGCGACACCCTGATTTTAACCTGGGCACTCTGTGTGCTTACTAGGGTATACTAGATATTCTTACAAATTTTTTCAAAGTTTTTGGTCATCTTGTAGTACACAGTGTCCGAGATTTAGTCTGCAATGAGATTGTGTGCTGAAAGAGTCTAAATGCAAAGCAGATGCCCCAGCTATGGACAAATATTAGTTAACCGACAAACAAAAACAAAACACTATGAAAGTATAAAAATACATTCTTATAGCAAAAATACCAGCAATACATTTAAAAAAAAAAATAAATAAATAAATAAATAAATACCAACAATACATATTTGTTGTAAAATTAACAATAATACATTTTATAGCAAATTTAGCCAATGTTTTAAAGCATTTTAATAGGAAATTCAGTATTTGTTTTCGATACACATATCAATTCACATAAAAACAAATACTTGTATATTATATTCCAACTATTATGCGTGTGAAAAATAATAAACATTCATAATACATTAACTATTATTAAATAAATTTAAATATGCATATCAACATATATTTATACAATTCACTACACTACATTAGAACTTTTTTTTATAAACAACTACTTGAAACGTGAAGAGGCTATATATGTCACATGACTTTATGGTAAATAAATAAATAGCTACACGCTGATTTGCTGCCGTTACTTATTTTGAAATAAATGCGAGGAAGAAACAAAAATGTATAATAAAAATATACTTATTTGAAAAAGACTACACCCATTTTAAACTATTACCCCACATTTTTATGCAATGTGTTATGAAACCCATTGAAACAATAAACCTTTTACAGTCTTTGAAAACAAATTAAAATGTATAATTAATAATAAAATTGATATTATTATCTCGATATTTTGTATCATTAACTGGTTTTAAAAAGGAACCCATTTATAGATGGTCTAGTTTTACACATTTGCACATACATACACGTACAGGCGTACACATATACAAAGAAAAATAACGAAAATGAGAAAATCGGCAGACAACTGCTGATACCGCCTGACGAGTGAACTGAACAATTACAAAATGGTTCGTCTATGAAACTCTGGAGTCAATAAACCTGTTGAATATAGCATAAATCAGCTAAGTGACAATTTTTATATTTGTATTAAATTCCTATTCATATGTAAGACATAAAATAATTAGAACACCGATCTTTCTGCTAACATGATTTCTACCAATTTGTTATCACCAGGCAGTTTTTTGGGGGTTTTTTTTCGCCTAATGAAATCAAATTGGGAGAAACCAAGGTAGCAGAAAGGTCGGTGTTCTAATTATTTTAACATAAAATTTTTATGTCTTAAATTGCCCAACATTTTCGTTTTTTGAAAATTTTATTGAGCACTTTATTAATTGGTCTTCTCTTGGCAAATATTAATTTTTGTCAAAAGTTGGATTTTGTAAAGAGTGTGTGTGTATGTGTGCGGGCACGCATGAGGGGGGTTATATCAGAGCGACGTTAGAAGAATTAATGACAAACTCATTAAAAAATATTACATTTGTTTTAAAAGTTTAAAATTTCAGCATCCCTTTTTTCTTTCATACTCACGTGTAGTTACATCAACGTAAACATCACTTTATGAAGTTATAAAGGACGAAACAAATATGCCCGCCGTTTCTGCTAGAAACCTTCTTTCCGCAAATCAACGTCGATTGTAGGACGTTATTTTCGGTTAGGTCAATAATGTGAGATAATTATCAATTGAAAACTTCCAACTTATAAGAATATTAGACTTTATTTAATTTTTAAGTCGACAGATTTGTTTTTCTTTGAAAAGATAAAGTATTGATCATGTTTTCGAGATCATTTTTTAATAAAAAACATACGCTACACCAATTACCTTTCAGTATCCATTTGAAAATATACCATTTAAACCTAAACGAAGGGAGAAAAAAGTGACTTCACTCAAACCGTTCAATGAAATCATTCTAATCAAAAGTTGCTTTCTGTCTGGTTCGTTAGAGTTTTCCTCTTTTTATCTCTTAGGCAAATTTTTAGCGCGAAAATATTGAGATTGTAAAAAAGCTTTTTGGAAACTCTTTCTTTGTACAATATAATGATGGGTGAAATGATACTGACCAAAACTAGTAAAAGATTATTTGAGAACAAGTCACTTTCATGCAAGGGGAATAGATTAATTTACAAAATACTAAACAAAAAAGAAAAAAATGGTGTGACTTAAAGAAAGTCTTTAAGAGGTGTAAAATTATACTAATTATAATTGGTATTGTCACTGGCCTTTTTTGTGTATTTTTTTTTTTTTTTTTTACCAGTCTCAGCCTTTTGAGTTCATGCAAAAAAAAAAAAAATTTCGAATGCTGATTTTCAACGTAAGCAAATAAGCTCTCCCCATTTAGAAAACTAACATATTTTCCGTTTGTTTGGGCCTAATAAAAATTTACCATAAGATCTTTTCAACGGGAACTGACACTTAAAGAAGGTGAAAGATGGGAAAATAAAAATGAACGTCGTTTAGATTCAAGTAGGCACCGCATTTGAGGATCCAAATAGAGGTAGAAATAATAACAAAACCATAGTACAAGAAAAATATTAAGAATTAAGGAAACCTGGTGTCACTCTGGTTCCACCTGAGATACCTTCTATGAAGAAGTGATGATGGTAATGGCGATATTATTTTAAATAATTAGTTACTAAGACTAATAGTAATTATTATACACTTTAAAACGGAAAGAACACGCTTCGATTTTTGGTTAAGGCTCCTTGTTTTCACGTTACACTAATCAGTCAGTTATGTGCCATGCGTGACACACGCTTAGGCGATCATGTATCTTTCGATATATGACTGACGAGGCGTTTTTCATTATAGAAAAAAATTTAAGCCTGTAAGATTTCTTTAATTTCAAACGCAAAATTGTGTAGTATTGCAATTGGTGTTGCACCGACTACTGTCTGTATAATTTTTTTTATCATATATATTTTGTTATACAGGAAATTGCTGTTGCGACTCAAATTTTATCAAATATTTTTAATGTATATTTATGTTCATATATACTGTAATAAAAAGTTAAAATCTGTTGAAAGCTGTTAGTTAATTCTATTGGGTTGGAAATAAAGTTCCCACATAACTTTTACTAAATATATATAAAAATTTGTACGGGAACTTTGCTTCCAATCCAATACAATTCATCATTCTTCCTTTCATTCGGGAACAATTAATTTAACTATTTCAAAATAGACATTCATTTCCTTACAATATTAAAATTAACTTGGATTCTTTAACCTTTGTGTCGGCCTAGTGTCACAAGTAGTTTCGTATGTACTAGTATTAATTAAATACAGACCTTCCGCGTTTTTTTTTATAAATATACAGAACAAAAATAACTTAAATTCTTTCACGAAATTTACTGTCCAGTATTTATTATTTATTATTCATTATTCGAGTTTCATATTTTGAAAATGTCTTTGTTCAAACTTTTGAAAGCACCCTTTATTAGAAAGGTAGTAAGCATGAGTTTTATCAAATGAAATAAAAAAATAAAACCGGGGAAATAGAGAACAGTAAAAAAGAAAAATAATTGCATGCAAAATGTCAGCTTTTGTTTAGAAACAATAGCGAAAATATTCCCGTGACCATCTTTCAATTTTGCAAGTGGTTTATTTCTATCTATCATTTGTAATCTCTGTGCCATGTTCTCTCAAAACGTGGGTGATCATGGTTCTCCACAAGTTCCTATCCTTCGTATTTCTTAGTAATGTTTGTCTCCTTACTATTACTTTCGGCCCGTTCTGCCATCCATTTATACAAGCACGTTATATAGGTTACTCGATGATTTCCTTTGTCCATCTTGGCTTCAGTGTGTCCCCATAAATGTCAAAATCCTCCAAATCTTTTCTTCATTATGCATCCTAAAAATTTCAACCGTCGCTTTCAGATCCCAAGTATAAATATCCTTTTAATTTTCATTTTCCTTAAAACTTCCTCATATGTTTCATCTATGATATTCTCAACATCCTACTGTAGAACATCTGTTGCCTCCAGTGCGATCTTCGTCTGTTAAGGAACTGTCCAGCATTCACTGCTATATAAAAGGATTTATATACATAGCAGTCCAACACTTTTCTTTATTTCTAATGAAATTCTCCTGATTCTTAATACTTTTAATTTTTGACAGGTATTTTTCACTATTCCAATGTACCGCTGGATTTCAGTGTCATATTTTCTACCGTTTTGTTATTGTCAGATAATTCAATTTCTTTAATTTGCTTAATTTTGACGCAATTAACAGTTTGTGACTTTGTCTCTTTGAGATACACAACCAAACGGTTTCATGCCAGAGCCTTCAGATACTTATTGGACTCAAGGAAAGGTTTTTAATGTAAGTTAATCAATAAAAATGTTATTCCGCGTGGCTAAAACATTGAGGCGCTTTTCTATTATCCGAAACAGCTTTTAGAGTAACCATTAACATTTATGAAAGTTCAGCGTAAGACTATAATTTATCTTTTATTATTAAGGTCCAGACAAGAAAAATATTTAAACAAAATAATTTTCCATCAAAAACAGATTTTCTAGTTTACATAGTTATTTTTCATTGGAAACTTACCGACGAAATCTATTTTGTTTTTATTTGGGGCTAATATGAATTCCTCCAGAAGGTAGTGAAGGAAAGCGAGAAGAAAGGACTAAACATCAATTGCAAGAAGACCGAATATCTGGTTGTCAGCGAAAGGAACAGCCTGACATGCAAAATACAAACTGGAGATACCAAAATCAAACAAGTACAAAAAATTAAATATCTGATGTCTTAACAGAAGACAGAAAGTGAGACAGTTAAATCTGAAGGTGAATTGGGAGAGCGAAAAATGCCTTCCAAAAGCTATGCTAAGTAAAGTATTAAGAAACAGGAAAATTTCATTAGAAACAAAGAAAAGAGGACTGAACTGATCCGTAATATCAGTTTTCCTATATGGTAGTGCATTCTGGACAATCTCATCACAGATGAAAAAGATACTTGAAGCAACAGAAATGTGGTTCTACAGGAGTATGCCATGAACTGAACATGTGATTAACGACAAAGTTTTAGAGAAAATGGAAACAAAAAGGAAACTTATACTTCACATCAGAAATAGACAGTTGAAATTTCAGGGGCAGATACTGAGTAAAGAGGGCTTGGAAAATTTGATACTCACAAGACAGATTAAAGGCAAGAGGGTCAGAGTAAAGAAACGCGTAACCTACCTAGCGAGCTTGATTAAATGGATGGCAGAATAGGTTTAAGAGAGATAACAAAAAGACAAACTTTATTAAGAGCTACAAAGGACAGAAAATTGTGGTGAGACATGATTGCTGAAGAAGAAGTAGTAGTCTAAAAAACTCCGTTACAAATTTGTCATAGAAAACGATTCAATCATTACTGTTAAGTTAACACTTAATTGGTTTTCCTTTGTGTTACCGAAACAGGGCGCGGGGAGCCTCTCTTTTCATACAGATATAGTATGAAGAAGACCTTTGTAAAATGGAACAACAAAAATACCAAAGAATGACTTCAAATGTCTGGAAAACGTTTTAAACAATTTGTTACTTGAAACTTTGTCAAGAGGTTTACATAAGTACAGTGTAACCCGGATATAAGAGAGATTTTCTCTGGTCCCAAATTAGAGCCTGTGTTAATGTATATAAAATAGACCAAACCCGAATATAAGAGAAACCCGGATATAAGAGACTTCTTCTCTGGTCCCGACAACTCTCTTATATCCGGGTTACACTGTAATATCGTCCTAAATGAATGACTATTGTAACACTGGTAACATACTAATTGTGAAATTAACAAATATCAAAATAAACAGATTGCAGAGTTTTTTGGGGCGTAAATGACGAGATGAAAATCATTGAACCAATCAATAATCTCAAACTCGGAATCAAATATGTTTTTGTACCATTTTTGAGCAATTTATAGTTAAAATAAAGAACTTTCTTTACTTGTGAAACCCAGATAACATTCAACCTTTGTAGGTTTTTTTTTTAACTTTTTTTTTTTTTTTTTTAAATTTAACCAATCTGAAATCGAACAGATGACGATATTTACACTACTTGGTCTAAAGTTCCTTTATCTCTTACCAAGTTTCATAGCAGATATTTCTGTCTGAATTTATAGGATGAAGATTGAAGAAGAGTTATCGTTATTTACATTATTTACCCTCGGACTTTTTTTTCCCTCATCTTTGTCGAATTGAAAACCCTTTATTTAATCTTCGGAGTTAGATTGTTATCGTTTTTTTGTTTTTTACCTGAGCTGACCATGTCAAGGTATATCACGACCTGTTCTTATTTAACACTGCCCGGTTATCACTAATCCCGTTTCCACCGAGTCTACTAGTGGAATGTTGGTTTCTGAATTTGGTGACATAGTAATTGTGACTTAAATTCCTGGGACGTTAATGCACACTGACTTGGTGAAAGCAATAAACTAAAAACAATATAAGAACAAGGCGAGATGTCTCTGGTCGGCGGATCAAGAAAAACCTTTTCTTTAAAAAAGGGTTCAGTTTGAAATTCTTTGAAGGTTAGCTGACGAAGTGCACAAGGGCCAAAAAAACGTTGGGATAATAACAAAGAAGATGAAGAGAATAGTTCGAGTGTAAATAATGTAAATAGAAAAAAAAAAACATTTAAAACTTTTGATATCTTAAATAACGGGGCACCTCGAGGCGGTGTAATAGTTAGCAAGCTTGTCTTGCTACGAACAATTACAACTGAGTAGTGAGTTCGATCCTCACTCGGTCCCCCATAATTTCGGCCTTGTGCCACATCTAAGCTACACTTAGAAAATCTCTATAAATAACGAAAAGAATAAAAGGACAAGAAGTCTAACTCATCAAAAGCTGACTTCTTGCTATAAATTTTCTAAGTCTTTAGATTACCTTTCTTCTTTTTAAGTTATTTTAGATCTTGTTTGTTTATAAACCCTTTCCTCACGACAATGTTTTCCACATTCAAACGAATAACTTTCCCAACTTACAAAAATAAATTTAACAGATAAAATAATAATAAAAAAAATCGGACTTCTTTCGAATTTATCGTAATAACCTGTACTGTACAGAAGGCAAACTGAAAAACTGAAAACTTAAAAGGAATTCATTTATCAACGTTCAGAAGATTTGTTCAAGAGAATCATTCACTCCTTGGAATTCAAGTAGCACCATAAGGCTTTTTTTTTCTTTTTTGACCGCATTAAATGCTCTCTCCTTGACCCCCACCCCAATAATCCCAATGTCAAAATACCTTAAGAATAAAAATATGACTGCTAAAAAGAAAAGAAAAAAAAGTTAATTTTTCGAAAATCGTTGGAAAATAGCAGGGTCTGATTTGGAACAAAACCACTGCAGGTAATTTATAGAGTAGAACCACCTATACTTCTAGTGATTTCCACAGTTAAAAAAAAAAAATCAGATTGGGACCTAGTTTTAAAATATGACAGAAAGAGAGAATTGAAGCTGACTTCATAGAGGACTTCTGTATGCAAATAACGCGAAGTAGTGATTCAGAAATAAAATCAAATCAAAAGGATCAAGTCTAAAAATAAAAACCGAACGGGTATTTGACATTTCAAAACGCATAAAAATTAAATGTACCAAATTCAGAGGGAAACGAATTTTATAGTGCAGTATAAGAATCTCACCCCCATCAACACAGACCACAACTGATGTCTATTACACACTGCAGGTGGTTGTCTGTTGTTAATAAATAAAAGGAATTGGAAGCGCGCGAGTGACAAGTATTTTGAGAAGACAGGTTGCCAAAGTGATCTTTATTGTTTATTTATTTATTTTTTTGTTCTGTGGTTCTAGTTTCTTCGGGTTTATTTTTAAATGTAAAATAAAAGTTAAAAAAAAAAATAATAAAAAAACGAAATCAAAAAACACACCTACGCAAACAACAAAGAAAGGAAGAAAAAAATATTTACAATAAAACACAAACAATACAATACATGCCTTTGCCCTGAAAATGAATGAAAAATGAAATTGAAGAGAAATGTGTAACAGTTTAAAAAGCGTGAGACAATCTTTTAAAATTATAGTCGATACTCCTCGAGAAATAGTATTTTGTAAATAAGTTTGGGTTTATTGCTATCGGAGTCTGTCAGATTTATTATGCAAAATCTACTTGGTTATTACAGTCAACTGGATCGTAGCTTTAGTTTAATTTGAAAAAGAAACGAGTGAATTAATAAAACTACTTAATAATTGGGAAGAGAGAGAGAGAGAAACCTCCGCATTTTTTTTCTTTTTTTTTTTTTGAAAACATACCATATGTAATGACAAGAAAGGTTAGATTTGTTTGTACGCGTCAATTAACATTAAAAAGCCGAGATTTGAGCAAAAACTAGTAAAAAATACTATGGTTTAAAAAATGTCCGTGACTTAAAGTCTTTTATTGGGATTAACTTAATTATTTTTTTTTTTTATTATCCGTTGGCTTTTTACTTAAGGTCCACAAAAATCTATTTAGTAACCATTTTAATGAGAAAAATATATAAAAATGATCACTTAACACAGCACTTAAGTACTAAGTAAGAGACCATATGATCATGTTGCTATAAAAAATAAATTAAAACAAAAACAAAAAACGGATTATTAGTGGTAGCAACTTTCGGAGCAGTTTAATTAGTCAAGCTGATTTTTTGTTTGTTTGTTTTCTAATAATGTGAAAAAGGTCAACCTAGTCAAGAGTTTATCCAAAAATGCCTTTCCAGAATATGAAACTAGTTTTTAAAAATTCGATGGTCCAACAAAAAAAGTCATATAAAAATCCAGAAATCATGTCAAGAAAAACTGATAAAAAAGGATAAATGTCAATCAATACTCAATCGGCAAAAAATAAATACATCATTCTTAAAAATACAATCGCGTTTGTTCGTAATTAACTAGTCTGTATGCAACTGTCAATGAATAATCTAAAACCTTGGCCTTGTGTCAGACTTATAATGTAAATTTTATACAGTATTTTTCTTACATGAAAACACTATAATTTTTACAAAAGTAAAAGGCATCACAGCTGATTTGATTAATTTAAGACAATCACAAGAGAAAAAAATGAACATTTCAAATTATTTTGATTTTCCAAATTAGCTTGTTTGTTGTAAATTTGCCTTCAAATAAATGGTCATTTAAGTTTTAATTAAAGAAAAATCATTTAAATTTTACATGTGAATGTCAGTAAATATTCTAAAATATTGGCCTTGTGTCAGGCTTATAACATAAATTCTATTTTATACAGTATTTTTTCTTACATGAAAACACCAAAAATTTTCCAAAAGCAAAAAAAATGTTTCTGTTGAAGCAATTCTGAAATTAACATTATTATTTTATAGAAATTGACTTTTCTTTTAAAATTTACATGCATTTGTTTGTAAGAAATATAAAACGTTTTTCTTTGAGAAAAGACTTTCAAACACACATAAACATACACATAATGAACAGACTGTCATACATACACATCCAAACAAACGCAATATAAAGAGATACCTGATTTTTGGCGTTGAATCATAACTGCCTGTGTAAATTGTAAATAGAAATGGCATCAACAAGAGGGCATCAGTAGTCCTGCACCCCCAAACTATTTTGGGGGTGAAGGGTGGTTGTGATATTTGTGCGTTGTCCACTCCAGTAGCAACCTCCTAAATGTCTGAGATCAGGTAGGTTCAGCCAGGAATAAATTGGTCTCTCACGTGGGACGACAAGCATAAGAATCGAATTGTCTCAATCATGGAATACAGGAACAGGTAGTGACAAACATAACAACGCAAGAAGATTGAAAAAAAAAAAAACAGAAAGGAAAAAAGGAGGAAAAGAAATCACTACAGCCGTACTGATGCTTTAATTGGCCTATCAACAGTAGTAGCTACAGAGGCAGGCAGTCAATGATAGTAGTACAAGTAGCAAGTGGAGTAACTCTACAGCCTCTGAAGGAACCAGTGAAATGCTAATCACTACCAACTCATGCAATGGCAGTACTTATAGTGTCCAAACAACAGTAAATATTTTACAAGCAATACCAGTTGAAAACAGCTACAACTTTTAAACAAAGTTGATTTTACAAGTAAATGGAGATGTACTAATATATACTTTTTTCATTTCTTATAATTGGTCCCTGACAAGGTTAACAATGTGATTAGCAGCTTTTTGGAAGGAACGGTATTTATTTATTTATTTAAAATCATTTCACTCCAAGCAAGGCAATAATGCCACTTAAAACTCAAGGGGTTACTGGAATTGAAAGAGAATGAGAAGACTTAGTAAGGAGAAAGGACAATAAAAGAACAGGATTCAGGAAGGCAGAAGATGGCGATTTGGGTTGCATTTAAATTTTTGAGGATTTCAGGGAAGCAAGAAACCAGAAGAAAGTTCCACAGGCGAGAAGTGTGAGAAAAGAAACTATTTGAATAATAGTGAAAGTTGGACGCACATATGAGAACAATTCAGGGACTCAAGAGATCCCTTGCCACTCGGGAGATGTTAACGAACAAAGGCACTAAGGCCACGCAGGCGGACACTGAAAGAGAGTAAGATGGCCAGGAATAAAGAATTGAGCAGTAGTGAGTGAAGAATTTAGATTAGGTTATGGGAGACTGGTTTATTCAAGTGCTCACTGTTCTACTCATTTTAATCATATTTTTTTCTATCAGCAATTATAACATGTCAGTGTTGAGATATTTTGTCAAAAAATCTATCAACATTTCAAGTACATGGAAAATGGATTATTTTTTTTAAAGTTAGGTTAACCCAGTACAAGGTCCAGGGGCCCACTCAAGGAAGATGGTCATATTAAGAAGCAGTTTATATGGATAGGAGAGGAAGATAATGGTTAAAACAAGACTTGAACAGCTTCTTGGGAGTCAGTTCCACAGAGCAGTTGTTCATGAGATGAAGCTGGAATACAGAAGGAATGTCAGTGATCTGCTACAATGTCGGTGGGATAGTGGGGTCCTAACCGTGAAGGTTAAAACTGGTGGAACAAAGGAATATAGTTTGTCTAAGCACTTTCCATAGAAGTAACGATAGATCAGTGAGAGGCTTGCCACATCCCACTTCTGAGAGAGAGGTTGGAGAGTGAAAAATAATTTGTCACCCATGAGGATGTGGAGACGCCTTTGGACTGATAGAGTCCAAAGGCATCTTCACATCATCTCTATCACAGGTGGGATGTGGCAAGCCTCTCAAGGCTGGAGAGTGAGATCTGGGCAGCTCCTGGCCAAATATGACAACAGTACTCTGTTTTAGTCCTGATTTGGCTCTTGTAAAGATAGAGGATAGCATGCAGAGTCAGGTACTTACTACCATTTTTCTTGCATCTTTCTCGATGGATCATATGTACATGTTCCACTTGAGGTCAGGTGTGAGTTTAAGACCCAATAGTCTCTCAAGGTATGGAGCCTCCCCGAGAGGATATACCTTTATAACCTTTCAGGTTTTTTTAAAGGCAATAGTGTAAAAGAAACATGAGCAGTTGCTGCTTAAATATGAACTTGACTGCTAATTCTTTCCTTGCTGATAATCATGACACCATTCCATATCTCCACATACCATACCTGATAGCATATAAAATGAGCTACTTATTTCACCCCTGACAAAAAAAAAATGGATAAAAAATATCCCTAGGGTTTTAAAATATGAAGTTTAGGTCTCTAATAGACTAATATTTACCCAGATGCTGCAGATTACCAATTCTTTGTAGCTCTTATTAAGGTTTATCTTCCCTCCCACTCCCTGTTCTACCATCCATTTACATAAGATCATTAAGGAGGTTATTTGCTGTTTTCCTCTGTTCCTTCAATATGACCTAAGAGTGTCAAATTTTCCAAGCCCTCTTTCCTCATTACATGTCCTAGAAATTTTAACACACTCTTTCTGATTCTAAGCATCAGTCAATCAGTTATGTGCCATGTGTGATACACGCTTAGATGATCATGTATCTTTCGATACATGACTGACAAGATAATTTTTTTCCTGCAGTAGGTTGCCATTTCTTTCTGCAGTAGACCAGTTGCCATCCAAGGCTATAGAACCTGGTCTGTCCTGCTATTTACCCATAGCTGGAGGGAGAAGAAGACGATTCATACCTTTCCCAAGGGTATTAGCATGTAAGTGAATGTAATGGATTTGACCGGAATTTGAATTTGGCTCTCTGATTCCTTAATCCAAGCCACTATCCATTACGCCACTCTTCTAAGCATAAGAATCCTTTTTATTTTCATTTTCACTCACATGTTCAGTTCATAGTATTCTCAGTATCTTTTTGTAGAACCACATCTCTGTTGCCTCAAGTCTCTTCTTCATCTATGAGTATTCACTGCTATTTAAGATGAATGATATCACATAACAGTTCAGCACTTTTATCTTTGTTTCTAATGAAATTTTCTCATTTCTTAATATTTTGCTTACCTTATCAAAGTCATCTTTCACTATTCCAGTATGCCTTTGGATTTCAGTGTCACACTTTACATCCTCTGTTAAAACACTTCCTGGATATTTAAATTTTTATACTTGCTGGATTTTGGTATCTCCAATTTGTACTTCACATTTTGAGGTATTTCTTTTGATGATATCCATACATTCTGTATTCTTGCAATTACTGGTTAGTTCTTTCTTCTCATTGTCTTTTACTACATTTTGTTGGAGTTCCTCCAGTTTCCATTCTGTGTCATCTATCTTATGCTGTTAAGATTGAGTCCACTAATAATAAATCCTGGAAGAACTTCTAGTTCTCTCAGGATCATCTCACTGTAAAGATTGAATAAGTCCAGTGAGAAGACCCATCCTTGTCATACATCCCTTTCTATTTTTGTGTATTTACTTTCTATATTTGTGCACATGCCATAGATATATCAATCTTGAAAACATGCACATTGTACACCAATGCACAAAGGAACAAAATAAAGTTGATGACTTTTGCATTGGAATTTTGAACGGCAGGGCAACAACTGTGAGGAAAAAAAACATGACCTTTGCCAATCCCTGTAATATTTGCAAATGGTGGGTGGAAGAAATGGAACAGATTCTCAGTGACTTTAGTGAGCAACACAGGAATGTGAAGGTTATATGTCAGCCCATTTCAGTAAATAAAAATGGGAAGAATGTCTACACAAACATAATTGAACCAATCTTCAGAAATGCCAATATACAGATTGACTATTCTGGATGTAGTTCAAAATTCAAACAAATAACACCTGAAAAAGGCCAGAGCATACAATGGCCGAAACATTGTGAATGTGACCATAAAGATGAGGATAACAGTTCGAACAATGTAAATAGGTGAAAATAAATCTGAGATAATAGATTGGTTGGTTAGTTGTTTGATTTTACAGCTTATCAACCCATTTCAGGTTGTTTTAAAGTCAGAAAATATTTATAGATTGTATCCATTGCACCAGCCACATGTCCAAGCTTACAGCACCTGGTATTCCCAAGCAGTCACCCATCTAAGGACTGACCAGGTTTCAGTGATTGTATGACAGTGTTTCAATATCTTTTCAACGTCATTTCACTTGTGAGTTCCAGGATTACAAAATACCCATGGATGATGTTAGTTTTTGGTGAGGACTGACAAGAACCATTGTATTCACATAAAATATTAGGCTTTTATTTTATAAAGAAAAAAAAAAAAAGAAAGATGTTTTCTTTGCTTTTGATGATACAAATTACTCATTTGTGTCCATTACAAACAACAGGCAATGACGTGGACACTTTATCACATTCATTCACCCTGGTCAACAAATCTTAAAACAGAAAACAGTATTTGAGAATGACTAAACCCGGAATGAGCAATGAGAATCAGTAGCAGATCTGCCTGGCTGTCAAAACTTATTTCCAATACCAATCAGCCAAAGACCAGATCTAATAATCTGGTGTGCCAAGAGGAAGGTCCACATAAGGACAACATTAATGCTGATCAAATTTTGGAAAGAAGAGCAATATAAAAAACTGTTGGAAGAATGTGCAGATGTTTTGCTGTTAAGGTTGGCTGCAGAGGATACATAGGTGCATGCTTGCAGAGATGGCTGGGATTCATTGGAATTGAGCCGAGAAAAGTAACAGATATCCAAGCAGCAAATGAGAAGGCGAGTCACTGGATCTGACTAAAAGAAAATTATGAAAGTTGGCTAGAAAAATGATTCCTGAAAGAATCCACAGTAACCAACAGGCAATAATTGGTTAAGCATCTCACTTCACACACACATCATATATATGACGCAGGGTTGGGCACCTCGGCATGGTGTAATGGTTAGCAAACTTATCTCGCTAAAACAGTTACGACTGAATAGTGAGTTCAATCCTCACTGGCTGTCCCATACTTTCGGCCTTGTGCCACATCTAAGCTACGCTTAGAAAACCAATGATGTAGGGTAGCATAATGCTAAACATTTCCCTTTTGAGGTTGGCTGCATAGGATATACAGGTGTATGCTTTATTTAGCAGATTTAAACTCAGTGGAAACAGGATGAACAATAAATAAGCAAAACTAAATAAAAAAAAAAGATGAGATATCCCTAAACATGCTCAGCAAATCAAGAACAATCTATCCCCCGAGATTAAATAAAGGGTTCAGTTCAAAATTCCCTGAAAGTTACCTATATAGACATAATAGTGCAGACTTAGACTCAGTGGAAACAGGATTAACACTAAGCAATACTAAAAAAAAAAAAAAAAAAAAAAAAACTGAAATATCCCTAGACATAGTCAGCAGATTATTTTGTACGCCCATCATATATATGACACAGGGTAGCATAATGCAAAACATTTCCCTACTGAGGTTGACAGCAGAAGATTGTGGAGAATAAAAAGAAAAACAGCAACCAGTGAGTAAATTCAAGCTCTCCCAGCTGGTATTCCAACCTCGAGTCGTTCCTTCTTGAGTTCTGTCTCAAAATTGCACTAACAGACTTTTCTAGCCGCCAACCATGAACGTCACTCGAAGAACTGCCCCCACTGGGAAAAATTAGTTGCTTTTATATTTGTCCATATACCAATAATCTCTTGCATCTTCATGTGATCCCATAATTCATTGCGTCCCTGTCCCATAATTCATTGCATAAAAATGCAATGCAAGTCCTTCCTCGTTCTTTTACATTATCTGGCCAAGGACAGATTACAGCAGAGCGGTAAGTGCTTTTTTCTCCCTCATTTCAACTGCAGTAGCTTTACATGCTAAGCAAATACGGGCTCTTTTTTGGCGGGGACAAGGCAAGTCGCAACCAGTTGTGCTTGTCCCAGGTTCTGTCTCATCATGTCTGCCACATCAGGGCATGCTTTTTGGAGATGGCTGAGATTCATTGGAATCAAGCTGAGTAAAGCAACCACGACCCTAAAAGAACTTAGGAGGCAAGTTGTTGGATCTGAGTCAAAAGAAATGATAACAGTTGTCCAAGACAAATGATCCCAGAAAGTAATCAATAGGCTGTAAACCAGTCAAACTGGGTGATGGAGTCTCACATCATTGACAGGCCAGTACATGGTAAAATCCAGACCTTGAAAAGGAGTGCATTCTCTCCTGATGACCCAGAAAACCTTCTGCTACATGGATGTCAGATGTCCAGAAATTGCTGTCGCTTTCTGTCAGCAATACGTCTAGTCTCGCCGAAGCCTAGAAGAGCAGTGCCCTCCCACTTCCACTTGCCTGGTTTTTAATGGGTAGCGTGATTCTCTTATGCAAATAAGTCTGCTGCATAAAAATGGCAGTAGGCGTACGCACGTGCGACCGACTCTCAGAGAATGGTTTGACACGCGAGGCAGCGAATTCGCTTTGCTCCTGGTAAGTCACTGTCACTTCTATTACAATGGAGCATTTAACTGGCAGCACTTGCATTTGTAAGCTGTGATCAAATTCCCATATACCTACCTTTCATGAAGTATAAAGACTAATTTACCCTTTAGTCAGCTGGAGATAATAATATATCCAAACAATTTATAATATATACAAATATATTCCCAAACCATTTATGTACAAAGATAATTGATTAAAGTGGCAATTTCTCTCTTAGAAAATTAATTAACATTTATCCAATTAATCGAAGATTTCACAATCTTCTGAGTATTATAGACTTGATTTGTAAATCACTTAGGTATAGTGATTTTGTAAAGCATATTTATAGAAGATATATCTTTGCTCTAGAGGACTGTAAATTTCCTGGAGAGGTTTCATTGTTTGATTATAACCACTTTTAAACATTATATTTTGCTTAGGAAAGATTTTACAAGAAGTAATATAGCAATATATAGTATATCCCACATTGAGTGCCAATGAAATCCATATCAGCTGCCAACCAGATTTTCTGATTCCAATACTTCCAGCCCAGCACTCCAGAAGTTTAGACAAGACTCAGTGTTACTATAGAGATTGATGTGGGAAGGATTAATTTTTGTTCTATCAAGAGTTATATAAACTAATTAACCCCACAAATCTCTCATTTTATTTTTCGTCATGAAGATATATTTTTCTTTAATATAGCACCTGCCATGTCTTGAACCAGCACTGCAAGACCTCGACCTTTGATTATCCACTGCTCTGAGATTACGAACACAGCATGGACAGTTTGGTTTGGTTTGTTTTATGGTATATCAACCTCAATGGGTCATTTAATGTTGACAAAATTTTTATTGTTGGTAACATTTTTTTCCAAAAATCTATTTCTGGTAGTATTTTTTTCCTTCAAATATTTATCGCTGGTAATATTTTTTTCAAAACTATATAGCTGGTAATCTCTTCAAAAATGTATTGCTGGTAAAGTTTTTTTTTTTTTTTAAATATTTCTGGTATTAAAACCCATTTTTACCCTTTCATAGAGTTTTGACCCCTTGTTTTTGGAGAGGGTAACTATCCGCTCACAGCAGGTGCCAACACCCCGGCCAGGGCAGACCCAGGAACACCAGCAACTAAGAGGTGGCTCCACACTCCTCAAAAGCTCATGATCAGAAGCTTCACTGTTGGATGCAGTTTATCATCCTACCCAGGATGTGAATGTAGTTTATTGTCTTACCCAGGACAACAGCATGGGCACACTTGATGTGGATCGAAGTGGCCAGCGAGCAACAACCAGCTTGGACCAGCATCAGCATTGACCAGTGCAGAGTTAGCCCCATGGTTAAAATGTTGTTCTAAGACCCTGAGGTCTAAAACGTGGTTACACCACTGGGTGTAGGTGGCGGTGAAAGGCGTTATACTACAGTTCTCTTCTTTCAGTAGTGTTTGAATTAATTACTGACCAATCTCATTTTTGATTTTCAACTTTTCTAAAGGTATTAGTCCAAAAGTGACTATAAAAGACTTGATTAGACTTTGAACTTGTTTTGCTAAGTCCATTTTTAACACATAGCTGTGGCACTACCCACACATTATTCACTTGTTCTGGAATAAGCTTCATAAATTGTAAGCATTACAGTAAACCTATTAAACAGAGGGTGTCAAATTTGTTAGTAGTATGTAACTTTGGAAGATAAAACATTACTCTCTGCAGAGAATTATTATTATTTTTTACTAAATATACACCTAATACAAGACCTAAGAGCCACTCAAAGTAGAGGGTTACTGAATGAGATTGCTGTAAGGGTGTAAGAGGAGGAATTAAGTGCGTATTATGAGGATATATAGGATAGGTAACAGTTGACGATAGACTTGAAGAAGTTGACTGTAGTGATCAAGGAAGCATCCTCTCAGGAGTCTTTTCCACAAAGTAATGGTTCTCAAGAAGCTGTCTGAATGGAACTGCCTTTTTACTAAAGGATTTTGAAGGGAATGAGAATAATTTGATTTTGCGAACAAGGTATGGTGAGTCTTGAATGTAGTTTATATGAACATTTGCCATAGAAATTGTAATAGAACTTATGGCATTTCATCTGTAGGAAAGTGGTTGTAGGGTGGAAAATAAATTATTGCTTACAGAGTTGCATAAAGGATTTTAAACTCTGTTGGAAAGTGAAGATTGTGTAGCTCCAGCTCATATATAGCAGCAATACTTTATTTTTGCAAAGATGGAACATTCCAGGAGCAGAACAAGGAACTGACCATTTTTCCATCATGGGTTCCAATATAGTGATTATGCTAGTTTTATAGGCCATTATTAGTGAGTTTAGTCCTGACTGGGTGCTCCATTGTTGTGACCTTGTATCAAAGAGTAAGTGCTGCTTAGTAAATAACTACATGTGCAAATTTCAATTTCAAAATACTTAAGAAATATGTAAAAATCTAACAGTATAAAAATCAAAGTATTCTTCTTCTTCTTTTATGTACCATGTCCCTTCAGAACATAAGCAACCATAGCCCTCCACATCTTCCTGTCTCTTGTAGCTCTTAATAAATTTTCTCTTTTTGTTATTTCTCCCAAACTCTGTTCTACCATCCATTTACTCAAGCTCATCAAGTATGTTACATGCTGCTTTCCTCTGTCTCTCTTTCCCTCAGTCTGTCTTGTGAGTATCAGGTTTTCAAAGCCTTCCTTCCTCTTTACAGCCCCAGAAATTTCAACTGCTTCATGTTAAGGTTCCTTTTTGCTTACATTTTCTCCAAAACTTTGTATTTGCTCACATGTTCAGTCCATGGTATTCTCAGCATATTTCTGTGAATTACATTTCTGTTGCTTCAAGTTCCTTCTTCATCTTTGAGGAGATTGTTCAGCATTCACTGCCATACAGGAAAGCATATCATGTTACTTAAATTTACATTTTTTTATAAGGTCAAACCCAATCAGATATATATCTAAACTGTCAACTGTATACAACTGCTTTCTAAGATCAATGGTTAAAAATGATGAAGCCTGAGGATCTTGGCAAAGATCATCCTTCTTCAAACATTGTGCTATAGAATTACCAAGAACTGTACCAAATAACAGAAACCACATCACTTGAGGACTACCAACAGTAGCAACAACTAAAATGGATATCATATGTAAGAGAAAAAATAATGACATAATCAAGATGCTGACATTTCACACTACTCCAAAAAAAATGGTTAGGAAGGAAACACCTATCAATACTGAAAAGAGCAATAACAGCTACTGGACTTGAGAAACCTATTTTCCTGAAAAATTCTTTTAAGAGAAAGATTTTAATGCTGAATGTTTCCATATAAGGAAATGGATGGTGTTACCATTACCACTGGATTAATGAATGTTTAATCTACTGTCAACTCTCATTGAGTTAACAACATAAAAAAAAAATTTTAATGCCTATTGTTGAGATAAAAGAGTTTCCAACCATTTCATATGTATTTACCAAATTTCCATTGTTACTGCTCACCAATATAAAAACAGGCCCATTGTTTAGAGAAAAAAGTTTTTGCACATGACTAGTTTATACAAAATACTAGCTATTAATAGTAGTACTAAATGCCTAGTACTGATAACAGACTATGTACTGCAGGTGGTATTTTAAGTTTTCATGCCAAAGATTTTTTTTTTTAATTCACATTCAAGAAATGCTTTAGTTCAATGTTTGGGATAATAGTCAATATTCTGTGCTAGTAAAAATGAGAAAGTGCTGAATGATGATGATGATGGTGAAAGCTTGTCACAGCAATTAATTGCAGGTGAAATTGTGCTGTAGGAAAATCACGTGTGCATATCACGGAAAAAAACATATAGAGGTAATTGGCTCATATTTAAAGCAAGGTAAATAAGAGAGAAAGGCAGACTGAGTGATATTGATTGACTGGAAGTTGTTTTAGCTCAAAAATATCAGTATTGATTTCAAAAGAGTAGCCAAATATATATATATATATATATATATATACACACACACATATACATACACTGACAAAAATATTTTCCTAAATCCTTAAAGAAGTAATTATAAAATATTGAGAATGGAAATTCTGATGTAAGATAGATTCATATATATATATATATATATATATATATATATTAGTTGTAAAATAGATAAATCAAATGGTTAGATATAAGCAAGGGTATATGGTGAGCATGCGCGTAAAAGCAAATAAATAATCGTCAAATTTATACATTAGGTGTAAACATAATAGTGCTCAATATGGATATACAGAGCAAAGATGTATATTAATTAGTACATATAAATGTACCTACGTTTTGGTGTGTGATAAAAGATCTGTACAATATAGCCTCTCTACCAACTCCAGCAATAAACATATCTTCGATGCATACAAAACCAAATATGTAGATGCATTGCATAAAAGCAAGCACAATGTCGACCTAAAGTACATTCCCAACACTAGTACCAATAACAATAGTAAATCTAAGAATAGAAAATACAACATCATTTGGTTTAACCCACCCTTCAATAGTAACATTAGGACTAACATAGAACCTTTTTCAGGTTAGTACACAAGGCTTTCAATCATATTCCCTTTTTGAAAAAAACTCAATAAGAACAACGTTAAAGTTAGCTACAGTTGCACCAAAACCTAGAACAATATTTAGTTCTGCATAATAATGTAATCCTTAACAAATACTTAAACAACACTAGAAGAAATGGTAACATTGATGATCAGACATGCAATTGCTGCAACTGTGATCTCTGCCCCATGAGTGGTCAATGTATGTGTAAAGGAATTATATATAAGGCTAGCATCACACATACTGACCAGATCAAATTTTATTTCAGATCCACCACTATCAATTGGAAAGTGTTTTTCCCATCACGAAATGACACTCAACAACAAAAAAATATGCAAACACCACAACACTCTCTAAATTCTACTGAGTATTAAAACAAATGACTACACACCTAATATAAAATGGGAATTTGTAGCACAAACCAAATCTTTTTCCAGTAAGGGAGGGGGACGATATGATTTATGTCTATTAGAGAAAAGATTAAAAAATATTAACAATTTTGGTCTACTTAATAAACGGACTGAGCTAATGATCACATGTAGGCATAAAAGACCGTATATCTTAAAATATTGGAAGCCTGACTGATTCTAATCCCTCTCTGTTACACTCTTATTTTATTAGGATATAGTTGCCGTACCCCACCCTAACCTGTTTACATTATTATACTAATCTATATTCCCATATATTATAATTACTTTACTTATGTCCATCTTCATTTCCACATATTTTTTTTTTATTTCTTTTCTTTCCTTATTGTCATTATTTTTTTATTTTTATTCATTTTTTACTTCCCTTCAACCATTAACATTATATTGACGACATGAAGGCAGCATCTTTAATTTTAAATTTTAAATTTGTAATCATTGTTCTTTCTTATACTTTTCTTCTCACATTTTTCTAATTTAAAAAAAAAAATGTTTTTAACAACATAGATCTTGTGCATGCTGAGCTAGTAATCTAGAGAAACTTTAGTCACACTCTAAAACATAGGTACATGTACTAATTAATATATATATATATATATATATACTAAAGAAAAACCAACTATGTTGGTGTAATCAAGAAACAAATTGCCAGAAGACTTAACACCTTAGGCAAGAAAAAACCCTAAACAAGGAAGGAGAAAAAGAAAGAAAACACTTCACAACATCAACATTTTTTATTGATTGATTCATTTTCTATGGTTTATCAACCCTTTGCAGGTTATTTAAAGCCAGAAATATTTTTAGATTGTAAAAATTTTTGTTGGGGGAATAATAAGGATTTAGTGATACAATTCTTACTAATTAACCCATAAATGGGGGAGAAGAGCTGAATTCATACCTTTCCAAAGGGCATTTACACATAAGTAAATATAATGAACTCAACGAGAATTGGAACTTAACAATTCTGAACCATTATCCATTACACCATATGCACATCTAAGCTTACAGTACCCAGTCACCCATCTAAGAAATTCACAAAGAAAAGACTGCAAGGATAGAAGAAAGAAAGGAATTCAATAAGAAATGAATGCAAGGATAGACGAAAGAAAGAAAGAAATTGGTAAAGAAAACACTGCAAGGATAGACGAAAGAAAGAAAGAAATTGGTAAAGAAAACACTGCAAGGATAGACGAAAGAAAGAAAGAAATTGGTAAAGAAAACACTGCAAGGATAGACGAAAGAAAGAAAGAAATTGGTAAAGAAAACACTGCAAGGATAGACGAAAGAAAGCTAGAGGAGGTAATAACACTCTCAAGTGTTTAACCTCTACTTCAGTGAAGACCTTGTTCATTTTTAATCTTTTCATTTGCATTGTCTTAATTCATTAAATAATGACCAGCATTTGTTATGATTGTTATTGCAATATTTCCTTAAAGTTGTTAAACTCAAATATTTACTGAGGCAAAAGGGGAATTTCTACAGATATTTTATAGTCATGAAACTTATTCAATAAATTAGCTTAAGAGTTAAGATTCATCAGAAAATTCAAATAGGAAAACTGAAATTTTTACAACTATTTCTATTAGGAATTAATCATCATGTCTGATACAAAATCTCAGAAATCTTAATTCCATGTTTTTCAAGTATTTAAGAGTTGATCTATTTAAAACATAGCAATGACAGGAATGATAGATGAAAATCTGAATGAGAAAACATTATTAAACAGCTTTTAAGTGGAATGTCTTCGACAAAGCTTGTAGAATAACATGTAATCTGGTATCAAGCAAAATAAACTCAGCATTGTAAACATCTAATTTGAAATGAAGATCATATTTGAAATAAAAACACCTCCCCATCAAAAAAAAAAACAAAAAAGGAAAAGAAAAAAAAAACAAAACAGAATAACATTTTCCTGCTTCTATTATAGCAAGGTCAGAGTTGTTAACTTAAACCTTAGATTTTATTTGCAAATGATTTGATCAAGTTAAAATGAAATGATTTGTATATCAAGGAAAGACACTGACAGCAACCAGATACTGGAACGACCTGCCTTTGTCTGTTGTCAAGATGGCAGAGGAGAAACATTACATAAATATATAATTCAAGGTAATGAAAATGTGAGACAACTTTTAGAGATAAACACCAACTAGATCTATTTCTTTTAAATTAATTTAAGATCTTCAGCTAAAACTGAAATTTAAAGAAAGATAAATGTCAGAAAGGCTTCAATAGCAGCAGCAGCTGTAACAAAAGAGAAAATCTTCAGTGAGTGCAGTCAAGCAACAGCACTAATCAGCAGACATGTCAGATTTAAAGTTCCAAGTTCCCCACAAACAATAGCCTTGTGGGCTAAACTT
The DNA here is from genome assembly GCA_903632075.3 of Acanthosepion pharaonis. Lineage (NCBI taxonomy): Eukaryota > Metazoa > Mollusca > Cephalopoda > Sepiida > Sepiidae > Acanthosepion > Acanthosepion pharaonis. Next base: position 2,471,456 of record CAHIKZ030005169.1, on the reverse strand, counting down.
TTGGTTTGGGAATCTGGTGATATAGTAATTGTGAGTTCAATCCATGAGCTGGGCAGTGTATACTTGAACTCAGTGGAAATGGCGAGCAATAACAGAGCAGTACTGAAAATAAGAACTAGAGAAGACATTTAGATATGAGCAGTGGAATGAGAACAGCTTACCTCCATAGATTAAATAAAGGGTTCAATTCAGAATTCCCTATAGGTCACCCAGAATAACATATACCAGATGATTATGGACCAACATAATAAAATAGGTGCTACATTCAAAATGACCCTCACACATATATACGTACTATTATATACATGTGAAAAAAAATGGTCAAAATAAATATGAGAAAATTGATAAGGATTTTTGGTGGGGCCAACAGAACTCCTGCCAAAAGGGCTCAGTAGATAAGAACTGTAATATAAATCAAGAGAAGTTCAATGGCCATTTTATTGAATACTCCAGAGAGTTGCATCAAAATGCTCATCAGATGTTCAATGAATCTATCAAATATCTGACCCTGACAGTCAATAAGATAAGTCCATTGAAATTTTATTGATTTATTGAATATTATATATATATATATATATATATATATATATATATATATATATAATAAAAATATAGTTTTAAGGTATGCTATAATTATAGGTTAAAGTGGTCAATATCAGGGATAGAGCATATATAAATAAAAAAAATGGATATTGAGGTCAACACCCAGATTTGACAGTCTGTTTCATGCTTAAACACAATCATCAGGCCATCGAATTGTGTTTAAGCATGAAAAATACTGCTGCTACATGTATGACAAAGTCCTAAGGGATGAAATGCATTTCACAAAAACTTTTGCACTTTGCCATACATCTCTCCTACACAAAACTTTTCTTGATATATAAATATTATATATTGTTATATATATATATATATATATATATATATATATATATATATATATATATATATATATATATATATACATGCATGCATGCATGCATGGGGTTATTGAAAAATTCTCAGCCTTCCAGGAATCCCTTTCCCCCAAAATTTTCAGCACCTCCTCACATGTGTGCAAGTGAGAAAAAGAGAGACTTCATAATGAACATAATAATATTCCTTATAGAAAATATTCCACTTTGATATTGACACAACCAAACTGAGAGGTACTACAAACATTCCTGATAAATATGAGCAGATTTCCTTCTTAAAGATTAGCTTGTGATTCCTTTCTGTATTGAAATAAAAGAGCATTTTAACAATGGAAAAAGGATGAAATATTTCTTTTCTACCAATAGCAATTGGGATGTTTCTGTGTGTGGGTCAATTCCATGATACAACTAGAAACACAAACTTCAAGACGAGTTTGCCATTGAGAAAAGAAATCTAACGCGTTCCAACACTGTAAATTGTGGAACGCATAGTCCACCAGAGATTGTGGGCACTTGCAAGCTTTCCTCAATGTTTGCTAGCAGCAGACTGTCTCTCTGTAGGTGAATCCATATGAACTTATGAATATTCATCAGCTGGTGGTATTATAAGAATCACACTCATGTATGCACACTTTTCATATTGCAAATGGCCGTCTACATGCAAAACACACAAAGCATCATGCTCATTTAGCTTCAGGTAATTTGCCACACTGGAACATTACATAAAGTAAAAGGTCAAATGGAGACAAAATTCACATGAGTTTTCTGGTGGACTAAATTTTATATTTGTATTTGTCTAGCTGAATGTTTACTGGAGTTATAAGTTAGACATTTGACAGAGAAGTGATGATAAACTTCCTAGTGAGATGCAGATGAAGAAAGCTTCTGGGATATCATAGATCAACAGCATTGTTATTACAAGAATATAAAACCAACCCGACAATGGCTTAACAAAAGAGAGTAGACAAATCATCTAATAATTCCCCTAACCAAGTATGGTCATAGAGTCACTTTGCAAATTCATTCACACATAGTGTGTCTTTGGAAAGTAGACCTGATAGAAGCCCATCTCTCTCAAGGTCAAACCACAGCCAATGTCCTCTAACTTGAAGCATTGATTTTAACTTCTGTCTCTATTTCTGAGATGAGATATTGTAACTATTTACATTGTTTGGACTGTTGTCCTCAACTTTATTGTCATATTCACAATGTTTCGGCCGTTGTATGCTCTGACCTTCTTCAGGTGATATACATTAGAATTTCAAAGGACACATGGCCCAGTGGATAAAAGTGTTGGTTGAAGTAATCCAGTGACTTGACTGAAAGAGTTGTTAGTTAAATACCTGGCCACAGCAGAGGTGAACAAAAACTTGGAGTGTTGAGCTACTAAAGGGAAATAACTGAAACTGAGATATGCAGGAAAGGCATGGCATGTAGAACAAGAACACTCTACCCCAGTGGACTAAATAAAGGGTTCGGTTTGAAATTAAAATGTATATCACCTGAAGAAGGCCAAAGCATACAACGGCCGAAACATCATGAATATGAGAATAAAGATGAAGACAACAGTCCGAACAATGTACATAGTGTAAATAACATTGATTTCAGATTATTACCTCTGTCATGCAATGCTGAACATAATCTGAAATGAAATACTATTCAAGTAGAAAATATTTGGGAGGACTGTATCCATTCATTGTTATGCTGATTTTCTAAGCATAGCGTAGATGTGGCCAAAGTATGGAGCACTTAGGAAGGATTGAACTCACTAATCAGTTGTAATTGTTCTAGTGAGACAAGCTTGCTAACCATTACACCACACTGAGATGCCCTATGCAGTCATTGTCAGAATTACAGTAGAAATCTATTGTCAGCAGTTAGAGAATTTAAACACCACTTTAAAGAAAAAGAAACTCAATTTGAATGATCATAAAAGCATGGTGTTCTGTCATAATGCATATCCCCTCACCCAACAATATACAGCAAAGATCACATCTGAAAAGACTGAATATTGGGGAAAAGGTTCTACCATCTCCTTATTCTCTAAATTTGGCTCCATTTGCTTACCACAGATTCCAGTGTTTACAGCACTATCTTGAAAAACTAGTTCATAAAATACATGAAGAAATGGAAATTGCTCTCTACATTATAAGAATTATAGTAGACTTCTAATGTCACTATTTAGAGCATTTGATGGAAAAGACATCCAGTTTGATTAATCATAAAGATATAGTGTTCTATCATGATAATGAACAGACCTATACATCAAAAATAATTTCTGAAATGATTAACGACCTCAACTTTGGAAACAGTTCCACTATCCTGTTATTCTCCAAATTTAACTCAGATTACCATAGAATTTGGAGTTTTACTGTACATCCTTGGAGAACTAGTTAATAAAATACATAAAGAGGTATAAACTATTCACTTTACATATATTTCACAAAATTACAATTTTTACAAAATTTTCCAAAGTTGAGGTCGTTAATCATTTCAGAAATTATTTTTGATGTATAGGTCTGTTCATTTTTCACTGTAATTTTTATTAACTGGTAATATGAAGCTTGTGAATTGTTGGAAAGAGGTCACTGATTATAGTGAAAGGTATGTTAATGAATAAATTTTAATAGGATTTTTTTTTCTGACCCCAAATTCAGATATGGTTAGATATATCCTTAATTTTTGACTTCATGGATAAACATAACTTTCTGTTATATGTACTTCGCACCAATAAATTAAAAAGAGAAAAAAAAAAGAAGATTACTTACCATTTGGACTGTCAATTGGTGAATGAAACTCATCAGGAATTGTTGAAGCATTATCCGGTTGAAGATTATCTCTTCCAGATAATAATGGTGTCCTTTCATTGACCACAGTAGAAAGAGTTTCTGCAGAGAGAAAAAAATCTTCTTTTAATATTATATTTCCTAAAAAGGGTAGAACAATCTATAATCACAATTCAAAGTATAGGAAAAGTTTATATAACATGCATGAATATGGAATAGATATGAAGAGATGATGAAAGTTACTGGCGTGATTCAACTTTTGGGGGGGGGATTTTGTTGGAAATACTGAACAGATATAGACCAAAATAAGAGATAGTCTATATGTGAACAGTCTGAAGAATATATCACATATGGAAGAATTATCCAACTTTGGCTCTACAATCATTTGCAAAACAAAGACAAACACATTTTTCCTTTTTTTTTTTTAAAATCGTTTCACCTCAGACAAAGTGGGAATGCCACTAGTTACAATGAAGGAATGTGAAAAGGAAGACTGAGAATAGGGAGGATTGAGAAAAGGATATAAGATGAACGGGATTCAAGAAGATGGCATTTGCATTTAAATTTTTGAAGATTGTACTTATCAGGGAAGCAAGTAAACAGAAAAGAGTTCCACTGGTGGGAAGTGTGAGAACAGAAACTGTTGGAGTAGAAGTGGTGGTTGCATTTAGCTACTTCAACAGTAAAAGGGTGGGACCTAAATGTTAATCTAGTAGAATGCATAAAATCATGTATTTGGGACGCTAGAGAAAAAAGCTTGTCAGAGCAGATGCCAATATTTGGAGAAAAGACAGAGGCAAGCCATGTTGGTGAGAAAGTGAGTGAAGCCAAGATGCAAGTTCTTGATCAATTACGTTACAAATCCTTCTTTAGATTTTGTCAAAAATCTCAATGTGTATAGCAAGTGCATTAAGCCAAGTATGACAACGGTATTCAATGTATGGATGAATGGTAGAAACTTTCAGACAGCAAAATAACCAGTAGACTTCTTTGCCCAGAAAAAAAATGTTCTTTTGTTCCAATGCATCATTCAAATTAGCCACTTACTCACTATAGTACAGACCAGTAACTTACCATTTCTAATAAAAACACAATTTCTTTGAATTGCACCAAATACAGAGAACTTCCCCTCTTAACCAGTAGATTGTGTTTAGATAAAAAATATTGAATACTCTGCTAGATGGAAATATGATTTTCCTCATTTCTTACATTCAGATTAATATCCCTATATTTTTTGTTATTATCATGTAGTTTAGGACTTCTTCAGATGACTGTTGATCTGAGTAACTTTCAGTGAATTTTGAACTGAACTAACCCCCGTGGAATAAAGTAAAAATACTATACAAAGAAAAACACAGGAGAAGTAAAACGACTGAAGGTATTGGCATATATTGATTGATTGATTTTTCTTTAGCAGCATATCAACCTTCATGGGTTATTTAATAGTGAAATCTAAATATTTTGTATACAATTTTATTTTATTTTAATAACAGTTTTAGTGATACATGTCTTACTAATTAACCCATAGCTGGGAGAGAAGTGGTGGAATCATACTTTTCCCAAGGGCATTTGCACTTAAGTGAATGTAACAAATCCAAATTAAATTATAACTCACCTGCGCATCCACACTTACAGCACCTGATATTCTCAAACTGTCACTTATCTAGATACTAACCAGACTTGATATTGCTTAACCTTGGTGATCATGTGGGGACTGGTGTTTCAATGTGATGTGGTAGTAAGCCTATTTCCAAATAAATTTTTCCCTATTTTTTATTAGTTTTTGCAGATTATTTAAAGCCAGAAAATATTTTTAGATTGCAAAAATTTGGTGGGGGGATAAGGATACAAATCTTACTAATTAACCCATAGCTGGGAGGAGAAGAGGTGAATTCATACCTTTCCCAAGAGTATTTGTGCATGTCAATATAATGAGCTCAATGGGAACTAGAACTTAACAACTCCAAGCTTTTACACCACCTGCACATCCAAACTTACAGCACCTGATATTCCCAAGCTGTCACCCATCTAGGTAGGCCAGGCTTGATGTTGCTTAACTTTGATCTTATGAGAAATAGTGTTTCAATGTAATGAGGCCATAATCCATATATGCTAGTCTATAGTCTTCCTCTGTAGGTTTAGCACAGAAATAAATACCATATGAGCCATTAACAGAGAGAGAGAAATGATGATGGCAAGAGTCAAGTTTCACAATAAAGCAGCAGAAAGAAAGAGTTGTGGCAACAAAGGAGGTCAAGTGTGGCAGAAAGAACATTAGGTTTAAAGCTTCTAACTTCAGGATTGTCCCGCAGAATAGCCTAGTAGATTAAAGCACTGGTTTGTGAATTTGGTGACATAGTAATTGTGAGCAATCTCTGGGCTAGACAGTAGTGACAGACTCAGTGGAAACAACAATGACTGAGCAGTACTAAAAACAACACAAGATATCCCAAGACATGATCAGTGGAATGAGAACAACCAATCATAGATTAAATAAAGTGTTCAGTTTGAAGGTTATCCTGATTGACAGGCATCACACAAACACAAGATGTATGTGAATATATACGAGATGTTACTCATGTTACTACAGGATGCCCAGTAAAAAAGCAGAAAATTTATTATCACTCTTTTATCTTTCAAGAATAATTAACCTTCAATAACCTTGAATAAATTTATTGAATATTCATGATCTTGAATAATCATTTGACTGCTGCGTAATTACTTAACTCTGATTGATTTTTTTTATGATTGAATAATTGTTCCTCAGTCTTGTGACTTGTCATTTAAGGGCTATTTGAAGACAACTTTTGTCTTTCATTCTGCCCTTCTCGTATTGTTATACTGGAACACACCTATTCTATTAATAGACTCTCCCACCTATAATAAGTAGGAGTAATAGCAGTCGCTGAGTTGCTCAGAGAGTTGGTCACTCAGTCGATGTTGGATGACAGTTAGTCGGATATTAAAGTATCAGCCACCACAACTAGATTGCTGTGTCATTACCTATTATATCAAGTTCCTAATGTTTTGTACGTCAAACCTATTTTAAGACAGACTTAGTGAAATACAAGCTTCCACTGTGAAACCACTACATAACATGTATGACTAAACAACTCACTGATTTTGGGTGTCAAGTTATCGTACTTCTCAAAGAAGAACATCCGATGTAGGATTTGACAAAATGGGCAGAATTTTTCCTGTCACCAGTTTTCAACAGTTGTCTTATGTCTTTCTGAATTTATTGTTTTTTAACTGGGCACCCAGTAGATTTGGGAATTTTTGAACAGATATAATTTGCTTATTTGTCAAGTTCACCAGTGTTTCCATAACATTTCAGATATTTGATTTTATTCCAGCAGGAAATAAAAAAAAAATTAATTTTCTAACAATTTTTTTCTTTTGTTGATGAAGTCATTTCACCTTCCAAATTTTTTTTGTAGCAATTGTGTTTATGTGAAATACAAGTTTAAAGGGAAGCACATAACTCAAGTCACTTTCACATTTTCCTATGGTACAAGTCAGTAAATCATTTATTCAACTTAATTTCTTTCTCTGGGCCTGCATTTAGATATGATGAGCTCAATTTGGCAGGGGAAAAATTAACAACTACTTTGAAATAAATGAGAAGAATTAAATAAAACAAAGTAAGAAAACAACAAAAGATAAGGAAAGCATCTGATCCTTGTATTTCTCTCTACTTTATCCTTTATTTACAAATTCATTTTTTTTTTTACAATAGCAGTTCATTTCTTTTAATTGCTTTGTAAAGAACATTGAAATTGCTTTTCACATGAACATACACCATACTTAAATTTTAAGGTCTGTAGCTGTAGTAGCCTAAAAATAAAAATGCCTAAACCAAAGTTTTTAGGCACATCCTCCCCAATAAAACTTCTTTTATTAACATACATTATTTATTTACCGTCTTACTGACTACTTAACCCATTGGCAGACAACATTATGCTATCTTTAGTTCAAATATAAATTATATACTAAGAGATTAGAGAAATTTGAATTTTGTCAGTCATCTTTTTGAACCAATGAAAAAAAGGAAGAAATATTATCATCCAATCAACAGAGTCCTTTTCAGAAATGATGTCTTTGTTATAAATAGCTGAAATTCAGCTTCATTAATCAGGGATTGATTTGTATTTCTTTGTGACTACACTACATGGATTAAAATCGATTTACTCACTTTGGAACATTTCACTGGTAGCATTTCTAAGTTTCTACTAAAATGAATAATCAACATTGATACTCATCCTTTTAAGGCATATTTAATAGGAACAGATAGGTTTGCCTATAGCCTGGTTTGCACTCTTTTCTTGTTTATTGAACAGGAGTAGAGATGTATCCCATTGTTTGAGAATGGGTTTCCACTTCATTCTAAAAAACTTCTTATTCTCTTTCATGCATCTTAGTAGTATATTACCTTACTTGAAGTGAAATATTCATACATATATATATATATATATATATATATATATATATATATATATATATATATATATATAAAAGGTTAATGGTTAGAGTTGAATTAAACCAGGAAATAGTATACACATGTGAAAAAAAAAATAAAAAAAAAAATAACATGTAGGTCTTTAAACTTTAAAATTAGGAAATCAGTTGATTCTGCTACATTGGTTTCAACCTTACAGTAGAAACCAAATTTATATATATATATATATATATATATATATATATATATATATATATGAACACACAAGTGGACATTGAGGTCAACACCCAGTAGTGACAGTCTGTTTCATGCTTAAACAGAATCTTCAGGCCATTTTATATCTACATACACTCTATCCCTGATATTAAACACTTTAACCCATGAATATAGTATAACTTAAAATTATATTTTTATCATATATATCTCTAAAATAAGTAAATATATTACCAGGTCATCACAGAATACAATAATTTAAATAATACTTGGGCAGAGAGGGGTAGCAATATTTTTTCATGTGTTTCTTTATGAAATTCAGAATAACTTTTTCCTTTGTGTGAAGTTTACATCAATAAATGAATAAACCACTATTAAAAATTGTAATTACTGTATTTATTGTCTTATTTAAAATATGTGGATTTTAATACAATTCTACAATTAGTGTTAGAAGAATTTTAAATGGAACTTTTTGCAATGGTTGAAGCCTATTCTTCAGTGCTAATCATTTTTCTTTTTTAACCATTATTAATTTTTAACAAGTATTTCTTTCATCTTGTTTTTTCTACTTTTTTTATTGCTACTCAAACTTTCATTCTATGGCCATTAGTAATATTATTTTAAATTATATCATTAAATGAAGTATTTTCAAACCTGATTTGCTTTTTACTAGTATTTCTTTCATTTTAATTTCAGTTGCTTTTCATTACTTTATATGCCTTAGTGATAAAGAGAAATCTATTCATAAAACACACATCCCTTTTACTTCAGAAAGCCTATCTTATCATAATAGGCTGCTCTGTTTGAATTATAAGGGCTCATGGTTTGCAAGAAAAATCAATCAAGATTTATTTGATGAGGAAAAATAAGTCTATATGATTAGATATGATATTCTAAAAGCCATTATAGCTCACATGTTTAGAGAGATATTAGTAAAAAAATTCATATCTGACAATCCTTCAACTAATAAAAATTCAGTATTACAGTTTTTTAGAGTGTTAAAATTTTTAATCAAATAAGTTCTATTTACAGAACATTGCCAGGTACAAGGCTACAAAACTGGGGCAAACAACTCAGCATTTCTGTTTGAATTTCTGTGATGAAAAATTATTATTATACACTGATTTCTTCAAAGTGATATTTTCTCATATTTGAACATGACAAACACCAAAAAAACAAAAACAAAAAAAAAAAGAAACTAAGTATACAGTGGCTGAATTGTGACGATAGTAAGCAAGATGAGGACAACATTTTCCATATTATTAGTATATAATGACATTTACCAGTTTGGAAACTCCTTAGGAAGGACTCTGGGTATGAATGGTATTGGAACAAGCACATGGCTTTGTGAATCAAATAAAGGATTTCATTTGACATTCTTGGAATGCTGCCAAATGTAAGTGATACTCAAGGAAAGCTGAAGAGAACAGCAGTTAAAATATTGTAATAAAATAACAAAGATAAGGAAATCAATTTGAATGAATATCAGCAAGATAGCAACATCACCTTAATTAAATAGAAATTAAAGCCAGATGATGAAGACAGTAGCTGAAGTGCTGTGATGAAGAGAACAGAAATTATGAAATTGGTCCAAATCAACATAGAACAGTAACAATATCTAATCTCAAAAATAAAGGCTAGAAAGTGCAGGGGTGAAAACATAATAAAAAGCAATAAAAAAAGACAATGTGTGTGTGTGTGTGGGGGGGGGAATTGGTTCAAATGAATCAATGTATAATAGAAAAAATACTTTATCTTGAAATTTCAAACAGGAACAAAAAGTCAATGGGTGAAACATGATAAAGACAACAACAATAAGGAAACTGGATTTAAAAAAATCTATGTATAATACAGTGTAACCCGGATATAAGAGAAACCCGGATATAAGAGAGATTTTCTCTGGTCCCAAAGTGTTCCCATACTTACCTAAACAAAATAGACTAAACCCGGATATAAGAGACTTCTTCTCCGGTCCCGACAACTCTCTTATATCCGGGCTACACTGTAGTAACAACAAATCACCTCAGAAATGAAGGTGGCGGTGTAACTGAAATGTTCTGTTTTAGGCAACAAAAAAAAAAAACAGACTTAAAAGATTCAAAGACACTATTTAAATAAACTGGTCCATTTGTAAAAAAAATAGTAAGGAAACATTTTCCAATTAATAATTTCTGTAGATTAGCATTAGACCTCCTCCAAGCTACATTTGCAAGAATAAAAAAAATACTGATTTCTTATTGAATTAAGAGAGGGATTGGTTCTTTATATCAATATGGTTTAAAATCAATCCCTGATTTTTAAAGAGTTATTGGTACCTTTTTTATTTACAAATGTGAAGTTTAAAACTCTGCTTACATAATTAATATTTGCATATTTTTTTTTTTTATACTTTTATTAATTTATGTAAATTTTTGTTAATTAAAAATGTATATATCCACTTGTTCTTTAATTAAAATGGATCTTTTTGTAAAAAATGTAAAATGAAAAAGTTAAGTCTGACAAAAAGTTGCTTATTTAAAGTATACATCCCTTTGTTCTTTCAATGGCAAAAATTATTTTTGTAAAATAAATTGTAAAAATCTTTTTTTCAAGAAAATTGCTATTGCTTGTTTAAAATATTTTAAAATAAAACATAAAAATATATATAGCCATTTGTTCTTTATTCAAAAGAATTCTTTGTGTTAAAAAAAAAAAAAAAAAACCGTTTTTGGTACATACAAATCAATGATGCAAGCACAGTTTTTACATTTACAAATAAAAATAAAAAGTTCTGATAATTCCTTAAAAAGTGATATAATGAAATATGCATACACCTGTGTTCCCCCTCACTGGAATATGATTGACTGGTGTCCGTCATAAATACAGACGGATGTGTAGGTACGACAGAGTTTAAGTCTATGATGACGCCCATTGGACTACGCCATTGGCTATCCTATTGGTCTACACCAATTGCCTAAGCATATTACCTGTGACTATGACGAGTACCAGTCGATTACTGCTACTGTGTACAATTTGGTTACAGTAGCCAAAACCACTTAGCTACTTTGATCAAATCTATCCCTTTCCAGGACATATCAAAAAGCCAAGGATGCGTTTATACTATATTCATATAAAAATAGGAACCCCCTCCTCTAAAATGACAAAAGAATAATTTTCAATTCTAACAAATGTTGTGACTTGAGTGAGGGCTAAATTATTTCCAAGAATTTTTCCATACTTTTTAAGTGCCAAATCAATGTATAATAGCAAAATGTTTATTTCTCAAATCCATAACCTTAATAGTTTTTCTGTTGCTTCTTATCTTGTAAACCAGACAACAAAATGTAGAATTTCTAATAAAAGTGATTATTAAAAATCAATTCTCATTTACTTAGGAAAAGCACTGCAAATAGATTACCATGAAAATTTATTGCAAAAGAATCACTATGAAAAATAAATAGTTGGATATTGATTAAAGGAAAGAAATTTGCAATGAAAAATCAAAGTTGATGAGGAAAATTGAATTTTAAAATACTCACTTTAAAGTCACCAAAGATGACAATTAAACCTAGAACACTAATAACCATCAATTAAAGTTACCCCACTAATAACCATGGGTATATCATACCCAATTTTGAAAATATCAAAAAAAAATTAAATATAAATCTTTATTTGAAATATTTTACATGCAGGCACTTCAAACTTTGTACTTTGAGTTAACAATAATAGGAACTGAAAAACATTATTTAGGTAAGAAAATCAAGTACTGAAAATTGTAATTAAAAATAGGAAAATTTGTACTGGGTACTATATACCCATGGTTAGTGTTCTAGGGTTAAGCTAGACACCAGGTCACTTGCTATTTATAGAATTTGTCATAATTATTTTTGAATAAGGGGAGACTATTTTGTAATCAACTAAACTCCAACTACATTTAAAATTTAAAGCATTAATTGATAGGAAAAGAAACAAATAAACAGATAACGAGACTACTTAGTGTGGCTTGTGAAAGGTTTTCAAAAATAGTCAACTTTTTTGTGTACATCAGAATAGATTTGGTGACTAGTCACATATGAAAAATTCAGTGTTGTAGAAGCATGATTTTTTCAACCAATATTTCACTGTTTTGGGGGTTTCCGGTTCCTTCTAGTCTACTTCAACTATATACCTCTAATATCCCCACCTAAACTCTAAAATTTTATTTACTATTTAATTTTTTTTTTTCCTCAATAGCAGTAAAGAGGGTTGCCTATTGTCCAGTTCACACTCCTTCCTGATCTGTTTCCTGTTTAAGAGTGGGTTTCCAGTTCCTTCTAAAGATTTTTTTCTCTTTCACTCCCAGTATCCCCTTGAATCTTAGTGGTATTATCACCTTGCCTGGGGTGAATTGATTAAAAAAAAAAAAAAGAGAAAGAAAGAATTTTCTTGCCATCACTCTATCTATAAAAGGTAGGATGTGTGTGTGTGTGTGTGTAACGAATTTATGGCTGCAATTTTCAACGGATTTGCACCAAAATTTACATGCACATTCTCCAAGTTAGCGGGAAGGCCAAGACTGACTTTGCATTTCCAAACTCCTATCGATAGTGGAAATAATCGATATTTTCATGCTTCTACGGCATTTTTCATGTAGTTTGCGGCCATTTTCTACTGGCCAGAGTGAGAGTCTATAGCTGGCTGCCATGAATAGGCAGGAAGATTCTATTGACCAGCGTGAGAGCCAACAGCTGACTGACATGAATGTTAACTAGCATACAAAAAAAAAATCAATAGCTGCATTCATCACAAGTGGGAAAAATTTAAATCTGCATGGCACTTTACTCCAATTGGCTCATTAAACTTAAACTCAACGTTGATTCTGATTCCGCAGAACTGGGTTGGGTGTGAAAAAGTATTTGTTGTTAACATTCTTTTTCATTCAGTTTTTCCAGTTACGAGTCCTTTTTTAAAACTGATCATCTTGTGTTCATTTTGTTTAGTTCTTTTTTCGTAACAGATTTAATGTTTAGTATAGAGCTTAGAAAAAATTTGCAGTGTGAGATGGGCAAGAAGTAAGGCATGTAGCAACATCAGCACGGCAAAGGGCACTCCTTTAAAGGCAAGGAAGGGAAAAAACATTTTAAGTCAAGTGATAGCGATTGCTGTATGAGTCATACAATTTTTGAATCAAGCACGGGCAACACCGGGCCATGCTGCTAGTCACTTATACTCAGTAATTTACTGTGAGAATTCATTCTTGTCATCTGTGGCTAATTTTCTGCAATCAATATGGCCATGCACATTTTTTAATTGATACAGATGAATATAAAAGGAACAATGGTTTTTGGTGTATAACATTGATACAGCCAATAACTATAAATAAAACTTACTGAGATTTTTATATAAGAACAACCTGTTTATATAATATAATCTTATAAGAAGAATTCATTTCACAAATACATCAAACTTTTCATTGATCTAATGATTAAGTAGAGAGTAACACAGCATGTTCTGTTGCTTGGTTTTTTGGCAGAGGGCAATAATCAAAGTTGATTTTAGTGCTGACTGCATCTGAACCCATGATACTTTGGATTTTCTTCTTTTTACACACTGATTTTTACCATTATTCCATCAATCCTCTACTTAGCTTTAGTCATTTTTTTGTACCTACGAACACAGCATTTCTGGCAGTAGGGCAAGAAATTGATTGATTTAATCACAGAATCTTCCAAGTTTATATATTATTTTTTTTTTTTTTAACCTAAACTTGGTTTCAGCAAGTTTTGACACTAAATTATAGTATATTGAAAATTAGGAAGAAAATGAGTGTGAGTAGTCAAGAATTAATATTAATGTTACTGAGAGAATAAGATTATTACATTAAAAAAAAAAAAAAAAAAAAAATTCCTAATTATTGCAATTGCAGCAAATGTTAAAACTTTTTGCTAGACATGAATTCATTGATAAACCTGTCAGCAGCAGCAACTCCTTTCCAGCTTTTGGTATGTGTAAAAAAAAATAAATAAAACTAGGAGCATATGTACTGAGAATCTCAAAAAGCTAGTTTTTCATCTTTCACTACAGGCTTAGATTGTGATAAGATGCTAAAATTAGCGCTCTGTGCAATAGACACACATGACTGACAATGCATCTCACTCTTTAACTCACTAACAGAGTAGTGATTTTCCAGCTGTAGCTGTGGCACAAGGCCGAAAGTAGGGGGCACCCATGAAGATTGAACTTACTACTCAGTCATAATTGGTCTAGCAAGGCAAGCTTGCTAACCATTATGCCATGTTGAAGTGTCCAAACTCACCAACAGAGCAACTTTTTCTTCATTCTTTACAGAAACTTAAGAACATTTCTAGAATTCTCACTTTCTTTTAAGGAACATTCCTTGAAATTATTTCTAGCCAAAAAGTTCCTGATAGAAATTTTTATTGTTTCATTTCATTTCTTGTTTGTCTATTTTCTCAACCAATTCAACACTTAGTTTTTGTTCGTCAACATATAACACTTTCCCAACTTTAAACGACAACCCTTAAACTAATAGCAACACAGTTATATTTTATACTAAAAAAAAACAAAAAAAAAAAAACTTTTCTATAAAATCAGAACATTGAAAGTTTTTATAAATTCTTTTATTCTCTCTGTAATTCATGTGCATACACAAATAAATCAAAGACAAATTGGCTCAGTACCTTCACAATAATGTATGTTGTGGTGTAATGGATGACAGCTTGGAATAAAATCAGAGGGCAGAGTTCAAATCCCAGTTGGGTTCGTTACATCCACTTATACACAATTATCCTTGGGGAAGGTATAAATACATCTCTTCACCCCCCCTCCTCCTCAGTGATTAGTTGAATAGCAAGACAGACCAAGTCCTATAATCTTGGTTGCCAACCAGTCTACTGCAGAAAGAAACGGCAACCTACCATGGGAAAATCTTCTGCCTGGTCAGTCATAAATTGAAAGAGACATGATCACTCAAGTGTGTATCACATATGGCCCTTAACTGGCTGACTGACCTTCACAACAGGAATAATGAATAAGAGTCAGTGGCAGATATTAACCCATTTTATACATAAAAGCATTTCTTCTAAAAAAACAAAACAAAAAAAAAACAACACAACAACAACAATGTATAATGAAATTATAACTAAGAGTTACCATTCCAGAAAATATACAATTAATTAGACACAATTCCATCCTGTGAAGAAAGAGAATATCATCAGAGAAGCTATCAGTGAATTTTTAAATTCACTTTCATGAAACTACAAATGACCTATTAATAATATTGGAAAAAGGATATATGAATTTTTATATGTGTCATCCTTAGCAGAAGAAATTGTCGTTAGATCCAAAATGCTTTCAGCCATAAGTGATATAATCTATCAGATTAATAAATAAAAATACAATTCAGCTTCACTCTGTTGGTAAGACACTTCATGCCAGAGTTGGTCTAAAGCCCATCAGACCTAATGACAGTTTCTCTTCCTCGGTTTGAATCCTGTCAGATGAAGCATATTTTCTTTAATAAGTTTTCTTGAATGTTCAGGCTGGTAGACAAAAATAAATAAGAGGAGCATCTACTCAAATATGGGCATCCGCTAAAATTTATATGATAAAATTATATGTGTGTGTGTTTGTTTGTTTTCAAGGCAATGTGAAAGGTCAAACCACTAGTGCTTAGTGCTATTTCCAAACCAGAACAGATGTATAGTAATATACAATACATGTTTTGTGATATTTTTATTGTATTGGGGGTGTTTAGCTTTGTCTGTGCTATGAAGTAGCCTGTTGAAATCAAAATGGTGGGGTCTTTGAGAAATCATTATTAGCATCTTTATAGTCATTTATTTCCAGTAGATAACATTTTTCTGTTTTTCTCAAAATGGACCAGCACAGCCAGGCAACAAGGAAAGTGTTAATATACCAAGCAAAACTTTTTCTGGTTACCCATAAGAATAATCTGTATTTTTTATTTATTTTTATTCATTTTTTTTAATCTTGTTTTTAACTCGTCCATTTTACTTAGATCAATAAATCAATAACAGAAGATCACTGATATTTTTTTAATACTTTTGTATCAAGTCTGATGGCAATGGATTTCTTCCTGCTAATCTATTTTTTGTTGGTGGGAGGGGGTATATATACATATATGAAGCTTTTAAATTTATAGTCAACAGCAGAACAAAAACAAGAAAAAACATTTTTTCTTATTTTATCATGCTACATTTCCGTTTCTAACTTTATTTCACTTCATTTTTCATCAAGCCAATCCCACCCACTCCCAACACACAGACTTTAATTTCCTTTTCATGTCAAATTTTTATTTTTCGCTTCATCACCATTTAGCAGAAACATATCTAATGGACATTGTAATTTGCTCACATTTTCAAAATGTATCCACCCAAACACCTAGAATAAAACCTATTTTGTAACCTTCCAAAACTATGTTTTTTATATATATATATATATATATATAGCATAATGAGAAGCCACGTATACTTTCTTAATATGTATATATAGAAAAAGTTTCAAATTAAAAATTATGTTTTATTTTATGAAAGTATTTATTTATTTATATATATATTTGATATTTCAAATTGTCCTCAATTTTTCATCAGAAATAACTGTTTGTTACAAATAAATTAAAATTACTGTTTGTTAGCAAGTAGCGTCCTTCACGAGATGCGGACGTCACGTGATATGGAACGTCACTGTTCGGATATTCCTAACTTAAATCTAACTGTCATAAATATTTAAAAAAAAAAAAATTTTTACTACATCTAAAAAATTGCTTAACTATTGAAATATTTATAAAGATTTAAAACACCTAAGTCCCTATTCAACCCTAGTTTATGTGTATTTAATTTTAAAATCCAATATGTTTTTTTTTTCTGCGTGTGAATGTGGAAGTAAAATCGAATCTATTAATAAACATTTGCAGTTTTCTAATGTGTATCCTGATTGATTATAGTGTTTAGCTATGGGGAATAAGGGTTGTTTTGATTATTGTTTGTTTATGGTTATTAAAACGAAATATAAAATTGTTTCCAGACTCACCAAATATATCCACTATTAGGACATAAGTTGCAGAATAAATAATAGATTACGTTATGGGTATCGCAGGTGAGGTTAGGTGGCTGTATCCTGATATTCTTTTTATATATATATATATATATATATATATATATATATATATATATATATATATATGGGGTATTTAGATAAGAAGAATTCATCCAAAGAAGTTTTATTAAATCACACCAACAAGATCTGTCTATTCAACTTTTATATTGTCTTTACAATTCCCAACTGAGGTGTTTTTAGATTGGATTAATAAAATTATTAATAAACTGTCCAAAGTTCTTTGTCATATTTTTTTTATTTTCATCTTTCAATGTCCTTTTCAAGAATTGTGAGTGATCAGTATGTTAAGTAAGATATATTTGACTAAATTAAATGTTATTTAATAAAACTTATTTTGAGATATATATATATATATATATATATATATATATATGCACATACATGATACAAATATAGTTTTAAGGTATGCTATATTTATGGGTAAAAGTACTCAATATCAGGGACAAAATGTATGTAAATATAAAAATATGTCTTGAAGATTGCATTCAAGCATGAAACAGACTGTTTCTACTCAGTGTTGGTTTCAGTAATAATAAATATAGATTTTTTTTCCCTCAGAAAACAGTGAGGAAGAATGTATATTTATTATTAATAGTATAAATTTTACCTGTTATTTTACATCAAGCACTTTTATTACCACTAGCACTAATTAGCCTATATATATAAGTATAGAATAATGCTGTGAACTTGGACAACCACCCTTAATTAGTAAAGGTTTCATTGAATAAGACTGACAAGGTACTTTTGTTTATTTTTTTTATTATGTTTTTTTTTTTTTGGAGGGATAGAAGTGTTTTCTTTTCTAGACCTAATGAAAGTAAAAACCATCCACTAGTTTGTTGGAACAAAAGTACCTTGTTATTATTCTTCAATAAAACACACACACACACTATATATATATATATATGTATGTATGTATATATTTATTGCAAGGTGAGTGTTGGCAGTAATAAAACAGTACTTGTTGTAAAAGACAATTACTACATGTATGAAACTCATAGTTGTACCAAAAAGGTAAGGAACAAACGTGTGTGCGTGTATATACACACATTAAAACACACAGAATTGTCACCAGAGTATTGCATGCTTTTGGTTGTCTCATATACATGTAACTTTTAATCACAGACAAACATCTAGCACCACTCTATTGGAATTATATGGTCGGAAGAAAAGTTCTTGCAGTTTCTAGATAAATTTTATGCTCTACAAACTGCAAGAACCTTCCTTCATAGGAGATATCTTCTAGCTCTGCCATAATGGTATTGAGCACTCTTTCTTTTATTCCTGCATATCCCTCTCTAGTGAGTGAGTTTATCATTAAATTTTTGTTGATAGATTCTTCAGTGTTCCTCATGGTCTGAAATTCCAAGAGGTATTATTACCATTTTATAAATTATTCTCGTATTTTCCTCCACATTGATTTTATCATCTTCTTTTGAGCAATGCATTTGGCAGCATTTCTCATTGAATGAAACCTTGAGATGAGAAACATTTTTATGCTATAAGTTGAACCAAGATTTTTATTGTTGCTAATTTTAAACTACATTTGGGCAGATGCATCTTTCAAGGCTTCATGTTCAGCCCCTTAATCCAAACAAAACTTGACCAAAATGTTTTATTTGTATTTGCTATTTGTTTATAATTCTGATAACTAATATGTATGCAAGACCCGTCTTCTGATCTTAAATTTGACGAATAGTTGATCAAGATATTTTATTCACATTTAGTGTCTGTGTTTTTATCAACTTATATTTACTGTAGGACATAGCCTCATTTTTTTTTTTTTTTTTAATTCAACCAAAATTTGGCATTCTTGTCTTGCACTGATAAGTAACAACCTTTTATTTCACTTCCTGAGGATAACATATGCATGCTACAAAATAAAAACTGTAACACTACTTAATAATAAACATATATATATATATATATATATATATATATATATATAAAGAGAGAGAGAGTAAGGAGAAGGATGGAGATGAAAACAGGAAGAGGCTTGCTGGCTAGATATCAATATACAATGAGTCAAAGACTAAAATGTAAAAACAAAAACTTTGATATATTAAAACCAAAAGAAAGATAAAATAAAGGACACAGTCGAAAATATTTGAGCATTTCCTTATTCTCCCCTTATGAAAATAATCCCTTTTTGCATAACATCTAAATGAGAATATGAACAAGCAAGCAACCCAGATTGGAAGGGATAAGGAAAATTATGAGAAGACACAGGCAAAGGACAAGAGAAAATCATAAACATAAGACAATGAAACTTATACTGCCATGCTATATCTTTACAAGAGTCAGATCAGACCAAAAATTGGGTATTGCTGCCCAGTCCTCATTTTCCTTGTAGGTGATGAATTATTTTCCATACTGCAAACCCTTTTCCCACAGATGAGACATTGCTAGCTTCTTACTACACTATTGCTATTACAAATGTTCAAATGAACCACATTCCTTAGTTCTACCAGTTCAGACTTTCACAGCTAGGACCTGCCATGTCACATTCATGGTAGCTAATCATCCCCATTCTCTTTATATTCCTTTGGTAAGGAGGAAGTTCTACTCAAACAGTTTCATCTTCAGAACTGTTACTCCTGAGAGGATGCTTCCCTGATTACTACAATCTTAACCTCTTCAAGTCTAGGGTCAATGTCATGTATTCTACATATCTTTATACTATGCACCTTTTCCATCTTCCTTTACACACTTGCAACTATCTCATTCAGTAACTGTCAATGTTGACTGGCTCTTGGGCTTTGTAAAGGGTGGGGGGAATATAAAATAAAAAACAGATGCTAGCAAATTTTATTTTTACAAGTTTTAAATTTATTCCTTTTTTTTCAATTTTCATTTACAATTTTTATCTGTTCATCTCATCAAAAAGCAGGCAAGTTTCATTATGAAAAAAACTTGCTTCTCTTATTAGCAATTGTTAAACAGTTTTCAAATTGGAATAAAAATGATTATTAATTTTAGTGAACAATTTCACTGCAAACAAGACAGTTCTTTTGTGGCCTGTTGGCAATTTTAACTGATTCTGTTCAACTAGATTATTCTCTTTGGTGATTAAGTACAAAGAAATTATAATCTGGCAATTTGATTGGTTAGTGGCAACCGATTGGAGATTAAGATGAGTTGAATATAGGATTTCTTGGCTGGTTTGTCTGCCTGAAGTTCTTAAGATGAGCAAGTTTTAATACTGTCTTATTTCTCTATCAACATATCTTGCTGAAAGAAGTCATGATTTCTATAAATCTAGATTTTTTTTAATTATTGCCCTAAGAAAGAAAGTGCAGGCAAAGTTTATTTTCAAAAGCCAATTGTTATGAATTCAAAGATACACTTAAAAAAAAAAAATTTGCAATGAAGAATTTCATTAATAAAAAGTGAATACAATGCTAATGACAGGTAAGACTTTCCTCATTCACATAATATGAATTTAGGCTTATGGCTACATTCCACTGAAATACCGGTTCCTGTATGATCACCAAAGTTAAGCAACATCAAGCCTGGTCAGTACCTGGTCTTTTAAACAGGAGTAGAGATTTATCCCTCGTTTCCTGTTTAGGATTGGGTTTCTGGTTCCTTCTAAAGACTACTTCAGCTCTATACTCCTAATGGTTGTTCTTTCTTATGCTAATTCAACTCCACACAGTAACCCTCTAACTTGAGTGGCTCTTGGGCTTTAAAATTTGGTGAACATTAGTTGAAAAAAAAAAAAAAAAAAAAGAAAATTCTTAGAATGTAAAAAATATTTTCTGGGTTTAAATAACCCGCAAAGTGTGATAAATTGTATAAAATGAATGAATCAATCAATACTCTAAATTTGGTTCTAAGTTTGATATAAGCTAATTTATGACTTTTTGATTTGAAAAAAAAAAAAAAAGAAGAAAGAAAAAAAAGACATTTTTAAATTTTAAAGAGACCAAATTGGAAAATTTATTGAAGATGAATATTAGGAATTAATTCATATTATAAAAGAAGAGCTGATCCTCTGTCCATCACACACTATGTGCATGTGACACTGCATTCATATATGTGACCTCTGTGTTGTGTGTGTAACTTACATGTGCTTGTGCCGTCTAATGTACAAGCACACATACACACATTATTTGATTGAGTTTGAAATGACATTGGAATAAAACATCACCCTTTCTACTCAGTCTAGACAACCCATACCTTGGGCTGAGCAATAAAATAATTAAAAAAAATATATTTATCAACAGCTTCATGTTGAAACTGTCTCTTTGCTGATATATGTGTATAGCTGTGAAATAAAATAATAGTAGTCAGTTTTACTTTCTGTTACTTACAGTGAGAGATCTTTAGTGCTGGGTAACACGAAAAGAGTATAGGCCAAAATGTGCAGCGCTTTGAAGTCATTTTTAATGTCCCTTCTGTATTTAAACTGAATATATTTTCTAGTAAATGTAGTATTCTAAATTGAAAAACAATTTAGATTTGAAATTTGATCATTTTTTTCCATCAGAGAAACAGGTAGGGAACTAGTAATAACAATTTTAATAAAGCAAATGATATTTTTTTGTGAAATGCATCTTTTAATTGACTATTTTAATTTCAACTTATACATCTCGAATACCTGTTGGTCAGCCTCCTATCAATAATACCATCATATTAGAATCTTTGTAGATTTTTTTCATCATTTTTGTAACAAGACCTGTGCAGAATTGATCCATCTATTTAATATTAATAAAAGAATAGCCTACCGAGAGCTATGGTGCCTTAATCAACTCCAAATTGCTCCCCCATTGGGACCCCCCTCCCCCCACACACACACACAAAAGCATCCCTCTCACTTTTCAAAACAGTCTGAAATATCCACCCCTTTTAGCAGAGATTTTAGCTTTGGAAAAATAAGTTGCAGAGAGCTAATTCTGAACTTTCACGGGGCTGTTAAACTTGTGTGATGCAATTTTTTTTGGGGGGGGGAATCTTGTGCAAGACATGAAAAATAAGCAGTCAAGGTGTTTATGATGACAAGATACTTTCTGGACAGTCCTTGGATTCCCTATATCTTATCACACTTACACTGTCTATTGATGATTTCCTTTTATTGGAGCCTTCTTTTGTCCAAAATTTTCATATGGATTTCTACCCAAGTTTATTAGCAAAATTTTATCTGATCATTAAATCATTCCTGAAACCTTTTCAACCAGTCAAGTATTTTTGCATGAATATCCAAGTTTTTGCTTAAAACTAGATGCATATTTGTCACACAATACACAAGCTCATTCAATGGAGTATCACTGCTGAATGAATAATCTCATAGGATTCTCAGTTCATGCCCTTACAATAAAGTTCTCTTTGATTGGTTGGTTGGCAAATTACATCTGAAGCAGAAACATCATCAATCTTTAATAATTGATTGATAACTGACTATATCTATAGTAAGCAATTTTTAACTACAAATATTTAAGATAATCTGCAATAGTTTTAGTTTACTAAATTCTGTAGTAGCAAGGAAGTTTTGTAATGAACTAATCAGGCCCCCTTTTTTCTTACCTAGCAGTAAAATTTAAAGTAGTAAGAGAAAAAGTTGAGACTTGAAAAGAAATTGAGATATTTGTTCTAGAGTCAAATAGGTCATTTGTACAGTAAATACATGAAGATTTTTCTGAATTCAAAACTTTAAAATATATTGAAGAACAATGTTCACTTTACATGTAATATATATGAGTAAGTGATGTAGTTTTAGAAAAACAGAGTTGAATATAATATCTTATATTCAATTAAAGTGTGAAGTTCCTTTTGTTTTATTTATGTGATGTGTAGGAAATTTAAGTGAGAACTACATTGCTGATGGTGTTTTTTTTCTTTCTTAAGACAATAGTGTTGTTAATAAATCTTATTTATAAAAGCAATTTAAAGTTTTTGTAATTAAATAATGTCATATTTTTATTGCATTTTTTATTTTTATGATTCAGAACAGATTTTTGGTATCCTATTTTACAAAAGAAAAAAAAATGATAGTTCTTCAAGAAATCCTGCTTTTAACTAATAAAACAAATTTTGAGATTGAAATTTAATTTCTCAAAGTTTCATGAAATTAAGTAAATAAAAATTTTTTTTACCAAGATTTTCAAAAAAAAAAAAAAAAAAAATTTAATTCAGTTGTGAATAAATCCTGAAAGTTTTGTTAAAATCTGATAATTATTTGATTTTTGCAAGAATTTACAAACCAGGTGCTAAAACACTAATTGTAAATATTATGTCAACCAGTGATGTAAAAAAAGAAAAAAAAAAAAAAGTAGATATTTAACTAAAATTTTGAATGTGCTCGAAAGGATTAAAAAAATTCAAATAATAAAAAAAAAACCACTTTGGTCTTTTCTCTTAATGATAACAAACATTTTGATGATAAAACTTTGTTTTTATTAAGTTTGGGACCCTTTTCTTTTTTCATCATGCTATGCTGTTTTCTTTTAGCAAAAAAATGGAGGTACCTAAAACTGGTTTTCATTGCACCCAAGAGAAGCTTACACAGTTGTTCATCTCATAGTTCTCATCCTGAAACAGGTTCATGTGAAAGTTTTTTTTTTTGTTTTTTTTTTTTTTATTGGCAACTTGTATTCTCATTGGCTTAAAAACATAATTTACATATTTTTTTTTTTTATTGTTTGGAACATTTGCGCCTATTTTGATTTTGTTTTAGGTTGAAATTTGTGGTGTCACTTCTTTTGGTCCATTTTTGGACTAAAGTTAAGTTTTTTTATTTTTTTACATTTGCAATTGCTCATTTTTGTTCAGCAATGCAGTGCAACTTGTCCTTGAGATATTCATAACAGTTGCAGACTTTCCATATATATTTCATAAGTGTAATTTGTATGTAGGCAAATATATTTAGTAATGATTTCAATTTGTCCGAGAAGTACTTGTTACTCTCCCCACTTACAATAGAAATGCATTGGATAAAAAAGAGAATTAAAAAAACAATACGAACATAGAATTATAAGTGGCCAGATCAGAAATTAACTCAAGTATTCCGGACACAAGAGGGTTAATAGATAAATTTTTATTGTGGGAGTGACATTGAAATTTGTTTTACTGTGGGAGTGACATTGAAGTTCAAAAAAAAAAAAAAAAAAAAAAAAAAGATTGATAGTGGACAGGAATGAAGGTAAATATTGCTAGCATATTATAATAAATTTTGTTGCAGTATAAAATAATAATAATCATTAAATAGTCTGATTAAATAAATCAGAAATCATTTGAGTTTGTCTTATATACTTACTTTAAAAAAAAAGCCAGATGGTTTGGCAAAAGTTGTTTCCTTTTCATATAAAAGTTTATTTAAAATTGGCTCTAAAGATGACCGCCAGAAATAACGGTCATGGTGGATTATTGTGAATTTATTTTTGCAAATTCAGAAAAAATATATTACCCTCATATGAAAAGA
Source organism: Acanthosepion pharaonis (assembly GCA_903632075.3). Taxonomy (NCBI): domain Eukaryota; kingdom Metazoa; phylum Mollusca; class Cephalopoda; order Sepiida; family Sepiidae; genus Acanthosepion; species Acanthosepion pharaonis. The sequence goes on along the minus strand of CAHIKZ030005169.1, from coordinate 2,446,547 downwards.
GTTGCTTATGTCCTTGTAAATTTAACATTGAAGCTGGTTTCATTATATTTAAGATGGGTCAGTGGATGAATGGCAAAATGTGGTTAGATGGCAGGAGGGATTAGACCTCAGTGGGTAGAATGGAGTGATACGTCAAAGGTGGGATGAGACTGGCTGGCTGCAGAAAGGTTTATAGACTTCATCATGTGAAAGTTGCCATCAGAGCAAAAGGTAAAAAGGTTTTGGCATTCTTAAAAATTAAACTGACAAAAGACATTTCACTATAATGTAAAACTTTCTGAAGACTCATGGAAAAGGAAAAGGAAAAACAGAAACCCAGTGAACCATATGGAAATGAAACAGAAAGAAAACTGTATGATATTGAATCTTGAGGGAAATACATGTAGGTGTTTTCATTTATCTATTAGGTGCATGCACGTCTCATTTTCTAAGAGTAATTTCTAGTTAATTTTAGCTGCTTCTGTATCACCTTCTTAAATTAGTTGTTTTTCTTTCATGATTTGGAAAAAATTTATAATGTAAATTTTTTAGAGACAATCTCTATCTATAAAAGGCAGGATGTGTGTGTGTGTGTAAAACGAATGCAAGGCTGCAATTTTCGACGGATTTGCACCAAAATTTACATGCACATGCTCCAAGTTAGCGGGAAGGCCAAGACCAACTTCGCATATCCCAACTCCCATCGATAGTGGAAATAATCGATTTTTTTTCATGCTTCTACGGCAGTTTTCATGTAGTTTGCAGCCATTTTGTACTGGCTAGAGTGAGAGCCAATAGCTGGCTGCCACGAATAGGCAGGAAGATTCTATTGGCCAGCGTGAGAGCCAACAGCTGACTGACATGAATGTTAACTAGCAAAAAAAAAAAAAAAAAAAAAATCAATAGTTGCATTCGTCACAAGTGGGGAAAAATTTAAATCTGCATGACACTTTACTCCAATTGGCTCATTCGCTTGCTTAAACTCAACATTGATTCTGATTTCGCAGAACTGGGTCGGGTGTGAAAAAGTATTTGTTGTTAACATTCTTTTTTCATTCGGTTTTTCCAGTTACCTCTTTTAAAGCTGATTTTGTTTAGTTCTTTTTTCGTAACAGATTTAATGTTTTGTATAGAGCTTAAAAAAAATTTGCAGTGTGAGATAGGCAAGAGGTAAGGCATGTAGCAACACCAGCACGGCAAAGGGCACTCTTTTAAAGGCAAGGAAGGGCATAAATATTTTAAGTCAAGTGATAGTGATTGCTGTATGAGTCGTACGATTTTTGAATCAAGCATGGCCAACGCCGGGCCATGCTGCTCGTTATTTCTATAATTTTGTTATTTTACCTTGTTCATAATAAAGCACATAAAAGGAAATTTTTGTGTAAGCCTTTGTTTTTGTAAAATTTGTACTTTGTTATATTTTTTATATCTGTATAAAAAATGATTTGCGCTCTTCAGATTTCATGATGTAATTCCGAGTCTTGTTTGTTATTGCAAGAGTGATGACATTCTCTATTTTCCCTCTCAGGAAAAAAACTTTTATTTTGAACAAAAAGATAGTTTTTGTAAATTAAATTTTTATATTTTTCACAAAAACGTTAGTTATAAAATAATTTCTTATAATAGATAAGGAATAGAAATAAATTGAAAAATTAGAGAAGGAATAATACAAGTCTTGCTGATATGATTGAACTATTATTTGTCTCGTCTTAGGTACTCAGTAGATGGTGGGAGAGGCAATCTTTTTAAAAAAAAAAAAAAAAAAAGGAAATTTTCTGACTCCTGAAATTACTAAAACTACCTTATTTATTAATTTTGCTCTTTACCTTTAAATGATTTTCCAAACTTCCTTTTATTAATACTCTTCTTTATTGCGTATTAAGAAAAATCCTCCTTCTATTAAGATTCCGTGACAACTTTTTTATTAAGCACCTAAGATTACTTTTTTTTTTAAAACATAGAGACAGAGTATTAAAGAAAAAAAAAGGAGAAAGACAATTTATGTGAGTGAATTTAAAGTAAGACAAAGATATTAGATGCGGAGATAGACAAAAGATTATATATAGATGAAATATCCCAGTAAATAGATCATTAGAGTAACATACTAATTCTTTCATGGTATTTCTCAGAGCAATAGAGTTACTTGGCAGTACCTATCCAAGTAACATGTGACAGGTTATATTGGGTGATATGATACCAGCAGCAAAGACTACATTTTTGTTTTGTTTTACAGCTTATCAACCTTTTCTAGGTTATTTAATGCTCTTTTGATAATTTTATTTTTTAATCATTTCACCCCAAGCAAGACAATAAAGCCACTAAGACACAAAGGGTTACTTAGTGTAAAAGGATATCAGAAAAAGAAAAACATTATTAATATTATTAAGGAGAGAGAACAATAAAAGAACAAGAATCAAGACAATAGTAGATAATGAACAACATTGCATTTTAATTTTTGAAGATTAAAGTTGACTGGAAATCATTGAGCCAGAAGAGAGTTCAACAAGTGAGAAAAGAAAAGAAACTGTTAGCATAGAATGAAAACAATTCTTGTAAAAACTCATTATTCATTGAAAAAATAGTATCCTTAAAATATCTTATTTATAAAAGCAATTAAAAGCTTTTCTAATTAAAAAATGTCATAGTTTTATTGTTTTTTGTTATTTTACTATTCAGAGCAGATTATTAATAAATAAGTAACTGTTTGGAAAAAAAAATTTTTGATTCTCCAAGAAGTCCTGTTTTAACCAATTTAAAAAACATTCAGATCAAAATTTAATTTCATAAAATTAAGTAAGTGGGAGTAACAGCAAATATAAAAAAAAATATTTTTACCAAGATTAAAAAAAAAAATAAATATATATATATATATATATATATATATATATATATATATATTCAAAAATAATTTAATACTTTTGTTGATAATTCCTGAAAAATTCATTAAAATCCGACAATTATTTGATTTTTGCAAGAATTTTCTAACAATGTATTTAACTGCAAAAATTTCCCATATTAATTTTTAGCTCACCGCTGACGCAAAATAATAATAAAATTTAAAAATTTCGAAGGTGCTAGAAAGAATTAAAAAAATTAATAAAATACTAAAAATACTTTGGTCTTACTCTTAACAAAGATTTTGATGGCAAAACTTGGTTTTTATCAAATCTGAGACCTTTTTCATCTTAGAAACCTTTTGGCGGTCACGACAGGAATACTCGTCAAAAATGACTAATAATATCAAGGCTTCATCTCTGAAATTCAGACTATTACAAATAAATTTCATCAGAATTGTACCTTAATTTATTAGGGTAAACGAAAACAAGGTACTTAAATTTACTGCTTAGTGCTTTGTCATCATATTTTCTCCTACTTGCAACAAGTTAAAAAGTAAAATTTATCGAAGTAGGTTTTACCCGCAGCGTAAATGTTATCTCCCTTTGAAATTTTTGAATGCATTTAAGATTTACGTCCCTTAGGAAATGGAAACTCGTACGATCAAATTTTTTTTTTTTTTTGAGTTTCATATTTTCAGTAAGCTTTTTAAAATTAAAATAATAATAATAAAAGATTTATAGAACCCCTCCCCCCCAAAAAAACAAAAGCAAAACAGATTTAAATAAGAAAGGAAACAAATTGTGAACATAATGTTCACAATTTGTTCTATTTTTGTGATATATAATTTTTTTTTTATAGCATTTCACCCCAAGCAAGGCTGGAAGCCACTAGCACACAAGGGGTTACAGAGAGTTGGTGTGAGAGCAAAGAGGAGTGATAGAGGAAAGGATGACGAGAAGGTTAGGGGATAGATGAGGGCATCTGGAGATGTTGGCTGACATTACATTTAAATAGTTAGAGACTATAGCTATCAGGGAAACAAGAAATGGGGAGGGAGTTCCACAAGCAAGAAGTGCAAGACATGAAGCTATTGGAGTAGAAGAGACGTCTACATTTAACAGTTTCGACAGTGAAAGGGTGAGAGCGAGATGACAGCCTAGTTGAATGCTTAAATTCATGAAGTCTGGGAACCAGTGAAAGCAGCTCATTGGAGCAGTTACCGTGAAAGTATTTGTGAAAAAGACAGAGGGAGGCAATGGCATGTACGTGAGAGAGTGACTGCAGGCAAGATGCCAGATCAGAGCCAATTACATTGCATATCTGTCTTTGGATTTTATCAATGACCTTGATACAAACAGAACCGGCTCCAAACCATATACAATACTGCATGCAAGGGCAAATGGTTGATTTGTAGATTTGAATGATTGACTCTGGCAAGAAAAATTTCCTGGCCAACTTTCCTTGCGGTGGACGAACCTATTGACACAATGTATTTGTTCCATCTCAGTTCAGCAGACAATGAGACTGAGCAGTCGCAAAGAGGTGGTCTCATGGAGTTGAGCATCAGACATTCTAATGGGAGGCACGGATGGTTCTCTCTGGTGAGTAATATAGAGCAGTTTTGTTTTTGAGGCATTAAAGTTAATCAGCCAATTCCTGCCCCAGTCCACAACTGATATGAACATAATGTTCACAATTTTTTTCTATTTTTCTCATTTATTTAAAAGTTGCCATAATTTTTAATAATTTGCAATCATTCAGCTTTGCAAATAGGAGAGCATTAACTCACTAACTGTTGCTTAACCAACACCTTGGAAATTCCTGTTGTCAGAGTATCACTACAATCACAAGGCTGATAAAGGCAGAAAAAAAATCAATGACTGTTCTCGAGTGTGTGATGAGACATCGTACAGTAATATTGATATAGAGGAAATACAAGGAGAAATAGTGACATTTTTCATTAAAGTTTTTAAAAAAAAAAAAAAAATTAAAATTTGATTGGAGGAAAGAAAACTTTTGTTAATTTCCAGTCTTCAGTTGTAAAATTAAAGCCTTCAGAGAAAAAAAAAAAAAAAATTCATACAACTACTGCTAAGTTTTCGTTAAATAATGGACATGGGGTCAGGCATGGTTTCAGGACCAAAACATCATTCTCTCTGACTGAGAGCACCCTAACAATATCTACAAGACTGTCATTCCATCACAGTCTTTCGGTGATCTTGGCATCACTTAATATGTTTCTTCTTTTCTGTTGTTGACAATCTGAGATTAGTCAGGTAGGCAGGAGTTAGCAATAAAATCATGGTATCCGATTTGAATATATTGATTATCTAGCCATGTCATATCAAAGGTCAATACAGAGTGGCAACAGTGTTCCATGTTTGAACACAATTTTCAGGCAATGTGTGCTATTTGGTGGCTTGCTTTTTTATACATACTGGTCAATGGAGAATTATGGGTAGCAAGGACAGGTATTTCCAGCTTATTGTATTGTTCTAATGATTATTGGGTTGGTAGCAACATCCCAAGGTTTTTTTTTTTCATATATCTCAGTATCAGTTACTCTCCAAGTTTTTGTTCTCTCCCTTGTGACCAGGTATTGAACTCACAATTCTTTCAGTCAAGTCAATTTTGGATTACTTTACCAACACTTTTATCCTTGGGAACATCAGTGAGCAAATTTCTAGGACTTATTAAACTAATGTCTCAGTAACCATTTGTTTCTCTGATCACAGCTTGTTTCTCCTTTATATTTCTTGTCACAATTGTACATGATGGCTTACACACAGTCCTTAAGACTGCAAGAACATCATAAAGCTGTAACATAAGGGGAAATTAAAAAAAAAATCAGGCATGGCTTACCATATATGGAGAGAAAAGGGAGATCACTGTCCTCTGTGGTATGACGTTAAAGTAGTAGAGAACATTGATGGAAAACATGAAAACTTAAGGAATCAGCACATATGCTAGGCCACAAAAATTTCCTAAGCATACCAAGCATAGACATGAATACAATATGGGAACCAATGATACAGAGAGCTAGAGAAAAAAAAACAATAATAGCAATTGTAATAAGAGCTCTGGTAAAAAAAAATTGTACTAATCTAGATTAAAACAATCTATCCCTGTGGACTAAAAGGGTTCAGTTCAAGATTTCAATGTATATTACTTGAAGAAGGTCAAAGTGTACAGCAGCAAAAATGTTGTGAATATGACAAAGATGAGCACAAGTGTCCAATATATATATATATATATATATATACACACACACACAAATGTAAAAGAACAAAAAATGGACTCAATACAAGAACAGATATTTATTATAAACTGTAAACATTCAAGTTACCACAACAAAAATGCATATTTGTTTTGATGTCTAATTAGACATCTCATCAGGTGGTGGACAATGATGGGATATATATATATATATATATATATAAAACACATTATATACACTTGCATACCATGACACCTGGGAAGACCTAATTTTCAAGCTAATTTGACTACAGTAAATGGATATATAGTTTGGTCAATGGTAGAGCCAGGGCCAGCAGTACATATGCTAATTTTAAGTCTTGTGTATGATGTGACCCCCTTAAAATTAACTTGAAAATTAATTCCACAAAATGCTCATGCTAGACGAGGATATATATATATATATATATATATATATATATATATATATATATATATATATATATATATATATATACAGATTAAGTATCCTTTA